>CM045453.1:2720830-3088330 GCA_024666655.1 Dascyllus trimaculatus | reverse complement strand
AGTAGTAGCAGCAGTAGTAGTAGTAGTAGCAGTAGCAGTCGTAGTAGCAAAAGTAGTAGTAGTAGCAGTAGTAGTAGAAGGAATAGTAGCAGCAGTAGTAGCAGCAGCAGCAGTAGTAGAAGTGGTAGTAGTAGTAGTAGTAGTAGCAGTAGTAGTACCAGTAGCAGTAGTAGCAGTAGTACTAGTTGTAGTAATAGTACCAGTGGTATTAGCAGTAGTAGTACTAGTAGTACTAGTTGCAGTAGCAGTGGTAGTAGTAGTAGCAGTAGATTACTGCTACTACTACTAGGACTACTGCCCGTAGTAGTAGTAGCAGTAGTAGTAGTAGTAGTAGTAGTAGTACTAGTAGTAGCAGTAGTAGTAGTAGTAGTAGCAGCAGCAGCAGTAGAAGTAATAGTAGTAGTAGTTGTAGTAGTAGCAGTCGTAGTAGTAAAAGTAGTAGTAGTAGCAGTAGTAGTAGAAGGAATAGTAGCAGCAGCAGTAGTCGTAGTAGCAGTAATACTGGTAACAGTAACAGTAACAGTAACAGTAGTAGCAGCAGTAGTAGTAAAGTCCTTCCTTTATTTCAGTGTTGGGTTTTTTACTTTATGTCGTGTCTGTTGGTCCACAAGTAACCAAATACTGAGATAAACTCTAATTTAGTTTGATTACTAAACAACAAAGTAGTCCACTGTACAGCCTCTACACTAGTGTCAGCAGTGAAATACCATTAAACCAGTAAAATATGTATACTAAGAATTTCTGTCATATCAATGTTCATGTTAACTGACTAACCAAAAATCAACATTTAACTGACATGAAGCTTGTTTTGGATCATCATACACCAGATTTACATGAAGACACCAAATGGATCTTGTTGGGTTTCAGACTGTCAGTTTATTTATTTGACAGGATGTAACATGAAGCAGAACATCAGCAGAGCTGCAAACAGCTACAACATTAGTAGTCGTGCATTGTTTAATACGCAGTACAAATATAAAACTCCCTACCAGGAGCTGAACCCCAGACAGCAGAGTTCCCAGCATCCTCTGAGCTCACAAACCCTCCACCTCCATAAGGTGGTAGTTAAAGGAGGGACCATATGGTTGGTGCAGACCTGGATTCACTTTGTTCTGTTCACAGTTACAGTTTTTTGTGCTGTTGCTGGTTTCTTCATCTTCATGATGGCGGACAAAGTTGCAGATGCTGTGGTCTGTTCAGCTGCTGACTGAGAAACTGTTATAACATCTGTTCAGCTGCTGCTTCATCAGGAGGAACAGGGAGGTTTGGATTCTTACTGCGTCTTCTAGAGATCACAAAACCAACAGAAACCAACACAGCAGAAAGTATCGGACCTACTACTCCAAGATGTCCTCTACTGACTCCAACCTTGTTCCCTCCATCCTTGTCCCCTCCATCTTTGTTTCCTCCATCCTTGTCTCCTGCAGAGCAGACAGAGGTATCAGACTATCAGCTGTCAGGTGTTTGAACAACAATCTGATCACATCAGTCAGATCAGCTCATCAGCAACATCTTTATAAACCACAAACATCTGATCTAGAACACAACTGAACTCGGAGCACAAACTCACCTGCTGAATAAACCTCTAGGTCGATGATGGCTATTAAGTGTAGTTCTCCCTGAAAAACACAGCACTTGTATCTTCCTCTGTCCTCCATCTTCACATCCTTCAGAATCAGAGAAGCGTCTCCGTCCTTCATCTCTTTGTCCTGCAGATCTACTCGGTTCTTAAAAGATGCATGTTGATTTTCTAAATCGAAGCGCTCATCCCGGTACAGAAGAACATATTCTGGATCCAGCTCAGGTCTGACCCACTCTATAGCTTTGATGGGGATGTTATTGCTGTTGTTGGGAACTTTACATGGTAGAATGACGGTTTTTCCGACATCAGCTGTGATGTTTTCCTGAGCTGAAAGGGAAAAGAAGCAACAGAGAACAGACAGTATTTATAGTTTTAATGATAGCGAACACACCACAATAATGGATTTGTTGAATAAAACCAATATAATTAGAAAAGTCTAATGTAAAATACAGTGAAAACTTTAAAACTGTAAATGAACATTTAATTTTCTTTTGTTCAAGGAAAATTCAAGTTTTTTTCTTACCGACTGTGAAAACACTTTCATGAATCCTCCATTTCTTCAGTATTTGTTTTATATTTGCCAGATGAAACTGTTAAATTCTATCATTTATCAGGATCATTTACTACTAGAAATGTATTTTTGAAATTAGATGGGTTTAGTTGTTAAGAACAAGATGGACTGGTTCTATAATTTTCCATAGCTTTTGTCAAATGTTCAGTGAGAGATACTGTACAATGTATAGCTACAGAAACACTGAATGAATGTGTTTCTATCAGTTTATAATATTATGAAATGTTGGCCTACCTACCAACCTATACCATACAAAAATCTTTTATTTTGCATATTTCTCACACTTACATGTTCCAGATCATCAAACTAATATTTATATTTATTTAATATGACACAATATTACCATTTACTGCATGTAAACTGAGTGTAATGAAAGTTTAAAATGAAGATAAACACAAAAAAGGAATTTGATTTTAGTGAAAAAAAACAATGCAAATGAGCATAAATAACAGATTTTGCATGTTAAAGTTGAAATCTGAAAAGTATAAAACTATTTACAAACAATTTGTGAGTCTTTGGCTCTAAATGTGCACAAACAGACCGTAGAATGGAAACTATGTACACGTGTTTACTACACTGGGCAATGCTCCGCTGTGCTGCTTGTATGTATTCCCTGGGAACAAAGGAGCTGCTTCGTGAGCTTCCTGACAGGGACACACTCAATCTTAAAGGGTTAATCTTAGTGTAGCTGGAAAATAAAATCATCAAAAATGTAATAAAACAAACAACTGGAGTCATAACTGTCTTTGATGATGATCCAGTGAAATCGCTGAAACATTTGCTCTCATCAGACTTCCTGCATCACAGCCGATTTACAGCTAGTACAACGTTAACACACAAACTGCTTAAATAGGGATGAGTTGTTTACAGTTACAGCAGCGAGTCCCAGATATGATAACAGTCACAAGTTTAGACATAAGATATAAAACTAACCCAGTAAATGACACAACGATATGGCTATCGACAGACTTGCAGCCTACAGAACGCGTGTAAGCCGCACACAGCAACACTGACCGCATGGTATTACAATACACAAATATACGGACATTTGTGTGTGACCACACGACAGGGTACAAACAAATTTTTTACCTGCAGACACGAGAATCATTTGAATGATTTGAATGATGATTACATGCAGGAAACCCATAGTGGCTGCTGCCAAACACCAAGGCGGAAGTTGAAGAGACTAACCCTGCGTCATCACGTCATCACATCACCAGAAACTGGTGTTTCACAGTAAAGAGGCCGGTTTGGTCTTTGTAAATCATAAATTATTGGACTATTGACCATGAAGGAGCAGCTGAAGCTACAACTTATACAACTTTAAATCCAGTTTTAATACACTTACATTATTTATTAGCCCATTTTATTTACATTTTTGGACATTTTCTCAGTATTTTTCTGTCTTTTCTAATCTATTTCTTAAATTCTACACACTTTACTGATACATTTTGTGGGTTTAGGAAATTGGAGTTTTAATACAAAATTTGGAGCATTTTACTTTTTCAGATATTTTATTGGTATTTTAATGAATTTCTTATTAGTATTTTAGTAATTTACTCCTTTAATGAATTTTTACTTGATTCATTGATTTATATTTTATTATTTTGCAAATTCTATTAATATTTTCCTGAGGGATTTATTGATATTTTGGGGCATTTATGGAACATGTTAAGAATATTTTCAGTATGATTTTTGCACATTTTATTCATAGTTTATTGAACGAGTCGTGCTCTTTACATTTTATAAATTCAGCATATTTTTTTTTGCACATCTTCGAGACATTTAATTAATATTTTATGACATGTTTCTCACAGTAAAAAAAACATTTGAAACATTTTGAATTAATTGTTGGACATTTTATTTATTTCAAATCTTTTATGGATATTTTAGAACATTTCATGAATTTTTACCTAATTTGACTTTTCTTTTTTTATTTAGATATTTGATAATTTTGCACATTCTATTAATATTTTTCTGTAACATTTATTACTACTTTTCAGCAATTTCTAGAACACATAAGAAATATTTTTCAGTATGTTTTTTTGCACATTTTACACTGAAACCTCAACAATACTAATATTTTGCATACATTTTCTTGATATTTTCTAGCTTAAATTTGTGGGAGGTGTTTTTCCTGATTATATTTTTAATCTTTTTTACTATTATTATAAAACATCAGTGTGTCAGCAGCATGTTACTGTTTGAGCTACTTTAGACTCAGGGTTCTGAACCTGAACCCTGAGTTCAGGTACAGAATAGAGGTTCATAGTTATGAACCTCAAATCTGTTCTCAGTTTTTCTCTGACCTTTGATTTCTGCTGAGATTTCTATCTGTCCCTATGTGTTGTGTTTTAAAAGCTTGATCTGTTATTCACTGACTGAAATCTGCTTCTTAAAAAACTAAGATAAATGTTGTGGAGTAAAAAGTCCAATAAACACAACATGGAAATACTCACATAAAGTGGCTCCAAATTGTTATTGATTACTGATGCAGAGCAGCAATCCAAGTCAGCAGAAGCAGGTGGATTCAGGTATTAAAGAAAGATTTAAATATAATGGTAGGAGCTTCAGTATAATCCATCTGGACTTCTGTTGTAGGTTCTTGTAGACGTTTCACCTTCATCTATGAGGCTTCTTCAGTTCTAACTGACTAAAGAGGAGTTAAAGAGTTTATAGTCAGTCCAGCCCACATGGCTGATGGCCAGTAGATGACCCAAAACTTGTGAGCGTCATGGTGGTTAAGCTGCCAGTTTATACAAAACTGTCATGCCCTCCACCTCTGCTGCCTGATTAGTGGCAGTTCTCCCTTCCCCCTTCCCTGCTTTCCCCCTCTCTCTCTCCTCATGGTGTGGGCAGCAAGGAGTGCGGCAGGTGCAGCCACTTGTAATCAGCGGAGGAGGTACGCATGTGATTGGAATACCAGCCGCTTCTCATCTTTCAACTAGATAAAACCACGCTTGACACACTCCTTGGTGCCAGACCGTTGCACAGCCATAGTCAGTTGCCGATCTCTGCTTTTGTCTTGTCTGTTTCTGCTTGCTCGAGTTAACGCTATTCCCTCTCTGCCTCCAGTTTGATCCTCCGTCGTCAGTCCATGTGTGCCTCCTCTGGATCAGCTTCACCACTGCCTCCATTCTGCCTGCAGCCTCTGGTCTCCTCCATTCCTCCATTCCTCCCTGCTCTGCCATCTGCCATTATTCCAGTCGTGGATTTCTACCCCCATTTGCGGACCACCGAACACCTCCAACCCGCCTGCCTGCCTTTGCCCCCACCTCTCCGTTCAGGTTCAGTTCTGTCAGTTTCGTAGTTTAGTATCAGTATTTGTCTGTAGGTTTTGTAGTTCCAGTGTTTGTTCTGTTTCATTAGCTCATAGGTTTTAGTAGCTCGCTTTTTGTTTAGCCTTTGGGTTTTTTGTAGCATTCATCAGCTCATAGTGTTTAGTAACTCGCTTTCTGTTTAGCTCGTTTGTTCTTGTCAGATTCATCAGCTAATTAGTTTTCATAGCTCGCTTTCTGTTTGTTCTGTTAGTTTTTATCAGCTCGCCTTTTGCCGTAGCTCGCTTTGTGTTGAAGTCTTAGTTTTCACCAGCTCTCAGCTCGCTTTCAGTTTAGTATTTATTAGTTCTCTTCCTGCTTTGCAGTGATTTTTAGTTGTTGCTTTGTTTATTGAAATAAATACTTTTACTTTCAACCTGTGTCGTGTCTGGTTGCCTGCATGTGAGTCTCTGCACCGTCCGTAACAAAAGGATGTGAATCTGCGAAGTCAGGACACCAGACGTTACTGAAGGTGAAACTTTCTGGGTAGAGACTTTGTCACTGAGCCATATGCTTCATAAGGGTAAGGCTCGGCAAAGGAGAGCAGCTCCTCAGGACAAGCCTCAGCAGTTCACCTGTATCTGAAGGATAAGGGCCACTCGTTTGAGGATGGCAATGTACGCATAACAGTGATTTTTCAGCACTGTAGCCAGGCTGACAAAGAGTCACAGCTCTGTGGAGCCTTGTGTTCCTTTAGCTCTCAGTAGTGAAGAATTCATGACCTTCTTCACAAATGAAGTTTTGAATATTAGACAAAGTCCTGAACATTTCTTTAGGTGCAGCAGCACTGGAAGCATCCATAGACCCAGATTTATACTTGGACTACTTATCTGCTGTAAAACTCTCAGAGCTCATGTCAATAGTAAACTCCTCTAAACCAGCAACATTTTCGTTCGACCCCATCCCCACTAGATTGAAGGAAATCTTTCCTTTAATACTGCACTATTAAGTAGAATGCACTTAAGCAAGATGCAGACCCATGTCGCATGCCTACCTAAACATGGCAGGTAACCCTGTGACCTTGACCTTTTGACCCCAAAATTAATGGGTGACCAGAGTAGGTCAAGATGAACATCGGTGTATAGTTTGATTGTCCTGTCTTCGTTATCGAATTATGGTGGGGACATACACACCCACATACATATATACATGCAGACAGCCGGCAGTAAGTTCAAGGCCAAGAGGTGCAATGTGGTAGTCCTACCCTTGGATGTACCAAAGTTCATCATTACAAGCTTATATGGTAGATTATAAGGGGATTTTGCACTAAGTAACCCTGTGACCTTGACCTTTGACTTTTTTGACCCCAAAATTAATGGGTGACCAGGCTAGGTCAAGATCAACATCCAAGTTTGATTATCCTATCTCTATTTGTTCTTGAGTTATGGTAGCCACCCACCCACATACAGACAGAGAGCCGTGACCGTCCTACCCACGGCCAAATCTGTGGGCATGGGTAAATATCATCACCTTCTCTTTACTAACAGGTTATGTACCACAGGCTTTTAAAGTTGCTGTAACAAAACACTTCTCAAAAAGCCTACTCTAGATCCAGGTGTTTTAGCCAACTATAGGTCCATATTCAACCTCCCTTTTATCTCTAAAGTTCTAGAAAAAGTTGTTGCTGCCAATTATGTGATTATCTACATGTAATTGGTTTGTCTGAAGAGTTTCAGTCAGGATTTAGAGTCCATCATAGCACAGAGACAGCACTAGTGAAGGTCACTAATGATCTTCTAATAGCATCAGACAGTGGACTAGTTTCTATACTTGTTCTGCTGGATCTCAGTGCTGCATTTGATACAGTTGATCACAGCATCTTATTACAGAGACTGGAACATACTATTGGAATTAAAGAAACAGCACTAAACTGGTTTAAATCATATTTATCAGACAGATTCCAGTTTGTTCATGTTAATGATGATTCTTCCATCTGCACTAGAGTTAGTTATAGAGTTCCACAGGGTTTAAATCAGACCAAAAAGCACTAAAAAAAAGGATAAAACTGGAAAATATGGGTACACTGACTTCAGGTATACACTGAGCAATCCTGTGTAAACTGCAACCCAATGAAAATCTTCACAATATGACAAGGCTGGAAGCAGGAATCTCTCTCCCTCTGCACACGGGTGTGAGTTGAAATCAAGGTCATAATGGCCAACAAGGGCATGAAGCTGGGGAAAAATAGTTTTTTTTTTTTCATCCCCTGGCTCGTGGGGGCATAACATAAGCAGAAAAAAGAGGGGAACTCCTTCTTTTTAAGTTTTTTTTTCTTTTTTTTCTTTTAAGAAAGGGAAGTGGTTAAACTTATGACACGATCAGATCACACCCCGGGTATGAATACATTCAGATAAAATGATGACTGAGATATCGTGATTGGTTTTTAAGAAGGATGGGTTGTGGTTTTGAAGGCAAAAGAGGAGAGTTTAGAAGAAATTTGCATCAGTACAGTGGTCCCTCACCATATCGCGGTTCACTTTTCGCAGTCTCACTGTACCGCAGATTTTTACATTGTATATAAAATACGTAGCGTACAGCAGATGAGTAGACACACGTGTGGAAAAGACAGCTACAGCCGCTTCCGCTTGAGCTAGTCGTCGCTGATTGATTGGCAGTGATGGAAGCCAGTGTTTATAAGAGTGTGGGCTTTTTGCAATTTCGTTGCACTTGTTGTAATGACAAATAAAGTTCTATCTATCTATCTAAAGAAAGGTTAATGACAGTGTGGGGAGGGTTTATAAAGCCTTAAAATATATATAAAAAATAAAATAAATATAAGGTCGCTACTTCATGAATTTTGTCTATCGTGGGGGGTTCAGGAACCTAACCCACGCGATAGACAAGGGATTATATAAGACGACGTAACTCTTTGTCTAGTTAGTTAAAATCTTGAGATTTTGCTCGTAGTTGTCCTTACAGCCTCTGTATTGAATAAACATTATTCACATCAGACTTTTAAGACTGTTTGAAGACTCTTCTTTTGAGAACCTTCCTCTCAAGACTCCAACTGATGATCCAGAAGTGATCTTTGACTACATGTTTGACTAAGCTGCCTGATCATCACTGGCCTTTAGCAGGCAGACTGAGTCACAACAGTTACCTTAAAATGTAACTTCACAGCTTGTAACACAGCCAAGAGCTGTGCGTGTGTCATTTTATGCTACAACGTATTCCTGTCCTCCCTCCTCAAGTTCTTCTCTGTTACATTAGTTTGGGTGAACAGAAATATGCAGAGTTCTGCTTGAAATTTTCAGGGAAATATTGACTGCTGCTGGCCTGGTGTAAAGCAAGGGTGGGCAATCCTGGTCCTCGAGGGCCACTATCCTGCATATTTTAGATGTGTCCCTCTTCCGACACACCTGATTCAAATGATCAGGATCATTATCAGGCTTCTGCAGAGCTTGATGATGAGCTGATCATTTGAATCAGGCATGTTGGAAGAGGGACACATCTAAAATATGCAGGATAGTGGCCCTCGAGGACCAGGATTGCCCACCCCTGGTGTAAAGTGTAGAGTTGGGTGGGTGTCATGCACCAACGTTTCCACTAACAAACAACAGTACAAGAAAATACATCAGAAATAACAACAGACAAATGAGTTGAAAATGAGTTCAAAATTGCTATTTACTCAGTACTGAGGGAGCACACAATGCTCTGAGTGTAGATAACAGACACTAGTGAAATGAAGGACACTATAGTGAGCGCTCTATGTTGAGAGATTTACAACAAAGCTGTGTGTTATACTGGATCTGCTTGCTGGCTGAGCTACACTGTCTGTTGCTAACACAGGTGTGTCAGAGAGACTCATCATAATGTAGAGCACTGGGAGTTGGTGGCTCTGATAGCTTCCCAGCATGCACCAGGACAGACGAATTATCCCTGTCATCATCAGGTTATCTGGTTTGTTCATTGTTACTGCTGTTACTGTGATTTGCATTTTGTTCTGCTCAGTGTTTCCACTTTGGTTCACATCTCCATGTTATTGTATAGTTCATCAATACAACTGGATGATTTTGTTGAGTGATGCTGTGTTCACGATTACTGAGATCATCATCCCTGACAATGTTCTGATGACTCGATGCAGCGTTGATAATGACTTTAGTTCCACCAAATACTCAGAGTAAGTGAGAAGCTGCCTCCCTGGAAGCTCCCACTGTGAAGTTTGTTTCTAACCGACAACATGACAAAACATGTGAACCTGTTATAGCTGAGTTGTACAGTCATATTGTTCTAACTATTGTAATCATATCATGATTGAAATGAATTGACATGGACTCACTCTTCATTCATTTCATTTGACAATCTTTGCACGTTTGAAGCTTGTGCTCGTCTGGTGGAAACAAAAAGGGAAGAGGAGACAGCTGCAGGTTGGGTTGGGCTGGGTTGTTCAAAGAAATATTTGTCTAGTTATATAGTAACTCATGTTACAGAGGTAGTCTTCTTCCTTTGATGTCTGGCTGTGCAACAACAGGCATATGATATATAAAATCAAGAGCATGAGTCATTGAGAGAACAAATTAGGTCAATTAGGCTTGAGAATTATTAACCAATGTAAACAGTTTAGTAATTCCTTTGCATAAATTCAAGAGCACAGATCCTTTTTTCTCCATGACACCTTCCAGGCTCCAAGCATTACACAGTTTTAAATAATATAAATATAATTTTATATATAATTTTGAGTGTAACTTTATGCATTTTACTTTGCTTTGGTCATAAGACATAAATCTGCACAAACATCTGTCTATGTTTGGATCATTAGTTTTGAGCTGGGCAGAAGTGTAGAGTTGCATCCCACCTGGCTTTCATTATGAATGAAACAGGATTAGTGGAAGATGCCACCAGTAAACCATTATTATGGTGATCCCCTCACTCACAGATGTAATTTGGAAATAGGTCTAATCCACGGATTAGGGAAATAACATGCCTGAAATGGAGCATACCACATTACAACTCACAGAAAGTGCTTTACCAAAATGTTGATGTATTTAGTGCCTCTATGTTATATAGCAGGCCTACATAGAAGTTTCCTCTATTGTGATATTGACTTGTCACCTAATTGCCAAAACTCAAACATTTAATACTGAAACTTAACAAAAATGTGCCTCTAGCATTGCTATGGTAGCTGGACTTACATTACACAGAGTTTTGTGTCCAGTCCATCCATCCATCCATCCATCCATCCATCCATCCATCCTGGATACTTTATGCATGTAGAACTACACAGTTCTTGGAATAAACAGCAGTTTAGAAATATCTGCTGGGTCTAGCTTAACAGTCAAGTCATCACTGTCAAGACACTAATGGCTGGAGAGAAGTGGTTGACATACGGTCATGAATCCAAATCCAAATAGTCTGACCCAGAAAGACTATCACCACAGGCTATGGCTACATAGAGAATACAACAGAAGTGAGCACATCCCTGTGCGAGATCACTTAAATGTCAAACTATTCAAAATTGTAACTCTTAACATGTCAGTCAACAGGTCATTGTTTTAACTTTGTTCTTTTTTAGAAACTCTTGTGGGATTGGACGGTTATTATGTTGTAATATTCCTCTTCTGTCAAGCCTGTGCTGTCTGGGAGTCATCTTGTCAGCCACAGGCATTTTCATGGTACCATCAATAAATATCACACCCCCGACAATTTTTTCATTCATGCAGCCCCATATCTTTACACTGGCATCTTTGTGTTTCACTGCTGGGACTGCACATTCACTGTGGTCACCCTGAACAGGTTTACATCAAACATGCTGGAGCCGATCTGAGCTGAACAAATTTATTTTTGATGTAGTTTCGCAAAGCTTCATCTTGCAGTTTTGTTCTGAACAGCAAGCCAAAGTGTTTTCTGTGGATGCTGTCTAGAGATTAACATTATGCACTGCTCTTCATACTGTCTGAGGTGTGACAGAAGCCCTGATTTCCACTGATAACCCCTGTACTAAGTCTGAAGCACTTGCATGTATGTCTTTCACAGCTAGACTGTGCAAGTAGTGCTGAGAAGGACCACTGTGGCTTAGTGACACTACACCTCTTGCTTATGGCTGCAACTGTGTTTCCACTGATTTCTAGTTGGTCACCTATCTTCCTGTGTCCTTTTCCATATTTGTAAAGCCTCACTATCTGATTTTTTAGAGCGAAGCAGACATGCAAATAAACACAGCCTATAGGTCCATGTTCTGGTGCTCACTGGTCATTTCGCAACCATGTCCGTGCAGTTAGGCTAATTTGAAATCACCATGTGCTCCATTTTGTTTCTATGTTCACCATATATAGTGCTATTTGTTCTTCCCAAGCAAATCAGCTTCTTTCTCTGTGGTGTCCTGCCATGGTCCATGTAACCATAAACCATAATTTGCATGCGGTCAACTCATAAACAAAGATTTAACCAAGATGTAGTTTGTCAAATTATAGGAGGATGGATCCTAAATCCCATTGATATGACAGGAATTTACAGGAGGCCAGGCCAATGAAGAGAAGCTAACATGGGAGAAATATCCTCTCTGTTTCTGGTTCCTGTCAGAACTCTGCCAACATTGTGGATCAGCTGGAGGTTTTGGGGGGTTATTGGGACATCCTGATAATAACTAGTTACAATAATCAAGCCTGGAAATTACAAATACAAGTCTAGATTTTCATCATCATTTTGAGACAGGATGTTCCTAGTTTTGACAACACTGAGCAGGTGAAAGAAGGTAATTCTAGAGACGTGTTTTACGTGTGTGTCAAATGACATATCCTGAGCTAATATAACTCCAAGAATCCTCACAGTAGTGCTTGAGGTCAAGGCAATGCCATCCAGAGTAACTATGTGGTTAGACAGTGTGTTTCTGAGGTTCCAAACACCAGAACTTCAGTTTTGTCTGAATTTAGGAGAAGAAAATTACAGGTCATCCAGGCCTTTATGTCCTTCAGACATGCCTGGAGTTTGACCAACTAATTGGTTTCATTTGGCTTCATAGATAAATTTAATTGGGTGTCATCTGCGTAACAATGGCAATTTATGCTGTGTTCCCTAATAATAAGGCCAAAAAGGAGAATGTACAAGGTGAATATTATTGGTCCTAGCATGGAACTCTGTGGGACTCCATAACTAGCTCTGAGTATGGGATAGTGACCATTTTAAAGCTGCTGCCCTGCACAACTACAGATTTTATTACCCCAATGTCCTCTGACACTCTTACTTTACACATCAGTTAAAAACAATGCTGTGCTGAGAATCTGTTGATATTTCCATGTATGGTTATTGCTCAAAGAGAAAGTTAGAAGCAATAGAAAGTCCAGGGTCAGCTCCATGCGAGTTGTCAATCATAGATACAGACTGTGTGTTCTTTCTGAAGGGAGCATAGTCAGCAGAAGCTCATTGGTTTATCAGTTATCATTTACTGTAACAAGTGGTCTGAGAGAAAACTGGAATTCTGCACCACCTTCTAGCTACATTTTTAGACTTTAGAAAATCCAGTCCATGACGGCAAATTTTAGCCAGTCACAGGCCTTTTACTGATCAGCTGGGACAGTATGAATAGCAACAAATTGTACAACGAGGACAGGATGTCATGGTGCAAATGGTTGGGTGATGGACCTGCGTCTTGGAGGTCAGGGTTGGTTTCCCAGTTGAGGCAACAATTTTTTAAAAAAAAGGTTTATTTTTGGCCTTTTATTGGTTAGGACAGCAGACAGAGTTGGAAACAGGAGAGAGTAGGGAAGGACATGCCGTAAACACCCACAGTCGGAATTAAACCGAGGACAGCCACTACGCCTCCGCACTTGGGTCATGCGACATAACCACTAGGCTATCAGGGTGCTCCTGTTGAGGCAACAACTTAATGTTGACTTTTCATGTAAAGCGCATCCTCATGTAGTGGGAAGGGCCCAGAACAGTAAAGGGAAATGGCGGCAGGAGGTGGGCTGTATATTTTCAAGTTCTGGCTTTTTTTTGTTTGTTTTTTTGTGCCTTTTCCAGATTTTTGCATACTGCATCTTTAAGTCTTCTAAATTGTCTCTTTTTTAAGTTTTTTTTGTGAACAGCATTCTCATTGAGTTTAAGCATTATTTCATAAGTCAAAATAGCTCGAACCTACATCCCTGATTGGTCTGCAGTTTTGCTAATTTCGCTCATAATATTAACCTCATTTTTAACTCTAACATAGATTGTGAATGTTTGGCTGATGTACGACAATGATTTGTGTGGTATGAGCTCAAATTGATTGTGCACAATTGCAACTCAGATGAAGAGCTGACTGGAGATGTATAAATAAACGCAGATAATGAATGATAATGAAAATAAAGTTGACCTTTTGTGTCTCCTGCCACAGTATAGTATGTTGCTCCTTCTGAAAATCTCCGTGAAGACAGGCACAACTTCAAAAATATGACTTTGGAGCTGCTGTTTAGCTCATTGAGTTAAGGTTCATGCCATGTGGGGTTCAGTCCTTTGGCAGTGGTTGTGAGTTCAAGTCTGGCTTGAGAAAAAAGTCCCCCCCCCCCACCAAAAAAAAGATATATATATATATATATATATATATATATATATATATATAACTTCTGAATAGTCTTCCATATAGTCTGCTGTTTTAATGTCTAGTCTGGCCAGGCTTTAGTTGTCAGTACATGAACTACACTCCAGTAAGTGAAGTCGAGCCTCACCTCTTGTCTGACATCATGAATGGCTCAATTAAATCACTGACCAACATAAATACTCATCCTGCTGTACACACACATACACGTACAAACACACAAAGACAGAGAGAGAGGAAACCATTCAGCATGAGTTGTTGTGATGTAATTACTTTTCATTTGATGTGAAAAATTATTCAAAGTCAATGAGACGGAAAGTGTTCTGCAGTCTATCACAGGAACTGGCATTGTTTACTTCCCCTCCAGCACATCATTTGCTCTATCTCGCAGTCACAATTATTCTCTCTGTCTTACTGTCATACACATTCCACTACAGTGTATCACATGCCTCATTTAACTAGACGCCTGTGTGCGCATGCGTGTGTGTAATCCCTTATGTTTCTGGTGCCGCATTGTGTTTTTTGTCTATCTGTTTTCATTTGGATGTCAGTTGGTGTTCGGATGCATCTGTTAGAAGATAAATCTCCCTCATGCTGAGCTTTGCTAGCAAACATTATTGTGTTGTATATTCTTTAATTTCCCATTTACACCTGATATAAACATGTGATGTGGACATCTCATTTGGATAAGGAACACGAACATGTTATTTTAAGCAGGTCAATACAAAGGGCAGCATTTTTGTCACCTTGCTGTTGGTAACGATGCCATTAATTTTATTTTAACAAGCTGAGTTAAAGAGATTTTGAAGAGATTTGTTCCTTTAAATACAAGACAGAGCAGCTATCTTTCTTTGTTTTCTCTCTTCCAAGAGCCTTCTTCAGCTTTACCCAGTTAGAACTGCTCCTTCGAGTAACAGATTAGCATGATTTGGATGTCTGAGGACCTACACAGACATAACCTTGACTTGAATGAATTTCGTATTTGCACATTGTAGGATCAATCAGCTATTTGTCAAATTTAAATATTTCACCGGTCAAATATCCGATTGTGTAATGATCCTGCATAGGGCAATCTTTTTTTTTTGTATTTTTTTGAGGAGTGTTTTTCCATGTCTACTGTTAGAGGGAGAGACAGGGTGAAAGGGGGTATAGAGGAGAGAGAGACATGCAGCAAAGGGTTCAAACTCACGACTGCTGCTGGTGACCTGCACCCACATGATAACACCTTAACTCAGTGAGCTATACGGTGGCCCCTGCATAATCTTTACCCCATTCGAGCATAACATTTCCTAAATATTGGTAAGAACACGGGCATAACCTTTCCCAGCATTTACCCTATAAATATTGTTAAGAACGCGGGCATAACCTTTCCAAACATTTACCCTATAACATCATCAGGCGTCATGTCTTAGTTGTTGTAAGTTCATTGCTATACTTTTCACTTCTGAGAGTGCTCAAGGGTCTCCAGACATTTACCCAAAATTTGTGTCCACATGGTGACTACGCTTGGCAGTAGTGTACAATCTATTGTGCATGTACTGAACACAGTCCTCCAACCAAACTCCAGCCGACTATAAAAGTAGCACAATCACAATAACAACCCCCCTGGCTTCTGCAAGTGGTCACGTACGAAAGGGAGTATAATCAAGGCTTAGGGGTAGTGTTACCACATCCGCTAGGGTCCGCTAAAGTCTGTGTGAGGTACATTTCATCATCTCACCAAGACTGCAACAGTCCACTTAGCCTTTCGGCCAAAAATGCATGTCTGCATGGCAACTATGCAACAAGGTCATCACACTGCATGCTCTGCAGTAGTGTGATGCACCAAATACATAGATACAATCTACTGCGCATGTACACAACACGGTCCTCCAAGTGGACTCCAGCAGAGTAGAAAAGTAGTATAATCACAACAACTGAGCATGTGTGGGTGTCTGCAGCTGTCCCTGCATGCTTCTATTCTGCAATATAATCAAGACTTAAGTCAGTATGGGCTGGAAGCAGTGTGGGGAAGAACATCTGAAAGGTCTGAAAACTTGTTCTCTCCATCAGTCTCATACTATTAATAAGGTGAAAGCCAACAGGCACTGGTGAGTGTTTTAATGTCACTACTCCACTGAAATGAAGGCCTTTTGCTTTTCAAACCCACCTTTAGTGCTGGGACCTGGATTTTTTTGCCCTCTTCAATGTTATTACCATGTTTGATGTCCAACATGATTTCTTTTTTTTTTTGCTAAAACTTTTGATTATTTCATATAATTTTGAATTTTAAGACATATGCAGGTGTCAAACCACACTACAGTGATACAGCCTTCACAAAGCATGAGATGAGTTAGGAAACTTTTACTCCTAAATAAAATCAAAGATTGTTTATATATGAAGACTAATTTTAACTGACTTTACCAGTAAACAAGCCAAGTCTAGAGGTCGCCCAACTCCTAGAGCTGACTGGCTCATTAGACAATATAGGCAAATACTCAGGGAGCTGTGACCTCCAGGGGCGCCACAAAATCAGGAAAAACAATTCACCTTCAATATAATTATATTAAAACTAGTTATTACTATTAACTCTGAAAATGGAAAAGCTCACATTGATTCAAATGTAAAGCATTGCCCAATTATTATTACTACAAAACAATGCTATTAATGTCTTTAGTAAGCGTATGTAAATTGCCAGTAGAGGGGGGTGCCATATAAAATCTCACCGAGGGCACCACATTGGGTAGGGGCAGCTCTGCCAACTCCATCTGAACTCCTTCCTTAGGAAAAGAAAAGTACAGCCCATATAACAGCAGCATGTTTTTGTACTTCACTGTATGTAACAATAAAATATGTCTAGATGTGATTAGAAGATATGGGAGATGCACTTTAGGTCTTCCATCTCATATTTATTGACACATGCACACCTCATACACTATACGTGTATTGGCCTCATACCTGTTTCCCCTTTGACTTGGATACAGAATCATTCAAATGTGGGTCTGTCTTACTACTAAAAGCCAAAAAATAATGAGCTTTCAGTCCTAAGAAGTTTGCTATCCTTGATCTAAGCAACACCTGACACAGATGTACAACCTTTTTTTTTTTTTTTACCTGGAATCAGATCAGATGTTATTATCCAGATTACACATCCAAATGAGATATTAAATGTTCTTACCAGATGGAAATATTGTGTTACACCACTGATGAGAGCAGATAGAGCTACAAAACCAGAATTTAAAGCACTTAACTTGGAATTGTAAAAGAAATCTGACGAAATACTGGCTCTTAGGAGAACAAGGATGCTGAATCTGGAGAAAGGTGTGACAGTGAGTGAAAACAGCACCTCTGTGTTTGCAATCTCCCCCACAGAAGTACGCGCTTCTCGTCAGATACGATTCTGCAGTGTTTGCCTTTGCACACCTGATGGCAGTGTGACTCCAGCTCTGAAACTTGCACTGAATCCTCCCTCTTTGTTCTCCTGCCAATTTCTCCTCTTCTGCTGCCTTTTTTCCCCCCCTTACAACATCTATGAGAGGAGAGAAAAAGAGAGAAAAAAAAATGTATCCCCGGGTTAAAATAAATAGCCTTTCACAGTTAATTTAATTGACTATTTTGTACAAAATCGAGGTAATTCCGCCTCGGCTGCAATAGCAAACAAGAATAGCATTGCCTTGGCAATCAGTTACCATGCAAACACAGAGAAAGGCTTTAATCTGCTTTTATCACAGAGGAGCCACGGCTGAAGTTTGTTCAGACACTGTGAGGCACCTGTTTTCTTAATTGTTGTAACATCTCTGCAGCAGAAAAAATACTCTCTCAGTGGAGCAAGGGATAAAGGGAAGATGTAAAATAGTATTCAGCAAGTGGAGTTAGAGAACTACCCAGAGTAAAGGGTAGAATGATGAGTTCAAGGAAATTTATCTCATTTTAATTTTAATTCTACTGTGGAGTCTTAGGAAGCTTGAGCTCCTTCATCTGGGGCTGTTCCTGGAACGATGAAATAATCAAGTATAGCCTTTTGGAAAACTGACAAAATGAGAAAAAGTCATTGTCCTTCAAAATTCCTGGAATTTTTTAATTAATATTTTCTTGCATTTGTGGTCCAAGGTGTGAAATACTCTCTTTGTGTAATTTCAGAGGTTCAGAGTTGAGGTCAGTGTCCAAAAGTGCTCCTTCTCATCCACTCTCTAACTTCTTAATCATCTTTCTCTCCTGCTGAAGATGTGTGTGTGTGTGTGTGTGTGTGTCCCTCAGTGTCTGCCTGTGAAACAGAGAGCATGTCCGTCGGAGGTGTTGCTGTTCTCGCCTGTCTTGCTACCTCCAGCTGCGTGTCTACCGCCCCCCGCAGGCCGGCCGAGGTTACCCCACGCTGACCTGTTTAATTGTCTGCCTGTCCCAGGGCCCACCGGTGAGTGTGTGTGTGTGTTCCCGCTGCGCTGAGGAGGACAAAGGCAACAACATACACACGTGCATGCACACACACGACATACACACCAGGAGAAAGAGCATTAAAACATGAGGAAAGCCACACAGTGTCTATGTTAGTAGCTGTCAGGTACACGCTGTAAGTGTGTGTCCCATTAAAATGTGCTCATATCAAGGCGCTTCTCTCAAGTCCGCCTGTTGTTTTGAGGCTACTGAGGCAACGGCACACATCCCACCCACAGATTTAGAAACTGTAGCTTCACACAAACAACTAGAGAACTCACTCAGACTGAGAGAGTCCAGGCCGCACAATCTTCTACAGACACTTTAAAAAATGTTAACCCTTCATCCCTGACATATGATCATGCAGACTGTACTACAATTCTAAGCCCTGTCTTTATGTATTAAATGAGGATGACTTGTGCAGGATTGCACAAAGCACAAGATGGTGAATGGCGGCAGTGTCCCTCACAGAGGAGATGATGACTGCACATTCAGCTTCAGCGAATTTGTTTCCGCCAACATTTCAGTGCACTCCCCTCCAAAATTAAGGGCAATTACAAGAAATCATTGTACAATAAAATCCTTCAAATTAGCGCAAGGTCACCATTTGTATTTGAAGTGATTTCAAATGTCTCACTATTGGGTTCATATGTTCATTTGAACCCAATTGTGAAAAAAAATCAAAACAATGTACAACCCAGAAAGACTTTCTATGTTTATTTGTGAAGAAAAAAATACAATCAGTCATGGAAAAAGTGTAATGAACAGAGCTTCTACAGTGTGATTCTGATACACCAAGGAATACAGCTAAATGAATACAGCCAAATCCATATGTGGACTGATTACCCACTATATTAAATGTACAATCATATATATGTGGTGAGAGTATTGCGATGAATTCGTCTTTTATCTCACAGCTTCTGGATTCAATAAAATTAGCTGCGCTTTTGGATGTTAAAATTCTCTTCCTTTGTCTGATTCCACCAGGGAGCACCTGATCGTTCGCAGAGATTCCTCCAGCTTATTTCTGGAAAATGAAACAGACCTGCTACAAATCAGATGTTTCCTCTCGTGGGTTCAAATGACAAATATAACAAAACAGAATAAGAGTCAAAATTCTCATGTATTTATATTTATGCCAATTTTTCTGGTACAAACAAAGGCTGTTTTCCACCACAGGGGTTGGTTTAGGACTGCCTGTAAACCTCTCCAACCACAGGAGCTGCCCCTGTCGGACCTCAGGTCAAAAAATCTACTCTGTATAGGTGCTTCTAAGAAAAACACTGCTGGGAGGGTCTCAACACTGGTTAGTTACACTAGGGCAACAAGAGCAAGCACCATTCCTTAATATCGTCTCTAAGTTCTGTTTGAATAGCGATCTTTTCTCAAATAAAGCCATCAACAACATTAAATTCGTAACACAGGCTAACACAAAAAAACAGCAACTCAGCAACAATGTCAGTTCCATCTATTATTGTTATTTTGATGTGCTTGAAGCTGATGTCAAGCTGAATTCATACATCACCTGGTGAGTCTAGTGTAGTGTACACTACAATGGAAACAGAAAGGATGATAAGTTAACTGTTCATGCTGCCGTGCTAGTTGTATCCCCACAGACAACCCACTTCTTTCAAGCAAAGACCCACAAACTACTGTTACTGCTTTAACTCTAGCCTTAGCTTCACCTGTTTAAGAGGCAGAGTCAGGTGACTATTCAGTTTGGTGAGAGAATTAAAGTCTTTAGCATGTGATCCCACTTGATGAACTGCATTTACACCTGGCTGAGATCCGACCACCTCTAGATGTAGCCTGGCCAGTTCAGCCTCACTCCCATCTCAATGCATTGCGCAGCACTGACACCTGCATTCATCCAGATATAACTCAAATGTTAACGCCAGGTGTAAACTGGGTCAGGAAGACAGTTTTGGACTTCACAGTTAGATTAGTCACTTTTAGAAACAAATCTCAGCTAACCTTTTATATTTAAAAAAAAGTACAAACCCACCACTTTAATGCGACAACAAACACAGCCGACTTGGCAGCAAATCACGACAAGAAACATAGTGCAGATTAATATGAAATCTATACTCTGTGTCATGGTGGAGGAGTGGATACTTTCCAGCAAGTCTGTGAAGTGAGAGCTGAGAGGGATTTCATAGTGTGCTCTCAGTCGCGGATCATAGATGCTCAGCC
The DNA here is from genome assembly GCA_024666655.1 of Dascyllus trimaculatus. Lineage (NCBI taxonomy): Eukaryota > Metazoa > Chordata > Actinopteri > Pomacentridae > Dascyllus > Dascyllus trimaculatus. Next base: position 3,067,745 of record CM045453.1, on the reverse strand, counting down.
ACCCCAGGGCAACACAGGGCATCAGGATGAACTACAGGCCAGGGGAGGGAGGCTGACATGTTTCTTAACTGTGTGTGTGAGTGTGTACGTGTGTGTGCATGGGTGTGTGTGGGGGCTATTTGTGGGAGGTGTGTGACTTGGGGGTGGTAGTGGTTGCGGTAGGGTGGATACTGAGGGATGGTGTGTGTGTGTGCGTTTGCACTTCCATGCCAGCCCTCAGGCCGGCCCCATAGTAATTACACACTCCAGTGGCTGGACTGGGAGGGAAATTGAAGGCCTGGGCAGGAGGCCCCAGCTGCCTCACTCTCCCTCCCCATCAGCCTGCTGCTGATTGAGCTTGCCTAACACACACACACACACACACACACACACACACAGACATATATATATATATATATATATCCATACACTTGGAGATAGCCATGCCCGCACATGCACACTTTCGCTCTATTTCACTTTTGCATACACAAGCACTGTCTCACTCTTTCTCTCCTACTCTGTCTCACATACACACACCAATCCTCATAGGAAATTCTGCTTTGTGTTGCGGTAATGAGATTCTCACACACCCGGCCTTATTTACCAGCCCAGGCCAATAAAGGGTGGGACTGAGTGAGTGAGGGGCTGGTTTTCATGTGTGTGCATGCATGTGTGTGTGTGTGTGTGTGAAGGTAGTGGAATGAGCTCATCCAGCCAGCTTGTCTTCTCAATGATGACATCCTCAAATCAAAATACCTCCTGCTCCTCCATCATCCAGACTGAGGAGGTTCAGGTGGTGCGGTTAAAAAAGAGGATGTGATTCTGATATGATGTCTTGAAATAAATCTTTAAAAAGAAGACAAAAAACCCAACAACATGGCCTTTATTGATTACCCTGCCATGCTTTTCTTTGGAAAGACATGTCCATATCCATCACGTGTCTGTGCTGAAAAAAGGCCCTGGACCGCACCCAAGCACTGTCATTCCTGATCAAGATTGTTAGGTATAGTGGAGGGGAAAGGGAGGGGGTTGATTCAGGTTGGTTTGTTTCACAGCCAAATTGGCATTTGTTACTCATCAGTCTCTTTCCTTGTCTGTCACACATACACCATTGCCAGGTTTCTCCGTAGCACAGTAGCACTACACTCATGAAACTGCTAAGTGTAGATGAGCTGTGACAAAGAGTCACAGTTAGCAACAAATGGAGTATTACTACCTGTATGGACTAGGTTTTATGCAGCTGTGTTTACCTTCATTTTCTTTTTTTTAATTGAACATTGTTTTCATGGTCTCTCACAGACAGAAGAGTTTCACCTCTGATGCTAAGGCTGCTCCCTAATGTCCTTGGTTTGAATCAAAGCAGGCAAAGATACTGTATGGCTGTTGTGTCAAGTTGGTTTTTAGATAAGTCATTTGCACTGTAATTTAAAATGTAACATAACAGATGTGATGAGATAATGAATTTTAATATAATTAAAATGGTAAATGGTAAATAGTCTGCACTTATACAGCGCTATTTTCTACCTTAGTGGTATCCAAAGCGCTTTACAATGTGTTTCTCATTCACCCATTCACACACACATTCACACACCTGCCTGAGCTGCCATGCAAGGTGCTTGCCTGCCATTGGGAGCGACTTGGGGTTCAGTGTCTTGCCCAAGGACACTTTGGCATGTGGAGGGGCCGGGGATCGAACCACCAACCTTGTGATTAGTTGACAACCCGCCTTACCACCTGATCCACAGCCGCAAAAAAGTGTATTGAAAAAAATTCGGTGGGCAGTCATGTATATTTATGTGTTTTGTTTTTATGTTTACTGTGTCCAGATTTTTAAGTCTGGTTTTAGAAATTTTTTGGAATGCTCATAGTAGCAATCGTTGCACCCCCATTTCAAGTCTGTGTAAAGCAGTGATATATGTGAGTTCTGAGTTGGTCACAACAGCAAACAACAGTAAAACTTACCCAGCCAGATTTCAATCATTAGAAAATCACCATGTATACAAAATAAGGTTTGAAAATTGTGAAAAATATCTTGATATGTCTGCTCTGAAACACAGGATGTGTGTTGCTGAAGGTGCTGAAACCACGCCCTATCATTTAAAGCTGCAGCATCTCTAAACTGTCAAATACCACTACCACCTGAAAAATGCATGCTCTGTTTACCAGCTTTATTAGACTTGTACGGCCACACACGTTGGTTTGTTTGCAGTCTTGGTTTGGTTGTTTGGTCAGCACCAGGGTTCAGCCGACAGCTTTACACCAGCCCATGAACCAATGTAAACAAATGCATCTGAGTTCTTTTAATGCAACCCAACAGGTTAGGTGTTAAATCACAATGCAGACTTTACATACAGAATATTTTATGTCCTGTGCGCCTGGTGCTCTGCTGCAGTAATGAACCCTCTTAAAAATACCTACAACTGTGGCTGGAAGTCTCAATAATTCCAATGATATACCATGAACAAAAGAAATCACCTGCATTTTGGGGGGTGGAAAATGAAGACAATCATTTTAGACCCTCTGTATAAGATATAAGCTCACAAGGAACCACAGTGCTGGACATTGGTAGGATGGGAGGATGAACCCTTGGGATGAAGAGAGTTGGTTGGGCTCCATTGACTAGTAAAAGTGGGTTATCTGTGAATGTCTTTAAAAATCTACCTACACAACCTCATCAACCACTACAACACATTTAGCTTCGGGGCAGTGGTGGCGCAACGGTTAAGTCCCTGGGCTACTGATCAGAAGGTCAGTGGATCGAACCGATCATTGTTGGGCCCTTGAGCAAGGCCCTAAACCCTTCCTACTCCAGGGCCGTACTATGGCTGACCCTGTGCTCTGACCCCAACTGGGATATGCGAAAAGAACATTTCACAATGCTGTAAAAATGTATTTGTGACAATAAAGATTTCTTCTTCTTCTAACTATTACAGGAAAGTAAAGTTAGAAGCAGGAAAAAAATGGCAAACTTGGAATTTGCTGGCTGTAACTCCAGTTTGATGAGTACCCTTTGCCAGTGCTCAGATGTTTTATTGAGTTTATTTCTCACTCTCTTTTGTGTTGCTGCTGAAATAGGAACTTTTCCTGCAAAATGTTCCACCATTCTTTCATCTGAAGGAATCCATATCTGTATTTGTAGAGTATCAAACACACAAGATGTTGTCACTGAAAAGACGTGTGATTGGCCAAAATCTGTCATCACAGGCTTTTCTAAAGCTTGAAAATACTGACAAAGGAAGGTACAGAAGTCCAGTTTCTCTCAGAATACTGGAATTGCGGGCCGCCGTATAGCTCACTGAGTTAAGGCGTTACCACATGGGCGCAGGTCGCCAGCAGCGGTTGTGAGTTCGAGTCCAGCTCACAACCCTTTCCTGCATGTCTCTCTCCTCTCTACCCCCTTTCACTCTGTCTATCAATAAAGCTTCAAAAATCTTTCCCCAGAAAATTAAAAAAAAATACTTCAATTGCAATATACCTGAAGGTTATTATGGAATATTTGCCCAATGATACCAAAAAAAAGGTAAATTGTCTGCACTTATATAGTGCTTAATCCTACCTTAATGGTATCCAAAGTGCTTTACAATGTGTTTCTCACACACACAGTCACACACCAATGGTGACAGAGCTGCCATGCAAGGCGCTAATCTACCATTGGGAGCAACTTGGGGTTCAGTGTTTTGCCCAAGGACACTTCGGCATGTGGAGGGGCCGGGGATCGAACCGCCAACCTTGCGATCAGTGGACAACCCGCTCTACCACCTGAGCCACAGCCAAAAAGGTTCTGTAAACCCCAGCTTTAAATGAGGAAATCAAGCTGCTGTAAATTGCAATCTGCATATTATGGAAGGATAGATTTGTGGGACAAGACATACCAAACCAGCGAACTGTAGGCTGTAGAAAGTGTCGTAACTTGTGATAGAGTAGGAGAAGAACCATTGATGTGCTCTAGTTTACTGGGTGTCTAAAGGGACACCTCTTTGCTCACACCTAAACCATAAAAATTACCATCATTATCTCATGTCATTGTTGTGTTTTTAGTTTGTTTAACCCTCACAAAATGAAGAGTTAAGTGTGCTGAAGATAACTCTATTATTGTAGTGGAATCAGTGTATAGCATAGGGGTATACATTGACACTATATACAACAGAAAATATAAAACGCCACCACCTGCTTTAAGAGACTGTATTTGTCAAGTACATGTAGTGGTGTGTTCCTTTAATGCCTCTCACAGACAAACAATCTATTCTCTAGCTAAATTTAATCACTAAATTTCATCCTACTGACTGCACCAGCTTAAAGTTTGTGGGATTTTTATAAAATGCAAAAAATAAGAGGAGAAGAAGCATACACTACACACCTGCTGGTCTCACCCCACAACAGAGCCTGTCACTTCTTCTGAGTATACGGCTGTGATAAAGTCACTTCATTCCCCTCCTCCTCTTCCTCTATTCCTTCTCCTGGTGCTTTACATGCAGTGGGGGGGTTAGGAGGGTGTGCGGCATGGACGAGGCAGATTGTGCTTGTGTGTCAGAGGCCGTGGTGTTAGCGGAGGAGGAGAGAGAGGCTGTCTCTTTGAGGATTCGGCCCGCTCGCCTCGCCTCGTCTCGCCTGCCTGGCTCTTTGAAGCTGTTCGATGACCGCACAGGGCAACATCACCGCAGGTGGGGGGGAGGAAAGAGCGGGTGGTGGTGCTGGTGTTGGTGGGGTATGGAAGCCTGTCATTTGTATACAGCTGTTTCTTTCATCTTGTCCTGCTCCCCTCCTCCTCCCACTCCTCTATCTCTTCCTCTACCCTCTCCTCTTCTATTCCTCTGTTGCTGTTGCTTCGCTCTGTCGCCGAGACCCCTTCAAGCTCTTTAAAGAAGTCATGTGCTGCAGCCAGGCACCCAGGCCCGCAGACAGGAGAGCAGGAGCAGGTTGCAGAAAGTGGAAATAATCGTGAAAGGCGTCAATACAATGCCTATCATTAAGATCAAACGAAAGAGTTCGTATGAAGTTGGATGTATTTTTTCAGCATTGCCCATCTCATCCTGATTTTCAACCCTGGATTCTTTCTGCATCACACTGTGAATATCTTCAGCTTCTTACTGTTGATTCATAACAACAACAAAAGGATTTGATGCATCTATTCTGTCGCTCTGCAGCAGTCCCATTTCAGTACGGACAGGAAACCACGCTTGAATTATTCTCGTAATAATAATGCTGCTATTACTGGCAAAGAGTCCACACCTTACAGAATACCCCCACAGACCTTTTGTTATGTACACACACAACTGCAAATGCTGGACGGACACATACATGCTTGTAGGTTACAAATCATCATTTAAGCAGCTTCCACAAGCTTGAACACATTAATGAGTGAAGCATACATGAACCATTTACAGCATTTGTCTATTTGTCTGTCAGCAGATTATACAAAAACTAGCTGGCTGATTTTTCTGAAATTTGGTGGAAAGTTTGAGTATGGGCAACGGAAGAAGCCATTATATTTTGGTGTGGATTCAGATTGTTTTGGAAAAATATCCACATATTTATGATGGGTTTGGTTGCAGATTCATATAGAAGATCATAGAAGACTGGAATGTCTGTCTTAGTGAAGGTCTGTGCTCTCTAGCTAATTTGGAGCTGAGTAAGGTCAGATGTCCTTAAACTCACAAGTCTCTGTGTTGTGGCTGTCAGACTGTATGTTGGACCTTATCCTGTCAAACTCATTAATCAGGTGCCAGAGAATGATTTCACAGTTTCATAAAGTACCAACAACAAATGTTTACGAACATACATGGAAATGAAAATGGGAAAGTATCACCAGCGTTAGTTTGTTTGTTTCTTTGTTTGTTGGTGTTAAAAATAACTTGAAAAGTTAAGGACGGATTTGGATGGAATTTTCAGGAGATGTGTGAAATGGGACAAGGAACAAATGATTCAATTTTGGGAGTTGTCCGGATCACCGTATGGATCCAGGAATTTTTTTAAAGTGAGTGTTAGAAAGCCTTGCAGTGCCACCTTATGGTAGGAAAGGGCATTGCACATATATGGTAGGTGTCGGCTGCTCGTGCTCAACCACAGCATATGGTTTGAGAGCGATTACCGGACAATTAACTTTTTTTTAGGATACTTTGTCACTGGGAGATTGTGTTGGAGGTGGACTGAAGCTGCTTGGTGGAGGTCTGTGCTCTCTGAGTGCTTTTCTACTTTTATTTTCATCTACCCAAAGTTGAAACACTGTGCTATTGGAAAGTGTTTTGAGTTTCTGACACCGGAGCCTGACACCAGAGTTGGCAGGTCCGCGGACTAGAACCACAGCGTTGTTCTACAGCCTCAGCAACGCACGGCAGCGCCCGGCAGCATACTACAGCCTCGGCATTGCCCGGTGGAGCCCGACGGCGGCATGCAGGACTATTTGAATATCAAAAAAATTATTATCCGAATACCACCACAATCGACGAATATTCGGATATTCCTATATTTGGGACCATACCTAATATTAGGTTTGTAAAGCAGGTAAGCTACCGTACTGTTGGTTAGCTAACTTAGCCACTCTAGGCTACTTGGAACTACACCATACTTGGCCTTAAGGTTAGCCTTATTTTATCTTGCTGAAATCTCCTGGTGCTTATTTATTGTCAGAAAGCTGTAAATTGGGATGTCTTGTTACATTTGTATCTGTCATGTTCCATACAAAATATGTGAACTGGGAGATTGTGTTGGAGGTGGACTGAAGCTCCTTGACGGAGGAATGCGCTCTCTGAGTGCTTTTCTAGTTCCTTTTCAGATTTGTGGTGTTTGCATGTGGGTATGCCACAGCACACACTGTTGAGGTTGTCAAACTAAGCGAGTAACAATTGTCCTTGGTTGGGACATCAGTAGCCTTGAAAGCCATGTTTTAACACCTAATAATAGCAGAGGGAGAAGGGTAGAATTTACACGCACTGAGCGCTTTTCAGCACAACACTCCGAATTCACTCCGAATGTGGTGAAAAACAAAAAAAAAGACGCTTTGTTGATGATAGAGGTCAGAGGTGAGGCAGGTTAGAGCTGACAGAAAGGCTGTAATAATAGATAACCACTCTGTATCGCTGTGCTGAGCAGAAAAGCAACTACTACACTACGTCCGATCTCTTAGTGGATGGGCTACACCAACAGAAAACCACACTAGGTTTCACTTCTGTCAGCCACAGACAGAAATGTGAGGTTTCAGTGGGGCAAGGTCATCAAGACAGAACAGCTGAAGATGGCAAAACGTAGATGGTCTGAATCTGATTTCTTAATCGGGCATCAGCAGCATAAATTCATGGACCCGACCTGCCTTGTGTCAACAGCCCCGACTGCTGCTGCTGCTGTGCTGATGGTGTGGGGAATCTATTCCTGGCACTCTTTGGGCCCCTTAGTACCAATCAGTCATGGTTTGAATGCCACAGCTCTGAGCACTGCTGCTGACCATGTGCATCCCTTTATGACCACGGTGTACCATCATCTAATGGTTGCTTTTAGCCGGATAACCCACCTCAAACACTGGTTTCATGAACATGACAGTGAGTTTGGTGGCCACCCCAATCAGCTGATGTAAATCCAGTAGAACACCTTTGGGATGTGGTAGAACAGGAGATTGGCCACATGAGTGTGAAGCAGACAAATATGCAGAAATGATGAATCATGTCAATGTGGAGCAGAACCTCCGAGGAAGGCTTCCAACATTAAGCACTGTGGCTGCTTTGAGGGTAAAGGGAGGTCCTACTCAGTTTTAGCATTGCAAGTACTGACTGCTGTGTGAATCTACTCTATGTTGCCTCTCTCCTGGGCTGCTTTGATTCTCAGGTTGAAACCCCGTCAATATCTACAGTCTCATGCTGCAAAATCCTGGAGTATAAAATATTCTTTTTCAGTACTTTCAATACTTATATAGGAAAACCATTTCCTTTTAACCAAAAAAAGAATGTATTTTACCTTGAGCAAAGGGTAGTTAATGCTGTATGTGAACTGTGCATGTAATACAGAGTTTGGTAACAGTCGGCTCTTATCGCCATCATAATAGAGCACAGAGCTCCTGGATAATCTTATAGTCCTAGCTCTGAAACACTTGACAATCCCCTCTGTTCTCGCTGCAATACACACAGACCACATACGCCTTGATGTGTTGCTACACCAATTAGCAGCAATTAACACTAGCCCACTGAGCACCTGCGTTTGGAGCTCTGGCATCTGGGCTGCATTATCAGAAGTATGTTGTTGTATTATCAGAATAAGTGCTGGAACACTGAAGCCGTCCCACTGGGCTCTCCCCTGTCCCATGTGGGTCTCTCTGCATCTCAGCTGCGGCATGCAGTGTTTTCTTTGGTAGCGTAAAGAATGCCATGCTGGACTTATCAATTCTAATCATTTAATCTGCCTCTCTTGATATTTAAAGGCCAACTAGACATCAGTCAAATGTGTATCCTCTTACATGAGTGAGCTCCACCACCTTAGTGCTCTCCGCTGGCCGTGTTGTTGTAAATGATTATTTTGCATTGAGTTTCCTGAGTACCCTGGACGAGTTGAGAGACTGCACTAAACAAACAGGCCGAGCAGTTGTTATTTCAGCGGTGACGCCTGGCTCACCAGACACAGAGGGCGGGATATTGATTGGCTGTCGCTGAGCATGCAAAGCAGTAGTCTGAAGGAGACACTAGAAAGACAGCAAAGGCAGCTTGGAGAGGAGAGAGCAGCTCATATAAAGCGAGAGCAGGAGAGGTGGAGAGGCTTGAGAGTGTGGTGGAGAATACTGACTTGTAAATGATGGAGTTAAGGCTGCACTGGGCAAGATTTAGATGTACAAATCCTGATGAGTTAGTCCTGTGCAGGGAATGGCTGCTGGATGTATGTTGAAAGTGTTATTGGTAGCTGTAATCTTCCCTCTCTACATACTGACTGAAGTAATATCATTGTAGCGTGACTACACCTCACAGATGGGCATCAAAATCTCTTCTAATGTCTACTAAAAGTGGACAAACAATTTTATAGATACTGGCAATATCCCAGATGTACAATAACTGAAGGAATCTATCTATCCATCTATCCATCTATCTATCTATCTATCTATCTATCTATCTATCTATCTATCTATCTATCTCAGAATAGCACTGTCAAACCTGGTAGTTTTAAGTAGTGCTGTCAATCGATTAAAATTTTTAATCGCGATTAATCGCATGAATGTCATAGTTAACTCGTGATTAATCGCAAATTAATCGCACATTTTTTGTCTATTCTAAATGTCCCTTGAATTATCATTTTATATGAGGAGGAGGCGGAGAATTCGCGTCAGCTGTGTTTGGCCATCAAAAGGTATTACAGACTAGATGTGCTACGATAATAACTCAGTTCACTCTGACAATACAGGCAGATAACTCTGGTCTTGTCAATCGTCATGCGTCACCCCAGGCCGCCGTCACCTGGCGGAGCATCTGGATCAGCGGCACACGGTTCGGGACGCGGAAAAGGAGCCGATAGAAAGGCGAGCGAGAATATTGCTGCTGTACCACCACCTGCAGAGATCCTGTCTGACTCCGACGGCAAACACCTCGCCCTCGACCTCGCCAACCATGCCCCCGCACCACCCACCTTCGCCCGCGTTAATCTCGCGATAAAAAAATTGACGCCGTTAAAATTGATTTGCGTTAACGCGTTAATAACGCGATATTTTTGACAGCACTAGTTTTAAGCAATGTAATTCCCATGTGAAGCTGTAGTAGCTCTGCTGCTTGCAGTCTGTATTATATTTTGAAATTGCTCATACATGTTTAGGATGATAGCTTGTTCTTCTAGTGAGAGACACACACCTCTTCATCTGTCCATTGTTACAGTTGGTCATCTGGTGCCAACACTGCCTTTTTATGTGCACACACCAATAGTCAGGTTCAAAAACCCTGCGCTAACTTACTGAGCTGATAAGCAGCATTGTGTGGCTGATTAGTGGTTGTTAGGCTTAGTGAAGTGGGGTAATAAAAAGATATCCTGAGTATGTTGAACATGCTTCCCGGTACAATCCCCGGGTCTGGACCACTAAATGTATGAAGTATTTTCAGTTCTTGCATATTGGGTGTTGCACACCTTTCAGGCCACACACTGTGGGTAGCCCAGTTCGTATGTGAGAGCTCTGAAGCTCAGGTCGGCTGCTGTGTTGCAAGTCTCTGCCCAAGCTGGTACCAGGAATGGCTGAGTTGAGTCAAGGCCAGTTGCGTGTATGGGTCTGTAGCCCCGAGTGATCACTGCAGTCTGTGTATACAGTTACAGTATGTCCCCAGGGGAAAACATTAATCTGTCAGTCACCCTGTACTCTTTATCTCTGTCACACAGTGCTCTATTTAAACCTGCATATGCTTCTATGTATATATCAGTAAGCAAAGTTTCTGAGTTTTGTATGCCAGCAGCTGAAAAGAGTGATGCATCTAGGCATCAAAGTTCACAACAAATAAAGTGCTTGGAAGTACATCCACATGCAGCAAGAGTCCAGCCAGCTGGAAACTGACCGGAGACTCACTCCTGATGACATTTGCAAGGCCTCTTTTCCTGTTTCTTCTCTCCTGTGTCAAGCACAGTCTGGGGTCAAACATCAGTTTGAGTAAACAACCTGAGTTGCAAGCTCCAGGTGTCCTTCTCCCAAGCCAAGACATCCAGATCAGCCGAATCAGCCAAACTCTGCATCCACTCCCTACCTCATATCAAATGAATTTGAGGAGGGGTTTGTTCTTTTTCTGACAATACTATTTTTTGTGAGTACATGATGTTCCCTGATGAGATGTGCCACTTATTCCTTAGCTAACCATAAGGCAAAATCCAGGCTGTTCCTCACTTTGCAAGAACACTAATATGACTGTAGCACAATGTAACTTTAATGCAAGAAGAACAGGCTCTGAGGAATGAATATTAATATAATAAAGCCTTTGTCTTTTTATTGCAGTTGGCACTGAGGTCATAAACCATCAGCTTCAATCATTTTTCCAAGTAATGTTCTGTAAGAAGAATGTAATACGAGCTGCTTCTGCGAGTGATTAAAATTAGCTTAGATGAATGAAAAACAGGTATGCATCACAAAGATAAATAATAAGGCATAAAAACATTAGGCAGAATGCAAGAGTAAAAGATAATGAAGTAATATTTTATTTTTTCAGATCATTCAAAGAACCTGTAATCATCAAAAGGCATGGGTACAGGATTTCAGCATCCTTTCAAAGTTCAATATATATTCTCTGTCTGCTAAGCATTTCCTCATATGCTGAAATGTAAGTAATAAAATTATTATTCTATCATTCATTTAAGCTTAAAACTGAATATACGTCTGCATCCTAAGGTGGAAAATAGCAGCAACAGTAACCTGGCTGAGCCATTTCTGAGCCCAAACTGTGAACTAGAATTTGCTCCATCCATGTCATGTAGTAGTTTTATTGAAAGCTAACATGTTCTTCTGTTACCCAGAATGTAGTTTTACTAGTACCCAGGTTTTCAATAAAAGCCAACACTGGCCCTGTATATTTGCGGTTTAATTTACTGGTCCAACCCGAGTCCTCACATCCTGCAAATCCAGGCTGAAACTCATTACTGCAGCAAGAACACTGGGAAGGTGTTAAATTACAACAACAAACCGGCTGGGACTGTCTTTCACACCTTGTCCCATCACACTGACAACCACCGCAATATACAAATGTGCAGGCTCCATTTATGCCAATCATAGCCGTGTAATTACAAACACTGGAACAGAGTTTGACATACGACGAGGGAAACAGCGAGGTCTGAATAAAAATGTTTATTTCATACACAATTATCGGTCTTGTTGTTAGTACCGGAACAACTTAATGGGGAAGTGTCTTTAATGGAAAAATGAAGATGAATAAGCAAAGCATTAAATAAACTCCTCTGGTATATTAATGTTCACTGTAAGAAAAAGGCAAAATGTAAAATGAGGTTTGACCAATATTGTCTGATCAACATATGTTTTACTGTTAATGTTTACTCCTGTTTTAGCTGATTAGTTTGATTGTTGATCAGTAATATCATAGAAAGCTGTGACAACACAACACGATAAAGGTTTAATGGTTATATTTCATCTTGGTGAAATATTAAAACCTTTTTGTTAGATTTAGTTATCCAGAGTGTGATACAGTTTGTCTTTCATTCACAGATACGCACACACCAATGGTAGAGAGCAACCATGCACTGGCTTGACTATCAGGAGCTATCTGGGGTTCAGGGTCAAGTCATGCTCTCTCAGAAATGGTTCCAAAGATTAGCTGTCCAACTGCAGCAGAAATCACATGTGTTTATAGTCATTCTGAACAGCCACATCGGAAGGCAGCCTTCCTGGAGAGGGGGGAGGGAGGGGGGAAGGTGTGACATTGCTTAAAATGGGGCACAATTGGACAATCACTCCAGGGAGACACTGATTGTGCTGGGAAGTGTGTAATGCAAGTTTTTAGGAGGAAAAGTTGACTGAGGATACAGTGAAGGATAAACTGAAGCTGAGAAATCAGCGTTAGTGTCTCTCAGCATGTCAGTAGAGCTAAATGAAAAGCCTCTGAGGTATCTATGATGACAAATAAAGAAGCCCTTAAAGCCAGGCTGACCCACTGCTCCTTTTCAAAGGCCGTACAACTCTGGGACATTCTACAGCCTTAAATGAAGAGTCAATTTGCAAAATTCAACATACTGCCAACACTCAGTGAAATGTGCAATTTCAGGACAGCGGTCATTCCATTTTTTTAATGTAGCTGTGATCAGCGAGACCCCTCTCTTTTCTCTGATAGGCCATTATCCAGAATGTATTATGTCCCTTGGTGATATCTGATCTCTCTGAAGGTGGAACATTTGGGATTTTTTTTTTTTGATGATTTTCCTCCCTGTGATAATTTTGTTGGAGTGGAGAGTGGGCTGGAGGGAACAAGGCAAACAATGCTGGATGGGTTAACCAGGAATAAGAAGGCTTGCCAGGTGATTAGAGGAGTAGGCTAGGGCACATACCACATGGGCCCCAATGGCATCAGCACTGAGCCCTCAGCCTGAGCCTGACCCCCACCCGGGTGTCTACTTCCACACATTTGCCATCTCTTCTCACTCTTAAAGGTGAAAATGCCAAATAAATGGATCAGGACGTGAAAGAGATTGCATGGTTTCATAAACCCACAGAGAATTATGACCCAACTCTGAGGTTCACATGAGCTGTCGTCAACGTCAAGTCGGCTTTATGCTGCACATTTAAACACAAGAGTTGTTCTGTACAATTAAAATAGCAAACCATAAAAACACAATACAACACAATGACAAAAAGAAACATGTGAATAACAGAAGACAACAAAATAAAAGGTTACAACTTAATAAAGATGTGGTCTTGCTTTGACTGAAGTGAATACTAACAAGAAGGGTTAGGTCTATAAAGTGACCTAAAAGTTTTTAAAGTCTGAGCAGTTCTTATATGTGAAGGTAAACTGTTCCAGAGATTTTGGAGACTTGAGCAGCTCTGTTTTTGTGCTTGGATTTTGGAGGAGCCAAGAACATCTGTTTGGCCCATCTCAGTGCCCTAAGTGAGTATGATGATGTAAGATTAATAAGATAAGATGATGCCAACCCTTTTAAAACCTATAAAACGAACAACAGAATCTTAAAATCTGTCCTAAAATGATCAGTCATCAGTAGTTGCTAAGACATCAGAAACAGGACAAAATGGACAGACAACAGGTATAGATGCTGAGACAAACTAATTGGTGGACGTCATCTTCTAGTCAGTTTGATTAAAGAAAACCCACCTTTAGTTGGATAATGTACAGACTTGCTTGGTATAGACTGCAGGCTTCCATTGTTTTCCCTTCAACAAGTAAATATGAAATCCACCCGGGGGACTAACTTGTGTGTACCATGCTCTGAGAGGCCCCCACTGGGCTATAATCTGATCAATGTTGTGAAAACAATTTTGATAATGCTGTGGAATTAAACCGGCGAGGCCCCCCATTGACTGATACATTTGAAACCAATGGCACACAGGCCTGGGCTAATGACTCGGCTTACTACTCAGATTTGCTGAGAAAATGGGCTTGAATAGTACTTAAGGGAGCCCTTAATATTGAGTGCATTGTGGGCTAATTAGGTGCAGTAAAATACTGTACTGTGTACAGTACAGCGGCTTTGAGGGGCCATAGGTTTGTCTGATTGAACAGATAGGGACTATAAAGTCTCCATCATACCGCATAGTAAGGAGCCTCATTCAACATTTTCATTTAAGAGATTCCAAAAACACACACATAGGTCAATGAACATAACAGTTATTTACAATATACTGCACAATGTACTAGTGAGTGTAGAATAACTGCATACACTGTTCTTATAAATGGGTCAGGATTAATATGTAAATGATTGAATAACAGACTACAAATCTATACAGTCAACTGGTGGCCCCAGTTTTAGCTTCTGGTACTTAACTTAATTGTAATCGAAGTAGTAGTCAAGCAAACAATAATAAATGCTCTATCTGGATGTATAGATATGAGGAGATGTACGGTAATCTTTATGAAGGTCTGCATTCAGAATTCATCTGAAGTAACTAAAAGTACTTCCTGTCAGTATTCTGTCACATGAATGGGACCTTTGTCATTTAACACATATAAATTTAGCCACAGATGTGCACAAATAACATGATTTAGTATTTGGGTTTTGGGGTCACAGGTCATCATGGTTTCAGTAAAGCAGAGAAAACAACAGAAATGCTCAAAAATAAAATTCTGATCATTTATTTTGATAATACATTCTATCAATAAGGAAAAAAAAATCTGTTTTTTTAAGTATTATGTATTCCATAGTATTACAGAATTACAATAAAATAATATAAAAGTCCATATTTTCTCCATATATTCCTAATGTTACACTAACCATTAAAGCCAGCAGCTTTAGAACTGCACAAAATAATGCTGGCTTTCTCTCCTTTAGCCAGCACTGAGGACACAGCAGCTATCTTTATAGAACGAACCACTGAAATTATTTTTGGACTGGGTCAAACTGGCTAGGGGCTTCCTGCTTCTGATGAGCATTGTTATTACACACACAAGCGGGCAAAATTGTTGGTACCCTTAGGTTAAAGAAAGAAAACGCACAATGAAACAACTTGAAAATGACAAAGTATTAATAAATCGAAAATTACTGAAAATTAACTCATGAAAATCAGACATTGCTTTTGAATTGTGGTTAAGCAGAGTCATTTAAAAAAAAAAAGAACTAATGAAACTGGCCTGGACAAAAATGATTATACCCATAACTCAATACTTTGTTATACAACTTTTTGATGGTACCTCTAGAAAAGATTGAAACTAATTTGACCATAGGGATGTTAATCTAAGCTGTGTCCTGTAATTAGCATCACAGGTGTCTTCAAGCTTGTGATCAGTCAGTCTGCCTATTTAAATGGTGAAAATTAGTCACTGTGCCGTTTGGTATCATGGTGTGTTCCACACTGAACATGGATCACAGAAACCTAAGGAGAGAGTTGTCAGAAAGAAACTCATAGACAAGCATGTTAAAGGTAAAGGCTATAAGACCATCTCCAAGCAGCTTGATGCTCCTGTGACTACAGTTGCACTTATTATTCAGAAGTTCAAGGTCCATAGGACTATAGCCAGCCTCCCTGGATGTGGCCCCAAGAGGAAGATTGATGACGATACGAATGGTAACCAAAAAGCCCAGAACACCTTCCAAAGAGATTAGAGGTGAACTCCAAGGTCAAGGAGCATCCGTGTCAGATCGTTGCTGTTTGAGCCAAAGTGGACTTAATGGAAGACGTCCGAGGAGAACACCACTGCTGAAAGCAAATCATAAAAAAGTGAGACTGGGGCTTTTTGGCAAGTCACATCAGCTCTATGTTCACAGACATAAAAATGAAGCATACAAAGAAAAAAACACTGTACCTGCTGTGGAACATAGTGGAGGCTGGGTTATGTTCTGGGGCTGCTTTCTGAGCAGGGTACAGTGAAATCTCAAGACTATCAAGGCATTCTGGAGTGAAATGTGCTGCCCAGTGTCAGAAAGCTTGGTCTCACTAGCAGGTCATGGGTCCTCCAACGGGATAATGACCCAAAACACACAGCTAAAAGCACCCTAGAATGGCTAAGAACAAAACACTGGACTGTTCTGAAGTGGCCTTCTATGAGCCCTGATCTAAAACCTATTGAACATCTGTGGAAGGAGCTGAAACATGCAGACAGCTGGAGCAGTTTGCTTTAAAGGAGTTGGCCAAAATACCTGTGGACAGGTGCAGAAGTCTTACTGAGGGTTACAGATATCACTTGATTGCAGTGATTGCCTCAAAAGGTTGTGCAACAAAATATTATGTTCATGGTACCATCATTTTTGTCCAGGCCAGTTTCATTAGTTTGTTTTAGAAAATGATTCTGTTGAACCACAATTCAAAAGAAATGTCTTTTATTTATTATTACTTTAGTCAGTTTCAAGTTCTTTCAGTGTCCATTGGGGGTTTCTCTTTTTTTCCACAGAAGAGTACCAACAGTTTTGTATATGTGTGTAGCTCTAGTCTTACAGTTTGCTATGTTTGTTATTTGTAATCAGCATATCTCTGAATCATGCGTTATTGTTGGTGTGTGACTAATACTGTTAGTCCTTTTTTTTTAGTTTTTTGTATGTTTGCTCAGATTTTTTTTATTGATACATTTGGATTTTAGGTGTTATTGAGAAGACTTTATAATAAAGCCTTTTGTGTTTTTTACTTTTCATAAATCTAACCAGCACAATCCTTTATGCTACTTTAATGTGTTATGTTTTTAGTGTGTTTCATTGTTTGTCCAAATAACTAGCTAACTAATTAACTAACAGTAGCTGCTCAGGTTGGAGCTTGTGTTGATCAATGTGATGATTTGGGGTAGTAGAGGGTAATGGGGTAAAATTCTGGTTTAATCCTTCAAAATGTATGTGCATATTTTAAAAGATGGTCTAATATCTCACTTGTAAGGCGAATCACAAAGAAACTGGGAACTCCAACTGTCAATCAAATGTAGTAAAAAAGTAAAAGTACAATAAAACAGCAACAAATACTGTAATATATTCTCAAATAAAGCACCTCAAAGTTACCACCACTGAAAATCTGTATCTATAAGTGGACCGTTTTGATCAGAATTTTTGTTGAAATGGTGACTACAGGAAAAGGTCAGAGGTCACTAGTGTCATCATGACCATCAGTAAACAGGGTTTCATGATAAAGTATATTTGGCTTTATGTTGGGCAGAGGCATGAACTGATTTCCATCATCACCAGGCCTAATGGACTATTCTTTTAATAATGTGTCTCCTTTGTGTTTCTGAATAAGTAAGCATTTCTAGTTTTTGGATATAGGTCTTAGCTATTTGATCCAATCAGAGTATTCACCTACAGACTGCAGCAGTTATAAAGTAAAATGTTACAAATGCTAATGGGAAAAATCTGACATAAAAGTAAAATGCTGATGATTAAACGAGTTTTTCTGTATATTTACAGATGCTGGAATAATTTCCAGAAAGCTGATTCTGTCTCTGCATTTAAAGCTGCAGTCAAGTCTTTCATAGGATATAAAATATTCATTATATTCACACAATAAATATCTCCATGTCTTGGACAGATGGTGGCACTCGTCTGTCATTTTGTCATTAAAACTTGATGCACCTCTTGTTTTTGAACGAGACACCGCTGCCTGATTTTAACTGTGAATTTATCTGCAATCATGCCGTCTGCTCGGCTGTAAACACTGCACTCCAAAAACCTCAACTCACACAAGATTGTCTGTGTTTAGGAGTTAATAGCACTAAATCATAGCATTCATCTGCCCATCTCAATCACTCTCTCCAAATGTGAATGAATAAAACATTTTCTCTATTCTTCCAAGAAATAAGTGATGAGAGGTCACGATCTGATGTGAAAGGTCACCGGCCCGTGTCGTTCCTATTGGCTGAATCTGCTCTCACAAGCAATCATATGTGTGGGATCAATACCAATAGCAAACAGCGCTGGTATCATGGTGACAATTACAGGTTTGGCGATTGAGCGGCCTTGCATTCAACAGGCTGTCCAGGTGCGTTGGGCTGAGCAGCCAGAGTTGTGTGATTTGGTAGAGCCATAAATAACGACAGCTACACTGTAATTTTCATTACTGAAGAGCCTGGCTGTGGGTTATATCACTGCATCAACAATTTAGAACTAGGATTTAACCAAAGACTGTTGAGCATGTGGGGTTGTAGTCAAACGGGGCCTGTGTGATAACAATTGTATGACTGTACGCACTGATGCCATATTAATACGGAAAAATATTACATATTTAAAAACAAAACAAATGAATGTAGGCAAAAGCTATTATTTCTACAGAATAACTTTTCGTTAGGTGAGCTACAGAAGTGTTATACTAACCTAGCAGGCTGGTATAAAGTGTAAGGAGATCTGTCAGGGCCACAACACGAATGATTAAAAATGTGTGTCTGAAATTGTCATTGAGCACTGGGCAGCTTCATTTAACTCCTCATTTCCGAGACAGCAGCTCATGATGCAGTTAGCTCCTGGACTGATTTGGGGACTGCTCTCTAAGTGCACACTGTAAGCAGAGGTGCAGTTTAGGTTTGACTTAATACATCTTTGAAAGGAAACATCCATCCATCCATCATCTATACACCGCTTAATCCTCTGTAGGGTCGCGGGGGGGCTGGAGCCTATTTCAGTCGACTCGGGTGAAGGCAGGGGACACCCTGGACAAGTCTCCAGTCTATCGCAGGGCTACATAGAGACAGACAACCAAGCACACTCACATTCACACCTACAGACAATTTAGAATCATCAATGAACCTCAGCATGTTTTTGGACTGTTTTTGGACATGTTTTTGATGACTTACCCACCCGGTGTAAACTCCACACAGAAGGATCCCAGCCGTCCTAACCAGGACGTGAACCAGGGATCTTCTAGCTGTGAAGCGATGCTAGAGCCACCGTGCAGCCCCTGAAAGGAAACAATGATGTCGTAATGTTGGATGATAAAGGACTTACTTTGGCCACTAGTGAAAGACATCTTTGTAGCCTTTATCATGCAGTTATTAAGACCGCAATGTACTGGATGACATGTTAGAATTTTGCTGTTAGGAGTGTCACTGTGTTAGGAGGTAAGCCTTGATTTCCTTTGCGGATGTGCATGTGGAAACCAAAGACACACAGTGGTTGTTAATTTACTTCTTCTATAGTCTGCTTGGAAGAGTCCATTCCATAAAGCAGGTTCATCTATGCATTCTGCACATGTACACTACTGCTGAGAATGGACACTATTACCCTTGTAGTTGTCAAGTTGAGCCAAGATTTGAGATCACAGGAGCAGCTATTAACAAGGTCACTGGGGTGAAATAGGTCTGATGAGGGGGCCGAGTTCAATAGAGTAATATGGATTTGGCTTAAAGTGTGTGTGTGCTTAGATGAGAAGTCATGTTTACGATGTAATAATTTGGAATGTTGAAGTCAGATAAATTTAAAGCTATGCCTATGGAATGGTTTGTAAAATCAGATGAATTTTTATGATCAAGTAACTAGTGTGATGGATAACTGATGGTTACTGTGTTAAAGTACTGCAGGTGGAAGAGATGAGAAGTGATGGAGCTCTTGGCTGTCAGCTAAGACTGTGAGGAAGGAGTTATGGTGTAATTCGGCCGACAATTGAGCAACAGGCTCCTTATAAGGTGGAAAGGGGAACTGACCTGGGGTGAATGCAGGTGACTTCCTGGCAGCCGAGAAGAGGTTATGGTGCAATTCGGCCGGTTAACGAAAACAATCTCCTAATAAGGAGATGAGCAGTGAACATAGGGTGAGCTTGTGGAAAAGTACAAATTTACGTATGTAGGAATTAGGCAATATGGGTGTGTAAGGTGCTTTAATAAAAGTAATCTGAGGTGACAATTGTCCGGAGATGTTCGTGGACGCAGTCGGAGAAGGATCTCGTCTGATATAGTCCATGGACAGTGAGGCTATTTCTCACTAATTAGAACGATCCAGAATTGGTCTGCAAATAGACTCAGAAAATAGACAGTGGATTTTTTCTATCACCCAGCAAGAGCTAACAGAAGAGCTAACAGCTAGCAGAGCCACAGACTCCAGCAGTGCTCATCTCTTCCTGTGACTTT
Source organism: Dascyllus trimaculatus (assembly GCA_024666655.1). NCBI lineage: Eukaryota > Metazoa > Chordata > Actinopteri > Pomacentridae > Dascyllus > Dascyllus trimaculatus. The sequence goes on along the minus strand of CM045453.1, from coordinate 3,047,625 downwards.
TGACAGTTTACCATCGTGTTAGATCTTTTTGACAATTTTTCTATTTTTCTGCAACAAGCCCAAAAGACTTTTAAAGATTTTTTGCAAAGACTGAATTGGGGTCTGGACGTTCTCTCCCCCTATTTTCTGGAGAGTTCCTGCAGGATCCTGAGACTTTGTACTGAGTTCTTCACATCCTCCAGGAGATCTCCACAAAACAGGTCAGGTAGGGTGTGACAGCCCAGGCCATGCTGTTACACTCCAACTATTAAAACACAGTATTTGGAGATTTAATTAAGGAAGCTCAGTTCTATAATTTTGACCAAATTTATGATTCTGAGGCATGTGCTTAAATGATTTTGGTGTGTTGGCTCAGACAAGATCAGTTCTGTGAGTTAGACCAGAATTATTATTCCTGATCACCTTTTTGATTGATTTTGGCATTTTTGATTATGAGCTGTTGCTTTTCCCTGCTATTATTATGCAATAAACATTTAACCTGCATTTAAAGTGACGTAGTATGGAGTTTTGAATTATCACCTGAAGTTTATGAAATCCTCATGGTGTGAAAGGTTAAGCAATTGTGTGCATTTGAAATCTAATGGTTCTTACAGGTTGTTCTGGTCACTAAGGTATTGCACAGAATTATAAACGGATCCCTGCGGTTACGCTAATCCAAACCGCTAAATTAAAACCTAGCAATTCACCAAGTGCCATGTCTATTAAGAAGAAAGCTGTCGTTAACAGACGTGACTGATAAGAAGACTGAACTATTTAGGCTGCCTAGCGCAGTCTTCTATCAGAGCAAGAGGGATAGGCGTCTGGATGGAGACAGTGAGAGCTAGGCGAGTTTCTTCGACACCAGCTTAAGCTGTTCTGCTGAACTTATTAGGTAATACCTATGAGCAGTTTAGAACCTAACCCTAGAAACGGAGAGCTGGTCCGATTGCCCTGTATAAGGGTAAATTCGGCGGGACTACATAGTGTAGCTGCACACAAATTTTGGACTGTGGGTGTTAGTGGTGAGGTCTACTCTTGCAGACTTAAACAGATTTATATCTATTTACATTTTAAAGTGTCTATAGAAAGAGTTTTTGCTTTAACTAGAAATCTTGATTGCACTATGTAATGGCTATAGAATCATACCATCAGCACTTAGACTGATCCCTTAAGAGCCTTGCTTTCACTATGCCATTCTGGTCCAGTCCCAGTCTCCAACACACTGAAATCTAAGGAGTCCACCTAGGACGTCACGGACTTGATGACATGACAAAGCTCACCGGTACCCTAAGGGACCACCGTGAAGTTTTTGGCTGGTCTATTGTCTCTACAGTGTCTCCTCAGTACCCGTACTCTTACTGTTCCTCTCAGTGGGGATGTGTGACAGAGATGTGGGGAAGAGATGAGAGGACAGAAGAATTGGATTCACCAAACAGGACATCATTTCTCCCTCCTGCATAATTTTAAGGAGATGGAAATCAGTCATCTGAACTGTCAAATGTGTAGAACTTAATATCCAATGTGTTCATCTGAGTGGAAGTACAGAAAAAGGATCCTGTTGACTGCTGCTCCTTTCCACATTATAGAATGTGACTGACTGTATTTCTGTGACTCCTTTTGTTTCTATAGATGTAAATATACAACAGAAAACATCTGATGTTGTCAGTTATCATAAGAGATTCACCAAGGCCTCTTTATTTGTGCTTTTAATTCAATGTTTGTGATTTTATGATGCCCACAATCCAAATAAATGCTTTTGTCAGTTTTAAGAAAATACCAGGCAACACTAGAGAACTGAACTTTGTCTTGTCTTCATCTTGGTTTTCTCATTTCTTGATTTTTCTTTTTTCTTTTTTGAAAAATGCCATTTTATAAGAATGTGGCATCTTGAAACTCAATCTGCTGTCATTATCATTCAGATAACAACATATACATATATATGTGGTTAAACTACACCATTAGATATTAGTAACACAAACATGTGTAGGTTATAATGCAGTAGGGGCCATTGTGCAAAATAGAACACACTGAAACACCTAAAAGAATGAAATGTGCTTTGATCACACGTGATACTGCTTGTAGTACTGCTTTTCTCTGCTCCATCAGTGCATTGTGTTCCTGTCATAGCCAAAAACACCATGAAGAGCTTACAGTGGTGCTAACACAGGCACAGTAAGGTCTGTGGTTTGGGTTTCTGCATTGATTTCAATGTTCTATGTTCGACATAAAGAGTGACTAAGTCTCATCATACTTACTGTATATCCCAGCCTTAAAGATTCAGTGTATGAGCTAAGAGCAATCCCCTCACTCATAACTTAATTTGGGAGGAATAAACATGAATGAGGGAGAATGAGTGACTCAACACATAATCCACTTTGCTTTCCATGGTGAAGGCAGCCAGGATCTCTTACTGTAAAACACTAAATAAATAACTATGAGAGTTAAGGAGGTTTAATAGGATTTCAGCCCCTGGCTGACAAATACAGATGCCTGACAAATTCTTGCCTTATAAAGTTGAGATGGCTAATATTAGCTTGTAATTGTCTATTTACACATCTTGCAGACACAGAGTCCAGTACAGTACTGTAGGATCTCTTTGGAGTCGTGTTTCTGGTCACCTAACAAATAAATTCACTCCACCAGCTATTTGCTAAGTGTGTCTGTGTTCTGTTTATTGCAGGTCATGTACAGTGGGGTTTATCCAAGTTTTTTTCTGCTGCCCCTGGAAGTAACATTGATTAAAACAATGAAACTGATTCACAACGGTAAAGTCAAACCAATGAGCTAAAAGATGCCACAGTGCTGAAAAGAACTGGAACTGTAGAGTCTAGTGTTAAGTCTTTCCTGGTAAGTCAGTATACTTTTCATATTACACATTTTCATTTAGCTTGTTCATACTGATTAGTGCCCCTTGAGAAATAGTGGTTCACCCTGTAAAATTATTAGATTATTGGTGTGGAGCTGGCTAACATTACACTAGTTTTGAAATCAAAACAGATTTTGTAATCAGGTCCTTTCACATATATTTTGCCTAATCTCAGACATGCACACACATAATGGGAAAATAACGGACACAACAGGAAATTATTAAAATTACTGTGCCAGAGGGAACAGTCAGGGAGCAGAGCTCCACCTCATGTGATCTCATGGGAAAACAGATGGAAACATAATGGTGGCTGTGGTCACCAAGCTGGCTGTAACGCTAATAATTCTCTACAGGAAGTAAAAACAAAAGCTGAAGGCAAAATAGTCTGGATGAAAAAATGGTTGTGGAGATGTGTCCAACACAGTTCAGTGAGAACTAGAGATGATTTTGATTATCAGTTTTAATATCTGTATCTTACGTTTGCTCCTAGAGTTTCTGAGACAATCGTACCCATCCAGGTTTGAACCTATACATATCAAACATGTTTGTTGTTTATAGGAGCAGCCCTGGTGAGTCTGCAAGCAGCTCAGGAAGTTTCCCACTACATCAGTAAACCCCTCACATTATCAAATAATCTGGGTACAGCATCGATTCATACTAAAGTCCCAGAGCAGATTTCTCATCCTACCATCGGGAGGGTGAAATGGAGGTAAATCAGAAACCAACACTTATGTGAACCCAGTCTTAGCTGTTACTATCATAACAGTGTTGGATCTCCAGCTGAACTGTTGGCAGTAGAGCTGCATTATGGTTAAAGCAGACACTAGGTTTTGACAAGGAGGAAGAATTTCTGGAATTAAAAGAACAACAGAGTATTCAAAGAAACTATGCTATGAAGATGATTCACAGCAACCAGAATTTGCCATGATGTACAGATTTAATAAAATCCTTTGCTGCGACAATATTATAACTGGTTCTTCTATTTACTTTTATGTTTTCAAATTCTGCCACATTTTCATGGTTTTGTTGAGTAAAAATCCAACGTGGCTGCAGTAGTTGTAATAGTAAATGATTGGTAGTGGCCTTCATTGAACTTTGTGTTTACTATGAACTGACGTAATCCACTAAGCCAGTCTGAGCAGGTTGTAAACTCTATTTTGCACTTTAGAAAAAAGATAAACTGAGGTTTGGTGGGTTCACGCTTCACACAGGACCCAGACGTCAAGTTAAACCTGATGGCCCAGTTTCTGCATACTGTACTACATGGATGAATGTCCAGGCAATGACAACTGGCCCTACTGGCAGACTGTGCTTGTTTGGCTGAATAGTGCCAATCCCACTAAAAGTGTTACACAGACAGATACAGCTCCTAATGTATCATAAACTCTCAACATGGCCCCAGCTTCCTCCCCAGCAAAGGGAAGAGGGATTCGGGGTCCGAGCAGTTTCCAAAGATCACAGCATTTGAATAATATGAGTTGAAGGCACCTTTCTTAGCGAGCTGAAGAGATTAAAAATTGCAAAACGTGTAAACGTCTTTAAGAAGCTGAGGCTCAGTGATAAAACGTGATGCGTGCCTCTGAGGTTGAGAGGAAGGCTGGCAAGGCAGGCGGAGGGAAACACATGGACTTTGGCAAATGTGGTCTCAACAGGATGTTCTGGGCTGGGTTATACCTTCACTTTGACTGCTAGCCTTTTTCCGGCTGCTGGTAAGCCTTCAATTAAATGACGGCTACCTTTTTCAAGTCAGTAATCCTCTTACAGTTTGGAACCCTACCCTTTACCATGCGGAAAATACACACACATGCATAGCCATGGTGTGTTTGTATGTGCAAGTGTGTGTGTGAGAACAGTGAGTCTTCTTCAGCCTCACCCTCATGCTGCCTGTCTTGTGGTCCTCCTGCCTTCTGGTACCTTCTTAAGTTGACAAAGGAGGCTGTTCTTGTCACAAACTGAGCCTGGAGGAAAAGTCTGCATGAAGAAAAAAATGTATGTGTTTGTAGCGAACCATGCCTCATCCATAAACCTGACAGTCAGAACTGTAACCAGTATTTTTTTTTTTTTTTTTTTTTGCATATGGTTTTATGGCAGAATTATGATTAAATATTAAAAAGCTGTGTCTACGTTGCAACATTTGCATACCGTCATGTTTTATATGTACAGGTGCAATGTAACAAAGTCACATAGTGTATCCAAACTGGAAACTAGAAATCCATACACACAATGTTGTGTTAAAATGGTGTCATCTAATTGATTTATTTCATCTATGCAAAAGACATGGACAGAGCAGGCAGACAGGTAAATGCAACATTTTTTTCTTGTTATCTAAAACTCCAGATGGAGATGCCATGCATGCACAGAAAGGGTCTGGATATATGCAAATATGCAATGTATGGAGGGAGTGTGTGCACACTACAAGTGGACCAAGTGTTGTCCAATTGAGTCTTACAGTTTGCAGAGGAACAATCTGCTTACAGAGGCTTTCCAGTAAGGATGATTGCTTCTGTAACTAAATGCATTTCTTGTTCAAATGAAAAGGTTTTTGGTAGGAGGAGAAGGGAGCATTCAAACTTCCAGCTACGGAAATAAAACTATGTGGTCTCAAGGAAATATTAGTGATTTTTAAACCTAGAATCATTTTATTTCTATTCCAAAAAAAAGTAGATTGCTTTTGTGCAGTTTGATTAATCTGGTCTGGACAAAGAAAATCTAAACATCTCTGTTTTCGTTCTTTCTTTCTGTCTTACTATTAAAGACAATCCCTGCACTCATCTGCCAGTTGATATATGGCTATCATTTGATGTTACAAATTCATAAATCACTCCCACCTGTTATTTAGGAGATGACTGACTATCAGCAGATGGATTTATTAGTATTTTAAAAGGACTATTGCACCTAAACTGTTTGGTTTAGTTCGAACAAACTGCTGCGTCTGTGACTCAGACCCCCTCAGTTAAGTAAACCTTAAGTTTTTATGATTCTGGTGAGAAAGCAAAGCAGACCTGCCACACGATTTAGTGACAGCAGATATGTGCTTTCAAATGCGGTCAGTTGACCATTACACAAGTCTCAGCCCTCTGATACTGAACATATCAGTTTAGTGTTTCTTTCCCACTCAAATTATCTGCTTTTGCTGTACAGTCTCTACTGGTTGCAACTCCTGGTTATACTTAGAAGTGCCAGCTCTTTAAGGTAAGGTAAGAATGATGGGATGGCCGGCTTTATACAGATAAGCTAGAGAATGTCTTGTAACACAGCTGGTTTCATTTATTTAAGTGCTTTCACTTTTCATTCAAATTCATTAAAACTGACAGGAATGCATTTGAGCATGAATAGAAAGTTAGATGTGTGTTGATAACAATCCCCTATGTGATCTGTGTGTGCAGTTTCTGTGCGATAATTTTGTAACCATGGTAATGTGCACAAGTACAGCAGCTTTCTATGATGAAACTTAGAAACTCAGTTAAAATGAAGTTGTAATATTTATATACAAATGTATATAACATCTAATATCATTTATCATTATTTGTGATATAGCCTGCTATATAAGGTGCAGTTGCAGTCTCTGAGAATAAATAGGCATTTTTCAGAAACTCTTATAAGTATACTTATATGCTTCATTAAGGTGCTGCATAACCTGTTTGCAGTAACAAGGAATTAGATTTTTCTCCGTGGGCCCACACTGTCAAAATGAAAAAGTGTTACAAAATCATTTTTAACCTGGCTGCCTTAAAATCTTGGTTTAGGAAAGCTAAGAAGTTTCTGTTGCTTGCACACACACACACACACACACACACACACACACACACACAGGTATACATATATCTGAGTTTCTTGGGGTGACAAAGGTGAAGCTGATAAAATTGTCCCATCAACTTTATACTTTTAGTTTAAGCAACATTTTTTTAGTGATAACAACACGACATTTTAACTTGTACAAACCTAAATCCTAATGGAGACAACATAAAACGACCAGTAAACCAGCAAACGTCCATTGATATCTTGACTTGTCAACACATTATAATATTGGTTGCTTAAATTAAACACCTTACTGAACTAATTTGTAATATTTAGTGGCACATTCATAATAATAAATGCTGGTTCAACAAAGCATCTATTTGAGTTAACTTACATTTTTAAGGCAGCCGGGCTTCTTTTTCAAGATTAGTTTATCTTAGATTAAATATTCAACTTTTAAATATTGAACTGTGCAGTTTGCTCACACAGCTTACATGTTAAGATGACTTGTTGCTAGCTAACCCTCCACAGTGTTATTGGCCACCTCTAAACCATCTCCCCCATCCACATCTATCAAAATTCAAAGGCAAACAATACCAAAGTAACAAGCACAAGAGTGAATATGCAGCTATGTCTGGATAAACATGCAACGAACAACAGATGTGAAATCAACCTAATTTCAGAACTTACACAAAAATTCACTTATTGCTGTTTCGTTTTTGTATCCTAATTCAGCCAACATCAGACGTCGGTTGACATCTTTAACACCCACATAAATGAATGAAAACAGTCCATTCATTAGTTGAGTCATTCTCTCATGACTTGCAGGGTATTTTAAGAAACTGGGTGACGTCCACAGAGGACAACGTTTCTTTTTGCATCACTGCTTACCTGCTGCACATTTGGGTCACTTTATCACTTCCATTGCAGTTCTCAGATATTTCTTAAATTTTCTCCTAAATCTATTTTTTAATTATTGAATATTGACTCATTCTGATGACTTTTGTTCTCCCTCAGGTCATCCATCAAGCATGCATGTTGTTGACCTCAACTGACAGCTGTAACTGTACCTTTTAAATACAGTTTGTCAGGCTGCAGTCCGTCTGTTAACTTTTCAGATTCACAAACTACACTTAATTTGAAAATAGAAGGAAATTGGAAGGAACCTTTTTTGGCAAAGTGCAAAAATAAGGGAAATGTACTTCCTCAAGGTAATTTTATCTTAATCAAAAGGCTTCAATTGCTGGAGTCAGGAAGTGAGGAACCTCGGGTAATTTTAGACAGCTAGGGGGAGTGTGGGTAAGTACCTTAAAACTTTGGGTCAAGGCTGTTTCAACCCACCGTCACAGCTAACATATTCCTCATCAAGGCTAAAATTCTTCCTATGACTGCAGCATCTATGGTGCTGATGAATTACTCCTCACCCATAATGTCCTATGACCATGCTTGTACGAACACATAATGCTCACTGATACATTACAGAATCTCTCATAAAGCATTATAGTCAGAAATTAAAATGCATTTATGACTATTCATGTATTAGAATTTGCACTGACATTAAACCCATAAAAAGCCCTATGTATTTTTCTGGCAATGATGTTCATAAAGCCCTATTATAATCCCTTTGAGTGCCCTTATACAGCACAGACAGCTGCCCCTCACTGAAGCTATTGATCAGGATGAGGCACAGACCTCTGTAAAAGGAGGGGTGTTCCCGCTATAATCAGCCAACACTGAGTATTGATTGGCCCGTGTCAGGCGAGTCGAGTAGAGGGAGGACACAGTCAGAGTCATGGGCAATTAATGGTCTCCATGCCACAGCGACATGTCCTCTCTGCACCTCCCTCCTTCTCTTCTATCTCCGTCGGGCAATTAAAATCTATTGTAATGGGTTTATTGACATGGCAAGTATGTATTTGCATTTGCAATACTTGGAGTGTGCATGCATATTAGCAAATGCACAATGTGGAGGATTGTTGGGAGACAGAAAAATATAGAAAATGTAATTGGTTCCACAAAAGCATATTGTAAATAGTGTTGTAAATATATTTTCTTTCTTCACAGTTACTACATGAACTCCTTGTGATAAGAGACTGATGCTCTTAAATCAAGGGAGTGTCCCTTTACCTTAAACATTTTTGAAAATAAACATTTTAAAGCATCATACCAGCATTTTTGCATTGTTCATCCAGTTTCCAATAGCTTTGCAGAGGTTTGAAACTGAAGATTGCATTCAGCTTTTGATTTTGTCAAGTAAGCCGAGACACATGGAACATTATCAGGCGGCCTCTATTCTTTCATTGACTCTGCACTACAGTGAGCTACTCAAGCCCCTGTCTCGCTCCCAACCCGTCACTTCGCAGACACACATTAATGCCAGTTTTCCTTAAAATTAGAAATAGACACAACGGCAGGTGTTTTCTACTGGTGTCATCACTGTTGCTCCTTTTCAGGCAATGAGAAACTTGCCTTGTAACATGTGGCTAATGTTGTGAAATGGTTTAATTTTAACCCAAACCTTGATCTTTTAAAGTTTAAGCTCAACCAAGTAGTTTTGGTGCCTAAACTTTACGGTGATCTGTAACAAAACCTAAAGCATAAAATAAAATGAAACCCAGTCTCCTGAGGAAAGGTCCTGTCACTTAAAACACTGACCCTCAAAACTCCTCATGTTCTTCTTCCTATACATCTATTGCTGCTGCATAATGATGCAGGTTGCACCACTGCCACTTTGTACGTATCTCTGAGATGGCCGAATTTGACACCCTGGAAATGAGAACAGGTTGGCTACTAATGTAATGGAAATGGAGCCACATCCAGGTAGATTTTATTTGATGTTGTGTATCAAAGTCCATGTCTGATCACTGATTCAGCCCCTAAAAACTCATGTCTGTGTGTCAAATTTATTTGTATATATTATTTTTATTTAAAACAATTCATTACTAGATGTAACTCTACACTGTTGCTTCTTCTAGTATGTTCAGATCTTAGGAGTCTCTGTCTCTCTCTCTCCCCCTCAAGTTGTAATAACAGAGTAATTCAGCCATACATATATGAACCAGAAAGCGATTCTGAAGAAGAATAATGATACAGAAGGTCCCCCTCTTAAGGATTTGTTCTCAGGCTTGGTAAATGTGAAACCCTGGGAGTTGGAATCCTTGAGACTAAAGATAACAGGTAACAAAATGTGACTTTGCCTCCACTTGTCATTTTTTTGAAAGGTTACAATATGAGTCAGACCTCTTGGTTCCACTGTGGCCAGCTTTCCAGTGATGACAGGACTCCAGGAAGTCATCTGACCCAGCAAAGCCAGAGTTCAGCAAATGGGAAAAAACACAAACTTTCCTTTTAAGACTTTGGTTTTTGAACAGTTTAAACAAACAAGATATCACACTTTCAAAGTATTTAGGCGTTGGCAGATTCCCCTACTACTCCCCATCTCTCCATTGTATTAAAAAATAACCCACAATGTCTACTTTTGACAAAAAGCTGACTGCGTAGATGACCCCATGATTGTCAACTGAAGCTATGGCCCTGTCCTTCATTCAAGTGACAGTTCTCTATAGCTGGGTTTCCATCCAAGTTTAATATACAATGTGACTTTTTTTGAGATTTTTGAGAAACTCTGCAAAAGAAAACACAAATTGGGGCGCCCCGATGGCCTAGTGGTTATGTCACGTGACCCACAAGCAGGCCCTTAGCGGCAGTGTTAGGTTCAAGTCTGACCTTGGCCATTTACCCTGTGTCCTTGCCCACTCTATCCACTGTCCTGTCCAATAAAGGCAGGACAGTGGATAAATCTTCAAAATAAACGAAACGCAAATGAATGTCTGTTTCAATCCTCTACAGTCATGTGATGTTGGTTGGGAGCTGATTTAACTGGTGGAGTTAATGCTCCAGTCAGATGCCATTTACTGCTAACAACTAAAAGGACTCCAGTGTTTTTGTCTCTTTCTTGTCTCTCCGGTGGAGTGGAAGTCTCACTGGACACAGAGGTCACACGCTTCACGTACGTCATCATTTATTCACTAAGTTGTTGCACCTTGACCACATTTTTGCTTTTATCAAACTTTTCAACCTCAGCCCAGAAAGATTTCATTGTGTAAATTTTCATTTTTCATTCTGGCAAACTTCCACCTCTTAAACTCACGGCCCAACTTCTTGCTCGCTTAATGTGCTTTGTTAATGGGCCTTCGCTCTTTGGATGTGTGCCTATACGTGCCTACTTACCCATTTCTAAAACACACGTACACCCAACTGTCACAAGTCACAATCATGTTGGCTGTTTCAAAAATACAATCATGGTTATAGGAATGCTAATGAAAATAAGGTTTCTGTAATGACCAATCAAAACAGAAAAGAAAAAAACCCATTATCTGTCAATATCTGTGCAAGCCTCTCAGAACAGCGAGCCTGGCTGGAACATAGTGATTTACTGTCCAATTTTCAACGGCCCCTGTATCCGTTTCAATCAAATCTCCAATATTAACACGGGGCAATAATTTCTTCTGCTTTATTACAAATGTAGCCCTCCTATTCGATAAATCAGCTGGCAGAAGCCGGCATAATTCACAGTGGAAATCAGGCATATTTTATACAGGCTGAGTCACAGTCAAAATGAACCATTATTTCAGCTTTATGTTCTTTTGTTAGAGAGGGAGAGCGAACCACTTGAGTCTGTTGCCTTCCCGCAGTGTTACTTTTCTTCTCTTTATCTTCAAAGGAAAACTTTGCCCAAAGGTTTTGAAACAATTCACACAGGTAGCAGAGTCAGTACAGCAGGACAGGTGTGGCCATTAGAACAGTACAAATGTGATAATAGAGTGAGGATTTGGAAGGGCACTAGTGGATCGCAATGTTGTGTTTCATGCTGATGGTGTGACTGTGGAAACACGTGAAGAGGAATGTGTGGGAAGCCACATTTATGGACATTTTAATGGAGAAAACATAATCAAGACTTCCTACATGGCTGTTGGCATGGTCCAAAATTAACACCCACTGAACTAAATGTCTGTGAAATTTGTCTCTAGTGGATAATCAATTGGTCACCCATCACACTGGCTTCTAACATTGCTGTGGATATTTGCGTGTTTGCACAGCCGACTGACTAAATGTCTTTGTTAATTGTCTCAAAGCACAACAATGGACCTGTAACTGAAATGATTCAAACGGCAAACTATTTAAAAGTTTTAAAGATTCGACATTATTCAGTTTTCACAATTTAGTTTTAATTTATCAAGATAACAGTTATGTTCATTAGTCCTGCAAGTAAATGTGGTTTAGTTAAAAGCTGAATTGAGTTCATTAAATGTAATGAGTTTCAAGAGTAATGATGCGTTTGAGCGCTCTTAGTAAATTCGTGAAAGCTTCAGAGTTTACCATCAGGAAGTTGTCCTCAAACAGCCATAGAAGTGGTAGTTCTAAGTGCTCCACTAGAAGACTTCTTTTTGGTTGTAGAGGATGTTTCACCTGTCATCTAGGAGGCTTTCTCAGGTCTACCTGAATGGTTGGGAGTTCCAGGTGTTTATCACCCACATGACTCAAGGCTGGTGGTTAAACTACCTGGGGAATGTCAGGACTGCACTGTATGTGCCAAACATGCAGACCATTAATAGTGTCTAACTGGAGTTGATGTTGAACTTGGCAAGACCACAGTACTCTGGTATTTGTTTCAGCACTACAGCTGACATATTAACAGTTAATTCATTGCTTATGATTTAGATTTTATTGAAGGCAGCCACGTCGACAGATTGAATGTCTGTACCCACTTTATCATCCTCCACCACGCATCCTATCTGAAGCTTCTTGGTTACCCACAACTATAGTAAGGGTTCTGGTGTCGGGATATGATGATAGCATTTACAACATGTCACCAAAAACCTGATAAGAACCAGGATACTTGGGCACATGTAAATGTTCTCAATGTAAACACACAGCAGTCATCCAATCAGCCACAACATAGGTGAAGTGAGTGACACTGATCATCTGGCTACAGTGCAGTGTTCTGTAGGGAAACCTTTGGTCCCAAAGTTCATGTAGATGTTGCTTTGACATTTACTGCCCAGACCAAGCCCACTTTCCATAGCAACAGCAATGCCAGTGGACTCCCCAAATAGGATAATGCCTTCAGTCACAACTGCTCAGGATCCCAAGGTGTTGTCCTGGCTTCGAAACTTCTCAGGTCCCAATATGACCAAACATCTGCCAGGTGTGCCAGAACAACGTTGTGGTTCCAGACACCACAGGACGCTCAAAGAGGTCTCAAGTCAATGGCCTGATGGGTCAGAGCTGTTTTGGCAGCACTTGTGGGACCTACGTCGTATTGTGGTTTTAATGTTGGAGCTGATCGGTGTGTGAGTTACATTTTTCTAATTCCAACAAACCACTTAGTTCACAGCTGGTTTGTATTATTCCTACATTATTTAACCAGTTGTATTTTAATTGTCAAATATAGAAGCATTACTGGAAGTGAAGGACAGTAAAAAAACATATTTAAAACAAAAAAAGAGGGCACAACTACTTGAATTTAATAACACCTTTATAGGTTAAGAATGAGATTACTGTATGATCAGCACACTTGGCATGTAAAAACATCTTGAAAAACAGCATGTAAAAAAGATAATACAGTCAAGAAACCAGATATGCTAGGTTATCTAGCTTGTTATGTGCACAATATATGCATTATATCATTTTGTCTTTGCATTTTAGAAGCAAAGCACTACACGATACTGTATAGTACACAAACAATTGTTCTTGTATGTCCGTGGCAGCGAAGTGTAACACATATTCATATATGACACAATACAAAAGGCATGCTACGGTCCCAGGATTACAGTTCGGATCATGCATAGAAAGCTAAAAAACATTAATAGAAAGCCACTTAAAGGCTCATCCATCATGTCAGAAGAAGAAAAAAACATTAGGAACAAATGACATCATCAGAACTTGTCCTAACCTCATTCACGTCCTGTTCCAGTGACTTGATCAACAGTTGTATCACTGTGTCTCGGCCCAGTTACTGATGGCTCTCTCTCAAACGCTGCCTATCTCATTACTGTAATGAACTTTATAATTACCTTCACCCCCTCCGAGAAGAATGAAGGCCATTAAGACACTGGGATTGGCTTTTATATCATTTACTTAGCCCAGGACACTAACCAGCAGCCATTTTCCATCTCAATAAACCGCCACATCCTTCAAGCTGTTGACAACGCTTCTTCTCTTTCCTCAGACTGACAGGACTTACTGTGCAAAATAAAGTGATATCCACCTTCATTGCTCTGTCAAGTATTCTATGTTTCTGTGGACTGATGTTCCTTTGAGCTAATGCTGATATTCTGGTTTATCATATTTTTGCTTTCAAAGACAGCATAAGTTGGACAGATCACAGATAACACAACGTCTGGCAATGGAATTTCACATGAAGAGTTCTCTGTCAACAGCCATTTCCCCACAACCACTGCCACCACCAATTCCACTGTGATGATCTTTGGTTGTCCAACAACAGTCCTGGCTGTCCTGGTTTACACAGATAGATTAAAAATTGTGCCTGCTGTTTGTTGCAATGTAACAACACTTATGCTTTACGTGTTACAATCCAACGTACTTTGAGGATCACCTCCTCAACAGTGCCTGAATTTAGTTCTAGGAACTTGCCACTAAAGCAGGTAGAGAATAGTGGAAACAAATCTGAATGTAACAGGGAAGGGCCTGTAGTTTGCCATCTTTTTTCTATTGCAGGTAGGGTCGAACAGCTTCAACTGCGATCTTAACTTCAAGTTCAACAAAACAATGACAAATAGTAGTTACTGGAGGTAACTCCAGTTCTGTGACACTGTAGGATATAGAACAATGGAGGTTTGTTATGTCAGTGTTCGACAACATTACAGAAAAGCAGACTGCTATAAGAACATCAAGAGGGCAGAAAATGGTCTCACCAATCAGCAGTGAGCCCTACAAAGCAGTTCTAAGGCCACTTAGAAGTACCTACTACCTACCCTTGGTGTAGGACCTACATTCTACATTGGCAGCTGTTGTGGTCCAACACTCCTGCAGTGTGGAAAACAGCTTATTGCTTATAATGAGCCTACGCTACATGAGAAAGGGTTGCAGTGGCTTTAGTAACTGCTATTTTGGCTAGGTAAATGTTAGCGAGGCTGTGCCATGATGAGGTTAGTTAGTTAATATCAATAAGCAGAATTTCTGACACACTTTTGACTTACTGTTAGCTTTTCATGTTTCACCTTATTGTTACATCTTAGCTGCCTGCTTGGCTTCATTACAACCATATCGGTTTCTGATTTTGCTGAATTGTGACTCACATTTGTCCCATTTATTACTTTATGCATTCAAATTGATAAAAGAACAGAACAGTTTATTACAACTTTCTTTAGTAATTCCAACCTTTGGTTCTTTTGACTGTGATAACATTGTAACATGAAAACGCAACTTGTAATAAACATGTTAAAGTCATAATGGAATTTAATTCATTGGTTTTGACTCACCACACCTGGGGAACAAAGACCATATATAGATTGACTCGTCTGGAGTTGTAAGGTTTTGGTATGGACATGGAGCTAAGACAGATAATAAACGATCAAACCATTCTCTGCAGTATAGTATTAGAGTACTTCAGCAAAAAAGCAATTAAAACATCATAGAGAACGAGAGCTGGTAGAGGACTGACCAGACTTGTGGATTCCATTAAAGTATGGGTTATATCTGATCCTCACTGGATTATACAGTTCAGCATGTATACAGTTTTACAATATGACTTTCTAATGACAAACTCTTGATAGTCACTTATGTTAAAACAAACCGCCTCTCATTACCTTATCATTGTGCTACAACTGTAGATTACAAGCTAACAAGTAGCACAAGCAACACTTTGAAGGCACCCATGTAAGACCATTATATCAATCAGCAATTAGCATCCATGCTGTTAGAATCCTAACAAGAAAAAAACAATTTTCCCTTTAATATTTACTTTAATTATACAATTGATCATACAATTTATCTATCCTCATATCAAATGAAAGCTGAAAGAAACATTACCAGGCTTGTTTGCATTTTATTATGGAGTATTAGAGCTGCTGCACAACAGTGGTCCTAAATGAGCACAACATGGTGTAAAAATAGATTTGAATTTCAAACTAATGACTTGCTGATTCATAACTTAGCTGGCACGTAATTTCCATGGCTGTGTAACAAGAAGTGTAAACAGGTAGCAAACAAGTACATATATCACCAAGCAATTGATGGGTGTAAAAGTCCTTCCTGTATAGCATTTAAAAAGACTCGCTTATAACCTATACTTCTAACAAAGCAAGTTGAACATTATTAACACAAAAGCAGTAGTGTTGCTGTATAATTCCCCCCCACCAGCCATGGAAATGAAAACCAAAAAGCTGAATTTCATCCTGCATCTACTTGTACTTGGCAGACCGTATTACACATAGAACCCATTTGTGAATGCATTGTGTTTGGCTGGGATTAATTAACACTTATAATGTAGTGGGGAATCAGGCGAGTCGGGCTCGTGTTATAATAGGGGAGCATTTTGGCTTGCAATAGTGGACAAAGAGTTTACCTCCGAGGTGTGTTTGTGTGTGTGTGTGTGTGTGAGAGAGAGAGAGAGAGAGAGAGAGAGAGAGAGAGAGAGGGAGAGAGAGAGGGAGCACAAGAGATGGCAGCCTACTGCACTACATTGTATGCTATCATGCTGAAACACATGGACAGACAGGTTCTTTGTCACTACTGTACTGTGGCACGTTTGACATGGTTTGATATAGAGGGGCAGACAAACACAAAAGCACTATCCTACTCATACGGTGCCAACTTGTCACTCTGTCAGTGCAGCGCTTGTCTGTAGGTGTGTGTATGAATCTAGTCAGTGACCAAGAGAAATGCAGACCTGCGTTGTGCAGAAGCAGAAGAGAGTGGACGTAAGCCTTTGTGTGTGTGTGATACCTTTACTATATGGTTCCACGCTCATAGAAAGAGTATAATTTATTGTATGTCTTGTACACTTGCATATTCACAGTATATTAAAGGCCAAATGCAGTTACTTGTCACCTTGCAGTGTCTTTAAAAACTCATAAACACATAAAGACATGTCAGTTAAATGACAGCTTTGTACATTAGATAACGAGAGCTTTCATTTTCATATATAACTCACCAACTTTGGCGTATGCTCGTCTGATTCGGTCACCGCCTGCATGTTCGCACTGATGTAGTCAGTCACATTTGCAGTACCCCAACCTCACCTTTGGGTGTCCCTCTTTTTCTTCAGAAGTCATTCTCTCGTGCTGCTGCAGCCCTTCTCTCCACTGATGCTGTGGCAGGAATGACCAAGTATGTATGTTTGTTCAAAACAGAGAAGGCGCCTGGGCAGAGCAAAATGAATATAGATATATATCTATACGAGAGTGCAATTAACGGCAGAAAAAATGTGGAGGTTGTAAATATATATATACATATATATAGATTTATTAATGTTGAATTTAAAGAATCCCATGTGCTGCATGTGAGACGTGACATGGAATCAGTCTTGGTGGTAGATATTTAAATATCTGTACGTAGCAAACTACATATTAGTTGGACTGAAGGTGTATTTGTTTGAGTTCTGTGGGTCCATTTACTGTTAAAAGTCTTCAGTTTCACCCCATGTAATAATAATAATGAGGTGGGAACCTATATAATATGTATGTGCCACTGTTATGTGTTCTATAAATGTTGGTGTAAACTTGTCTCTGCTTCATCTGAAGTCATCTCTATTCATTTATTTTATACTTTATCTTTAAATCTTTTATTTTTTGATTCATAAAATTTTTATTTGACTGTTTTATTTAGTTTTTCCTTCATTTTAACTCCTTTAATGCACCATGTAAAGCACTTTGAATTGCCTCTGTGTGTAAAATATGCCATGCAAATAAACGTGCCTTGCCTTGTCTGTACTCTGGGATTGCCCTGATGTGAAATCTTCTTTGCCGAGAGTTGCATGTGTTATTCGAGGGATCCAGAAATCATATTCATCGCATATCGTACTTCTAAAAGGACGGCTTGTTAATTAATATTACCATGGTTCGGTTTCTACTTTTAGGTCTGACACCTGCTAAAAAGCAAAAGGTAGGAGGCTCCCTCATCAAACTTAAGATTTCCCAGGTCTTATTATTAAATGATATTCCTTTCAAGGCTTGTTACAGCTTGGAAAAATACAGGACGGAAAGAAATACGACTGACACCTTGACCAAGAAACTGGAGAATAAATAAACTCAGACTGAGAAGTTATTCCTGCCATTAATTCAATTGTGCTGCTTTTTATAAGAGCTTTATTTAGTCGTTTTGCATGTGTCTACTTTTCATTTTTAGGAAGTGTGTGTGTGTTTTTTTTTTTATCTGTGTGTAACTCAGATGATGAAACTGTAAAGACTACAGGAGCAGAGAAGGACCGGACTCAGGCAGTTAATGATCGTTCATTGATAACAAAGCTCTCATGTTTGTATGCTGGTGTCACTAAAATCTTTATTAGGATTTCAGATGTACACAGGAGATGATGATCACCTGCCTTTACATAAAAATACTCTATAACACACACACAGAGACACACACACACATAGAAAATATTAAGGTTTTCTTGCAATCACATACCAGAATTTGCTTTTGCATTGAGGCAGATAAAAACAGGACAAAGAAGTACTACAGAGTTTACTGCTCCATATGTGACTCTAGCTGAGATCATGGCTACATCACAATGCGTCCTGCTCTTTCCCTCCTTTAATTATCACCTGCTCCCCATGAGGAGACATGAGGAAAGGAAGATTTATTTTTGTTTCTGTTATCTGGGAATCTATTTCTTCATATTGTAATTCTACTATTGCTGCGTCTGTCAGTTCCGTAGACACAACAGCTGCTGCTGTCTGTCCTGTTCTGTGTGGGGATCAGTAACATGTGTTTGTAAAGGCCTCTGTGACAACGTTGTGATTTTTAACTGGAGAGTCAATCTGACTCGACTTGAAAGGCTGGTATTGACGACTTAATAACCAAATTAAAGTATCTGCTGAGAACAACAAGTGTTCTGGTGATAGCTGTTTAGCAGCAGGCTTTTGGGAGGTGGCCTCTACATCTGCAGTCAGAAATACTGCATCCATACAAGGGAACAAACTAATTCACATTCTGAAACTGAAGTCTGGACATTAGTGTGCTTGATCAACAGAATTTTGTCACAGTAGGAAAAGTTCTAACTGTTAAATTTCTTACTTTCATTAAACACACTCCAGGACCACCTGGAATGCAGATTTACTGATGCTGAAGTACAGTTTGTAATAAAGCATGGAGTGTATAATACTCTTATTTATATATAATGCACTTATTTATATACACTACAAATTCTAGACTTTTGTGCTGCTTTTGGATGCTCTAAAGAAAGAAATGCCAGAACTAAGGAACAGGGAATAACATGTCACACGTGAGAAGTGATCTAAATATGTTACTGCTCTGAAGATTTAAAAACACCACAAAGCATGAGTGAATCAAAGTAACTGTCAATTCTATGCAGAAATGGAAAAAAAATCTTTATTTTGACAAAATAAGTGGCTTAAAGTGTAAAGAATGTAAATATCTAACTAAAAATGTAATTCACAGCGGGTACACTTTGCTGTTTGTTGTAATTAAGTAGTTTTTATTATTTTTTATTAACAGCAAAAAAATATATACAAAAAAGTCTATGAATAAATAATGAATACATTTAGAGAACTAGTTAGGCAGATTAAGTACATCCTAAATATTATTTTATAGAAATAATTCTGTTACTATCTGTAATGTAACCTTAAATGGCTGTAAATTCAGCAAGTTGTGGTTGTTTTAATTATGAACAGACCTCCTGTCCTGATAGACAAACGTGTTAGGAGGAACTGTTTGACCATCGCACTGTGGAAGCTGCATTGATACACTGCTGCAGTCAATGGCAGCCGCCACTGAGGTATCTACTGTATGTGGCTACGCAATTTAGTATGACTGTAGTCTTCCCTTTGTAAAAGATATGATACTTCATTTTATTAAATGTAATATTTTACTTCCACATACCGACATAGCATATTGTTAAATCATTCTTTGCATGTATTTATGTATAAATGATCTCATTACAAAGAGTTATTGCAAGCAGTAAAAAGGTGCCAAATGTTACATCCTGTCATTTTTGTTTTCTGATTTGACATTTAACACCTCTAATTTTTGTTAAAGCTGTGATATCTGATTATTGTGCACTGACTTATTGATAAAGATAATAAAAGATCATGGTCTGTACCCTCCAAGGACTAAATGGAGAAAATGTAAGAGAGGAAGAGACAGAAGGGAAATGCTCTGGAGCAGCTGTGTGCTTGTCCTAAACACTGATAAAAGATAAAGGTCCCTCTAAATTGGCAACACAAGTATTGTCGACATATATTTGATGTAATATCCAAAAAGGTTGCTCAGATTTGCTCCTATTTATTATTTGTAAATAGCATTAAAATGATCATATTTTCTTGCGCTTTCAGTGCAACTAAAAGCACAAGCAAAAGGGAGAAGCTGCACTGAAATCAAAAACTGAGAGGAAAGCTTACTGGTAGCAGGACATTAATGGTGAGCCGTTATAATAGCTCCCTTAGAGGGCACTTTTGTCCATCCTGTGTTTTTCTTACGCTACACAAATGGTAGCTTGTGGTTTGGTAGCTTGCGAGGAAAAAAGGAAGACTTGGAGGAATAAATGGACATGGTGTGTTTAAACACTGCAAGTTAAAAAGCAGATCTGCTGACAATCCTTGTTTAGCTTTAACCTCAGACTTTTCAGTCCGGCTGCTCTTCAGGCTTCTTTGAAAAAGTTCTGCAGTGAGTTTGGACTGCATATAAACAACAGCACATTATTAAGCAGCTTGTTGGTGTGCAGGGCCGATTTCCACCACCTTTTGTTCAAATCTACCCACTGAAGCAAAGGACCCTCTCATTTCTTTGGAAATTGCCAGCCTCTGCTCTTAAAGACTATTTTAGAGTTGGAACCTGTGGAAGGAGACCTGAGGTGGATATTGATTGGGGGTAAAAGGAGGGAACAGGTTTGGTTGCGGTCAGTGTCTGACTGACTCTTCGATTCACAAACTACCTGAGATAGTGTTTGCGACATCGAAGCCTGCTTCTCTCTCTGACACGCGCACACTCTTGGCTGAGTCATATTTACTTTAATGAATTCTGTGTGGATGATTCTGACCTAGAGGGGAGTGAGGTAAGATTGAGTGTGCTGGTGTTTTATGGCTGTCATTAACATCAATCCCTCTAACTTCAACGTGGGGTTCATCCTGACTCTTTCTAATGGATCAAAGCAGCTGTGCAGAAACACAAAACTTTCTGGTAGACACATGTTGACTTGTTAGCTTGGCTGTTCTAAATAGTTCACTTCTTGAGAAGTATGATAGCATGTAACAAGTTTAATAATGAACAGGTCTTTCTAAGGGAAAGGTGATGAATGAATCCTCCTTAAAACCTGGATTTTAATAGTGGCCCACAGAAAGAAAAATTCCAAATTCTTCCATGACTGTTGTCTTAGACACCAACATGACCAAACACTCAATATATGGTGTGAGTATTACTCCATCTTCCTACATTTCTACATGCAAATCTGTTTGTTGTCACTGCAATTTATGGTCAGTGGTTCATAAAAAGCCACCACATATCCAGACTGTCCTGATATCTGTCCAGTGAGAAAAGATTTAAAATAAGGTACAGCACTGCACTTGTGTCGTGCTACACTGATGAGCCATAAGAACTAAACTGTGATGGCTGGAGCACCTCCAAAACCTCTTGAGAGGTGTTCCAGGAATGCAGAGATTAGTACCATAAGTCCAAGGAAGAACAACCGTTGAATCAGCAACAGCATCATGGGCTCTCAAGACTCACAGATGCACTTGGCCTGTGTGGCCTGACCTCACAGACAAACAATTGTAGCACAGACTGTTGAAAACCTTAATGCTGGCTTTGATAGAAAGGTGTCAGAACAGACCAAGCACATCTTCTCATGGCAGCAGCACTTCCAAATGGCAGTGGAATCCACTGGTAGCCCAATGTCCCTCTCCACACTGCAAAAACAGTTAAGAAACAGCTTGATTTATGCCATCACCATGGTTTAATGAGGTGTTAATAGCCGATGCAGCCTACTAGTAGGTGGAGGAGGGGGCCTACTAGCCATATCTTCAGAACGTCTGATAATGGCCATTTAATGTGCTGATTAAAAAGGATAAGGAACCATAACACCCAGAACTATCTTCAGCTATAGGAGGAACAAGGAGTCCGGCAGCAGATGTTCTGACCCCCCAAGAGCCCTGATCTCAACATCACTGGGTAAGTCTGGGATTACATGAGGAGACAGAAGACAGTGAGACACAATCCAACTGTTGCAAGCTGTCCAACATGATGTGTCAAATAGAAATTGAGGGCATGTGTACCAAGAAGACCTGGTGTTGTTATAAAGGCAAAGAATGCTGACACAGAATATTTATTGGATTTACAATTCTCTTCTTTGCAGCACATTGGACGAAGTTAATTGAGAAATAAAAATTATTCACATCATTATTTTTGGATGCATTCTCACATTTTTTAGGTGCCTTCAACATTTGCACAGGACTGCATGTGAGATGGGAAATTCAACAAGTACTGTGAGAAGGAGGAGGGCAGATTGAGCTATGATGTGAATGCAATGCCACGCAAAGGTAGAGTCAAACCTTCTGTGGTTTTCACAAGAACTAACTGTGCAACGCTGTCCCCAGTTCTGTTCCTATACAGCTAAACTGCAATCTCAAGTTTTTAGGAGGAAAGTATTTTCTCCATTCAAGGTCACATTATGATGTAGGAGGAAATGGTTCCACTTTGAAAGTCTAACACAGGACTTCACCCAGTGAGATCCCTTTATGTAGATCTAAGTTTCACTTCCATTATAATGGTGAGGAACCAAAACTAAGAGATGAGGTCTTGGAAAATATGTTCTGGGTTAAAATAAATTCTTCAGTGACATGCGGAAGTGGTTTCTGGATTACTAAGGAGACAAATTATGCCCTATGTAATTTACATTGGAAATGGACTGACAGTTGGAAAGCAAAACAATTGGTCACAATATGTTTCCCTCAATGTGTAACTGAGAACACCGTTTAGTTGTCTAGGGATGTTTTGGAGACAGAGCTCAACTGGAACAACTAGAATACAAAATACATCCAAATAATTAAAACAAGTGACTGCAAACTCCGCATCACTGTTGAAAGCAATCAGAGTGAAATTCCACTGCAGAGGGTTTTATAGGGTTGATGCTCTGCTTCATCTAAAATCTTTGAGAAAACCTTGTTCTCCTGCATTGCTAACACTCCAGGGTTCAGTGGATGAAAAAAAAAACAATGGAATGTCATTCCTTATGTTTGTTAACTTAAAATGTTTCATCTGTTTGCTCAACCTCTTAGATGCCAAGCATTGCACACTGTGTACTCCACATACTTTTAAACATAGTTGGCAAACTCTGCTGGACACATCTAGCTGTGTTTTTTTTTCCTTCTTCACGTTTTTCAGATTGTGTTGACACAGGATTGAAATGCTAAAGTTTCTCCAATCTAACAACAACATGTGATAGGCCTCCAAGGATGCCAAACCCTGGCAATGTAATCAAGATGGAATTAAGTTTACAAGATGTCCGTGGGCGTTGGTGTTTGACGGCAAAGATGAGGGATGTGTCATTTTCTATTTCAGATACACACATGTAAACACCTCATAGTCCATGAGGTTTGCTGAGATTGTCCTAAATTACCCTGAACGTCACTTATGCAAGCAGCTCATTATGACCCATAGATACGTTTTATTGTGATTCCAGGCAGTGTTGTGTCCTTTACCCACGACCGCTTCATGACTGTACCCTTAAATTACTTTTAATTTAAATCCAAACCATAACTAAATTGATTTTGTTCCTTAAATTAAATAAACTTACCACAAAATGATTTGTTAGGGGAAAACCCAGCTATGCAGGCTTCCTTCTACTCCAATACAATACTCTTGTCTAAATATTCTACATTAAAAATAAAGCCTGATCCTAATTTACTTGTATACTTGATTATCTATTTGTACATTAAATTCTGTAGTATTTTTTAAATCTCGATAACCATTCAAAAACTGCTGCTTTAAAAGCATCTTGGTGTGTCATCAACAAGACAGACTTCTTAAATCCTGAACCCTGCTGCTAAGTAGCCTTATGATTCTTCCAAGCTTGAAAAAGGAGCTGCCTAAATATCTGTTTCTCCACCTGAAATGTGGAGTCCGCCACTGAGTCAGATTTAAGATGTTGTGCTGGCAGCTGCTCTACCATGAATTATTGTACAGGCCAGAGAGAAAGGAGGAATGGGGACAGATTAAAACGGAGGAAAGAGAAAAAGAAATGAGTGTGAGTAGAGAGAGTGTGAAATAGAAGGAGAGATAGAGGTGGAGGAGCCCAGCACAAAGCACATAGCTGCAGGAGAGGCTTATGCTTTAGACGGCCATGTCAAAATGCAATGCACTCTCTGCTGCTGCCTTTATCTCCCTCATGCCTCTTCCTCTTCTCCACTATCTCTGTCCTCCTCCTTTTCTTCTTCTTCCCTTCTCAGTGGTTCTTCCATCTGCATTCTGGTCCTCCCCTCTATCTCCCTTCCTCACCCCCTCCCTCAGCTCCTTTTGTTTTCTGTCTCTTTCTCCTACAATGCTTTATTTTCACAAAAGCACAGGAGTATGAAGACGGCATCGCCACTGAGCATATTGGAACACCTCTCTGTCTTCCTATCTGTGTCTCTCTTTCACACACACACACACACACACACACGCACACACACACACACACACACACACACACACACATACACACACACACACAAGCACGCACGCACGCCTGCACGCAAGCACACGCACACACACAAAACACCTCAGCATGGAAATTGAAATAATGATAATGTATCCCTCAGTCTGCATCAAAGTATTGCCACTTCAAAAAAATGCCGGCAGGCATGAAATGCAAACGTGAAACAGATGGATTGAGAAGGAGGAAGGAGGAAGGCGGTGTGTGTGTAAATGTGTGTGTGTGTGTGTGTGTGTGTGTGTGTGTGTGTCCTTTTTTTGCTTTGACTGTCCTGCTTTAACTTTGGACACTGGCTGTACCTTTAAGGCAGGGTGTGTGTGCGTGTGGAGGGGGCTGCTGGGTGGTGTGTATTGTCAGTCAGGGCTGATGGTGATGCGTTTGGAGGGACATACCTGTATGTGTGTCTGTATGTGTGAAGTGAGAGTTGCCTATTTGGGCTTTGACAGCATGTTTTCAGTTTGTGTTTGTTGTGGTCAAGGGTGTGTACTGTCAGTTTCTTGATATAGGTGGGTGTCACCTATCAGATCAGGGCTTTCTGTTGCAGTCACCACTGCACTTCCTCAACTCTCAATATTGGAGGACTATAACTGTATTTACAGGCAATAGCAAGACCAGTTCTTTATTATTTTTCAGTGGGAAAAGCTATGCTTACTTTATGATAATTAATACTATTAATCATTCAGTTTACAGACATGAGTCAAGTCAAGTCAAGTTTCCATAATTACATAGCTCAACATCACAAATGACTAGTTTGACTCAAGGGCTTTTTGCAATCTGTTTTGCACCACCCTCTCCTAAAAGCTTTAAACAGGTCAATAAATGTAACAGAACATATAATACACAATCAATATGCAAGAGAAAGCATATCACTGAGAGAAACAAGATCAAAGGAATATGAATTCAAAGGTAAGTTTAAACCTAGTCAAAAGTCAGTTAGTGTCCCCAGTGTTCTCTGACATCGAATGCCTTTCAGTTTGTAGGGCAATGGCTGCTTCAAACAAGCAATAAGATCCACCCAAATCATTTAACAGGTCACAGGAAACCAACTTGCAACTTGCAACTTACATGTGCTTGGAAATTCTAGTGTTTGCAAGCATGGTGGTTGCATCAATTCATGTCTGAGGCGATTTGGTCATTAAGGAGTTAAATGGTTGAAAGAAGAGGAGGAAAAAAAGTCAGCACCTCCAAGTCTGAGGCCACAGTTCAGGGTGGATTCATCGCTGCAGGCTGGGCATGAGTTCTTGCCTCAAGGGAAGGAGGCTATCCTTCACTTTGGGTACAATTCATGGTATCTTGGGGTCTTGTTCATGAGTGGGGGTGAAGTGGAATGTGTGAGTGAAAAGTAGTTTAGTGCAGTGTCTGTAGAAACACATGCATCATACCTGCATGTGATGAGGAGGAAACTGAACCGGCAGGCAAAAGTTCTGATTTACCCATTAATCAATATTTCAATCCTCACTTACTGTCACAAGCTTTGGGTAGTGACTGGAAGAATGAGATGTCAAATACAAACATCTGAAATAGAACCCTTGCGTCCAAAGAGCCTGTTGAGGTGGTTCAGGCATCTGACTAGGATGCCTCCTGGGTGCTCCATTGGAGATTTTCTGGGCAAATCTGGTAAGAGGCCCAGGTTTAGAACCAGACCACGCTGCAGAGGTGATATGTCTCATCTGGCCTGGCTGGGAAGCATTGCTGGGGAGAATGAGGTCTGGACTACCTGCTTAACCTGCTGCTACTGTGAACCTAAGATTGATAAACTACAGAAACTGGTTCGGTGGATGGATAAATAAAGACACTAATGATTTTATGTCAGTGGGCTAAGTAGCATGTCTTGCTAGATGCCAAGCTCATATTAGCTATAGTCGTTAGCTCACTAGGATTATAAGACAAGGGAGCATCAACGTCAAACACTGATGACAGAAGGGATGACATGAATGTTCACTTTCCAGTATAGTTCAGCTTCAGCTCCAGTCACTTTAAGGCAGGCCTTTTCAAGAGTGCACATTGACACTGACTGACTTACAACATAATGAAAACTTGAATTTTGTCTATTTAGCTTTTGCTGCGTTGCCAACAGGAGGTCTCAGATTAAAGTTAACGTTTTGGTCCACACAGGAGTTCCGTTCCACTCATGCTATGGTAGAGCACAAAAACCTAGGCTGTTCACGCCCCATCTCAGCGGGCCTCCTTACCCTTTTAATACATCCATTGTCCAAATCTGCACAATTGGCAACCTCAGCAGATTTCAGCCTCTTTTCTTAACATAGTCTTCACATAGCGTTGCTGTGTGAAGCTACACGGAGGTTTTACAATGTCATTTCTTTTAACATTTTTCAGCTTTGGGGTTAAGACAAAAGTGGAAAGCCCTCACACTGAGTAAGGATTCATATATTACTGTATTTTATGATAAAAAAAAAATCAAATAACACCCCACAGTAATCATGTTTCATTAAGTCAAATTAGTGCTTCAACAAATGTTAACTCAGATTCTTGTAACAAAAACACACAAAATTTTAGAAAACTGAAGGTACAGTCCATATATACATAAACAGATAGCGTGGGTAATAAAAGGGAAAACTCAGACTCAGACAGGTCTTAAGGCAGGAGTCATGTTAAATCATAACTCAGTCCAACTTAGACTGACGTATCCCTGTTGAATAGAACTGCGTGCGTGTCCATTGTCTCCATTGTTTACAAGACAACCATGAATTGGCCAGTGTCTTGTCTGTGATTAAATCATCTGCTCCACACTATTTTTACCATAAGATCAGACAGAATGTTTTTTTTTTTTGTTTGCTTGCTTTTTACTTAAACCAGGAAATGCAAGTCAAGGTGTTAAAAAAATACCAAAAATTTCAGTAGTGACCCTACAGCCTGTGTTTCAGATTTGGATGTTTGGCTACATAGTGGTTGGATAACAGCTGGAGCATTTTCCATACATTTTTTCTTCTTTTTAATGTCCCTACAAGGAAAATCCATGTCTTCTTTACCCATGAACAAAGACATATGGAGGAAAATGAGGCCCTGAAATACAGATTTTTTTATGTGCCATTATATTTTTGTATGGTCAGTGGTCTGATTCCTATCAGACTTTAGCTGTCTCCTTGCCTGCTTATACACCTTTGGCTTCTGCGGTCATCAATAAGAAATGGCAAATGGTTGTGGTTCACCTGCTTTCTCCACTGTTAAGTGTTCCTTTAAAGCACATTGTGCATAGACGCTGTGTGTTTGTGGTGATTTGCAAAAACTGGTTCAATATAATGGATTCAATTTGCTGCTGCTAATAACTAGCAATGAAGTGTTGAGGCAGCACAGGTCTGCTTTTTTCCACCAGCACACACAAACACAAACACATATTTGTGTTTTTGGGTGTACACAGGTCAGTTAGCACCATATGGCAGCCCACATAATTAGCATCTAATCGGCTCAATGTTTTGACTGCAGTTGTTTCACAGTTCACTAGCTGTTTAGGTTAGCAGTGCTGCTAGCAAGTTACCCCCCACAGGGCAGCAGGTGAGCCAGCCAGCAGGGTGCTGTCAGCACAGGTGGATACACACACACACACACATGCACGCACACACATGCACCCACACGCACACAAACACAGTGAAACATGTTTGAATGGCTGCAGAACGGTGACCTACCTGGAGGTGTAACCTCACCTCAGCCATGACCGATCCATTCTTAACCCTTAGCTCTGTCACAGTTCATGCATGCTGAATACATCACTTGTCTTAAGCCCAAATATGACCGATGAGAGAAATGTATGCAAACACACACAAACACTCACACACACAGTCCTCTGTCTTTCATCAGCCCCTCACTCATCTGATAGCACAAGAGAAAATCACTGAGCGGGTCGGTTCTGAGTGCATATTTGACTGTTGCTCATTCAGAAGCTAACATTGGCTGTGTGTGAATACTATTGCACACACACACACACACACACACACACACACACACACACACAGTCTGAGTGCAATTTGCATACGGATGTTATTTTTGATTTTATTGGAGGTGCTCCACTTTGCAACAGTTTTATATTAGAAATAGCTAACTATATTCTGTATATTTGTAAATATCTATAAAAATAAATATATTATATTATTATAATATATATAAATACACACACACACATATATGTTCAAAAATCAACATGTATACACAGTATAGTGTGTATTTAACACTGAATACTGTATTGTGCCATACTGTACATGTTCATGGAATAACCATAAAAAGGAAAATGCAGATCTTGAGAGGAGAGACTGAACAGCTGCTGTAGGCTTCAGACGTGCTGCCATTTATCAATATTCATTATTTGACATTATCTGCTGATGGAAATATGGTAAAACCAGGATTATTTGAATATGAATGGAATTTGCACTCCAGGTTTCATACTTCCATCCACATGTGCTGCTACATGTTTACACAAGACATGCCGTATACCTTTCTTATGAAAAAAGAAGTCCACATTATTTTCTTTCAGGAAATGGAGCAACAAAAAGACATTCAAAAGGGAGAGGACAAAAATAGATCCCAGTAAAAATATTATACCAAGTAACAAGGTGACATTTCTGGAGAATAGGTGTGGAGAGAAACAGTAAGGAGTGATGTGAGGAACAGTAAATACACTCTATGAATGTACTCTTACTGTATAGTGTAGAACTATTTAAATGCACAACGATGTGTCTTACACACAGATCTACTTTGGATTCATTATTGTAATATATCCACATGCTAACATACTGGAATACTGCTCTATGTAACAATGAGAGATAACAGTTAGCAAAGTTCAGTTAACTAAATCCCAGTCTTGTGGTTTCTGTCAGACCAACAATCTGTGTTTGCTTTCATACAACAAGTTATCCAAAACCATGTTCTTTCCTGAATTGTATTCAGTATTCTGGTTTCTTGAACTCAACCAAAATGCTTGCAAATGGGTTTTTTGTAGCTCTATCAGAAACCTTGTCAGTGGTACTGGAGGGTCTGGCATGCTGTTTCTGCACCATTAACCAGTAGCAGCAGTGAACTGGGCACGGCATTTTCATTGGTTTGTCATGTGACTGTGGCTAAAACTGATTGGATTAGCTGTATTTGACCATATTCTGTTAGTCTTTAACAGTCTGAGACAAGAAAAAACTTTATGAATTAGTAAATGCGGCAGACAACACAATGAACAACTGGTTTTCTGGCCCCACATGATCCTGTACATTTTGCAAGAACACCAGTTGTTGCATGTTCTTGTTTATTTAGATAAAAAAAGAACAGACACAACCTTGCTCATAGGTGGCAGTATTTCTTTTTATTACTGGGAATGATTTATTTTCTTCATTAATAAATCCAATGTTCAAAGTATGAACTGTCAGAAACTGAAGGAGCTTGGTCTCTATGGTTCAGAGACACTCAGGAGAATTTGGAAATACAACAAGTCTCTGCCACAAAACAGTTTTCTTCAATGTAATCAGCAACCTTTTATCAATGAGTCAGGACACGCTGGTGTTAGTGAACCTGTTGTAAAAATTATTAACTGCAACTCTATCAGATCTGATGCAACAGAAATTAAACACAAGACATGAGGCATGAGAGACTTTGCTGTCATTGCCAATAAACAATGAAACTTTGTTGGTGACAGTCAGTTAGCAGCAGCTAAACAAAAAATAATAAAATTCAAATTTTTAAAAAAAAAGAAAAAAGAAAAAAAAAACAACAACAACAAATGCTACATCCATTGTAGCCAGTCATACAGTGCAGCCTCTCCAGTTAGGGTACCACAGTCTGAAACCTCCTTAAAATGGACGAGGGTGGCAGATACAGACAGAGCCTGGTGCAGAGGCTACCAGGGAGGAAGGGATTAATATCATAGAAAACTGGCAAAGTAATCAAATGAATAATCGATTAATCAACTAATCATTTCAGTTGGAGAGTGCTGGTTGGTTTCTGGGTACCTAATGAAATCATGAAACTGATATGTATGGTGGGGTCAGTACAGGCCCTGTGCACATCTTGCCATTACTTTACTCCAAAGTCAAACTGCCAGCTGTTTCTCCTCATGTAACCTTTGACAAAGAGTATATTCATTTCTTATACTATTGTGCTTTTCCAGCCAAATGGCCACTTCACAACATTTCATGCTTCACATGTGTAGAAACAGTGTGTGCAATCACAGTTCCATGAAGCAGCCTGAATGTGCACTTTCATATCATCTGTTGTTCTATATTTATGCGTGTGCTCCTTTAGTTTTCATGTATTGTGTTACATTTGCAGCAGACTGCAGTAGCAGAGCAGCCCAGTACGTAAATCCTGAGGTGTGTGTGTACGTGAGATGGACTGGTCCTGATAGTGTTGTAAGTGCTATACAGTTAAACAATAGTGCGCAGTGAGGAAGCACCCGTGCTGAGGGTGTCATATATTACAAGAAAGGCAGCCTCCAAACAAATTATGGCTGTGTCTTTGTGTTGTTCTTAGCCCTCCATCTCTCCCTCTCTCTCTTTCCTAGTGTTATATATTTTCACACCTCAGTGAGTCCATCGCACACACACACACACACACACACAACCACATATACACACACTCTGCTTGTCTGACTGTCTCCTCCGCCCTCCTCCTCCTCTCTGCCGTTCCTTCTCTCCCTCTTCCTCCGTTACTGCATTTTCCTTCTTATTTCTCTTTCTCACTTCATATCACCCTTTCTCACTCACCCTCCCTCCCTCTCTCTCCCCCCTCTCCCGTCTCCCTCCTCCCTCCCCTTCTCTCTTGGGTCATGTTGCAGCAGCTCCAGCAGAAATAATAGGAGCAAAGGCGTGAGGTTGTTATTTGCATAGAAATAGCATGACGCCCCAGGCAGCTTCAGGAGAAGGACACAGAGATCATTTGTCTCAAAATTTTAATGAAAACTTTTGCTGAGACAGAGATTTCTTTCCCTCTGCACCCCTTTTTTCTCCTTCCCCAGTTCCTATTCTTTCTCAGTACCTTCCATACTGTCCGATCCTTGCACTCCCTCCTCTCTTCTTTCCTTTCTGTAGTAGCACAGTGTGATGTGAAATTAGATGACACATCAGTATTGTGCCGCTGTGCACCACCAGCAAGACAGTCTTACTGGCGGTTTGTCAAACATTGCAGGAAATATGGAGGACTCCAGATGTCTGTGTGGTGAAGAGGGTTTGTGGACATTTCAAGCTGCTAAAATGTCCTGTTATCCATTTTCCCCTGTTCTTAATCAGTTTTACAATAGACACAAATACAACAATTTAAAAACTATATCAGTTTCAGAAAACATTTTACCATCTACCAGACAATTTCTAAAAATGTTGTTTTTAATCTATCGTAAAAGGTTAATAAACTGTGTACAAATGTAACACTGACATTTATGTTACACAGGTAAATTCCAAAAAATAATTTTAGTCTTACAATAAAAATATTACAATGTGAACCAGTTGGCAGTAAAATTAAGTGATTTCTAAAAATAAAAATAAAAATCATTATTGTGATTTTAGATCCATTTCTGAAAAATGTGTACATTAGAATAATAATAATAATAATAATAATAATAATAATAATAATAATAATAATAAATAATAATAATTTAACCTTTAAATTCATCTCTGCATTTAACACATCCTATACACATTATGTATTAGGAGCAGAGGTTAATTAATAATTCACCAGTTGACCATATAAGTAACTGTAATAGTTAATTAAAGCATTGCCTAAAAAGTACAAATATAACATCATTGCTATTCTCAAAAGATGACATTTGCATTAACAGCTGACTCTACATTTTTGTCAGCATTAATTAAGGGCATATGCACATAAATACTTGATAAGCCTCACTTTCACCGTGCTTTAGAACTTTAATGGATTAATTACAAACAAACCAAATTCAACTTAATACAAAAAACATTATAGAAACCATTTAGATTCTTTAAGTCAACACGATGTGCATTCATCACCTGTCGAATAAGTCAAAAGCTACACTACACAGGTGTACTTCATTTATTTACTAACTGACCCTATATCAGCTCGTCACTGTGAACACTGAACTTGACTTTCTCGTCTTTAGCTGAATTTGCCTAAATGCAGTCTAATAAGAACCACATCTCATTAGGTGCTGTCAACGACCTGTTGATGAGGGCCCTTAAGAAAAAGACCACTTTTTAATTTGCTTGGACACCAGAACAACACAGTACGTAAAAGCAGACTCATGAAATCAACTCTGATTCTTATGTTTTGACTGAGTGGATAAAAGTCTATATCACAGTGTTTACTCTAACCATTCCTCCCTTCTTGCCCTTGGTAAACACTGGTGTGACTGCTCTGCTGCTGAGCTGTACGGCTCGGCCCGGGCAGGGAGGCTGGGTGTTGGCCTGGTGCTGGGTGTTTGAATGGCCGCTCCGCTGATGTGCTGAGACAAGTCGTGGGGCTCAGTGCCAGGCTGGGTGCCAACAAGGGTTACACCGATATACGAAGCCGATATCAGTCTGTTGTGGAGACCCATGCTGCATGCCTCCCCGCAGACCATCACTCCTCCCATCCCATAAAAAATACTGAAATCCAGCAAACTTTCACTATCCAGTCAGATCTCCACCAGGACAGGAAGAAATCTAATCAACCTGATTTCCCACACCTAAGCAGAAGCTCCATAAGAAAGTCTAAGCAGGATCTAAGTGTGGCTTGATATGCTCACACTACAGGATGTACCAGCTGAATAAAGGTGTGTAGAAATGCTGTCATAATGGTAGAAAAACAGATGGGGGCAGTAGCTGCATTCCCTCAACTTAACCCAAAAGAGGAAGAAGAAGAACTGCAATAAAAGTAACAACAATGACAGATGGCCTCATGTGAATATTGTTCTTGTTACTGTCTGCTTTAAAAGCTTGTTTAAAGTTAAATAGTGCTCTCTCCCATGTACAAACACAACGCAACAAAAGTACTTACAGTCTGTTTAAAATGACAGGAAGCCAGCACAGCAATAACGTTATAAGTATATCACAAAGTACAAAGTCTCTTCTTTTGTGTTTTTTTGAGGATGGGTCAGTGGTCTGGCCTCCATGCATGCCCAGTAGGAGGAATTACAGCAGCTTCAAGCAGGAACCCTTGCTGCAAATGCAGGTTGTTACAAAAACTGCAGTTTAGAATTTGTCAAAGCATATGTGTCACATAGGACGTTAAGGTGCTCTTGAATATCCACTCTCCTGATTTGGTGAGGAAACCAAGATGGCTGACCTACCTCCCTTGATACTTTGCTACTTAAACTGTGCTCATTACTGGTCATAGTTTTTATCCTTCTACTCCTAATGCAGTGGCTTGAAGCATGCCACAGAATTTCCTTTGAACCAGCGATGCTGCCCTTAGCTATGTCCTGTCTATCCTGCTGCAGTCACACATCATCAGATCTTACTTTACCAGTCCTCTTCACAGGGTTAATCCAACATATAATTCCAAATAGCTTCACCATAGCTTTCACATTTAGTTAGATATGCACAATGAGTTGATTGTTAACTGTAGTGCTTATTCTTACTAGCAAATCAAGTCACAGTCTGAAATATCTTGCATGTTCACTATTGGTTAGTCATGTGGTCGACATCAAGCGCGTCAGTAAAGCCTGCTCTTTTTGGCATATTGCTGAGCTTGAAAGGTGCAGGTAACACCGATTAGAAAGATAATGCTGTTTCATCATAACCTCCTTCATGTTGTTGTGATGTGAACCATCCTCTGTTCACATAAGGAAACATCGTCACAGCAGTTATGGTTGACTCCAGGAACAATGGAACATGGAAAAAATATGAAATTTTACAATGTTGTAGTACATATGGTAGTTTGTTTAATTACCACACATGGCCTTTTGAATCCACAAACTGCAAGCTCAAACTAGCTACATGCTCTTGTTTGCACACCACTAAATGTGGGATTTAGGTGTTACAGCTCCAGTTGCTGGTTGCGTGATTACTTTCTGATTGAGCATGAAAATGCACTATTATACATGCAGTCTGTTACTTCAAATTATCCATGTACCTGCTGGCAACTCCACAAGTACCCCTAGACAGACATCACTGATGGAAACAGGTTTTCTTAACTGAAAGTGAAAATTTCGAAATGTTGTGAATGAACCCTCTGGTCAAAGGTTTGGGCCGCTGTTCATTGCTATATTCCCTTCCAGATATCTACATCTGGGGATCTTCAACCTGTCTGATTGTCTGCTGGGTCACAGTCTTGTCCCCATAGTATTTTTTAGCAACGTTAGTGCATCTAGCTATTAAGAACTGACTGAACCTTTGGCAATAGGACACACATTTTAATAAACTTGCACGATCATAAGGAAGTTGACAACAACAGTTTCATTACGGAAAGTCTGAGTGTCACATGAGGTTCAGAGAGAAATCTGGACTCGCTCAATAGATGTTTCACTGGCAATGCAGTCAGTATCAGAAGATCAGCTATTTGTTTTTAGATTTTGGGGGGTGGGGTTGTAATATTTTATAGATTCCCCTGTCCCTTTCTTGCTTCACAGGTTGAGGCACACTGTTTCTGTCTGCTGAGGTTTAACTCGACCAATGAAAATTGCCTCTAAAACAGCTCTGCCGTAGGGAGATGTTTGTGTAACTAAACACCAACCCTGTCACACACACACGCACGCACCCACCCACCCACCCACCCACACATACACACACGCACGCATACACACATATACATTTCCGTACACACATTTACACATGCTATCACCCACCTTTACCCCCTGCTGTGCCTGTAAAGGATGCACTCCCCACACAGCTGCCACCAAGCGGGAGAGTGGGTGGGTGGGAAGGTGGGTGGTGCGGAGCGACCCCAGACTATGAGGGGCTGTTTGTCCATCCCACTGACACCTTCCCTTCCTCCACCTCCACCTCTACCTCCATTACTCCACCCATACAACTTACCCAGCTCCGCCCTCCTGACCGACACCTCACCAGGACGCCCCGCTGCAGGGCACCTCTACACGCAGCAGGGTGATGATGGTGGGTGGGGGGAGCATCTCAACATTGTCTCCGGCCTGCACCTGGGAGAGGACGCTTCCGTTTCATTAACAAACGCATCACAGTCATCTTGATCTGGTTATCATGGTCAGCGCTGCACTCAGGCGAGAACCAACTGGGAGAGAAAAGAGACCTCCCAGTATGAGGGTGGGGTGCTGGCTGGGGGGAGACAGAAAGGAGGGAAAGAGAAAGTCTGCAGTAATCCGTGTAAACACACGCTGGCCTCCCTCCTCTCTTCTAGAATATTAATCGAGTTTCTGACAGTGAGAGGAGGTGTGTGTGTCGGTGTGTGTGTGTGTGTGTGTGTGTGTGTGTGTGTGTGTGTGTCTGTGTGTGTCTGTGTGTGTCTGTGTGTGTGTGTGTGTGTGTGTGTGTGTGTGAGAAAGAGAGAAAGGGACAACCTCAGTGTTTGCTTGTCTGTCGATGTATATGCATGTGTGTGTCTGTTTGTGTGTGGAAGTTGGGATCGTACTGGTGATGGCGAGATCTTCTCTGTTTGCTGTCTCGCCCTGGTGTGTGTGTTTGTGTGTCTGTGTGTGTGTCTCCATCTCATTCGTCCACCAATCCAAGGTGACCGTGCTGGCTGACGCCCGAGGGCCCCCAGAGCACCACTGACAGCTTTAGGTGCGAGTCGGAGATTTGTAGCCCCACCTCCTCCTCCTCCTCCCACCAGTACCCATAACCCACCAGGGCCATAAACCACAGCTCCACCGCTAGGAGTGATGGCTAAAGAGGTTAAAACAAAAGAGGTGAGAGATGAGAGGTGGGTTGGCTACAAAAGATGCTCTCCCCATTTTGGACAGAGAGCCTGATGGATGGAGACGGCAGAGAGGGGGCGATTCTGACCTTGAAGGTCAAAGGTCAAGGGTTGAAGCAAGGGAAAGGAAAATGAGTTCAGTGGCCTCAGCACCATCCTTCAGAGAGCTGCTGCCACCTCTAGACACACACATCTACGCGTCATAAATGGAGGTGCACATGCACACACAGTTTTTTCACATTTTCATCACTACTGTGAATGTGCACAAGAGCCGGCCTTAACCTGAACTCTCACTGTCCATCTGTCTGGCTCTTATCTTCAACAGATTTCCATCATATGCCACCTCTCTGCTGATATCCACTGATTTCCATGATTATGTCATCAGGTGATCCAAACAGTGCTGCCTTAAGTCCTCAAAATCCTGCCATTCCTGTTTGTCCTTATTTGGATTCAAAGTCACATTCATTTCCTGCTACAGCATTATGCATGGAGCAAGCATCCGTAAACACACAAACATGTCTGTTAATATGCACACTTCCGTCCTGTTGTGTACTGTTGGTCTTCTTGTTTCCTACTGTGACACCATGTGAAGGCTGAGCCTGAGCTGCATGCACTTTGGACTGTGTGGATCTGCATGTTTTAGCACAAGCACATGTCAGTTTTAGAATGGAAGGGACTGAGTGGCATATTTAGGATCTGTACTTTTAATATTTGCAAAATGACAAGTTTTTTGTGTTGCTTAGGAGACATTATTTTGCTATTTCTTAATCAAACCAGTGATGGGCTTGTGTGGGTATTATTTTATGTCAGGCCCAAAACTCACAGACTGTAAAATCAGGAAACATACTGGCAAAGCACACACATCGTTGTTTGCTATTTTTAAGTTTCAGTGCTCCAGAGAAGCCACACTTTTACTGGCCCATCAAGTCCACTGTACTACGTGTGTGTGATAGGCATTAAATAGCACCAAGTACACAGCTGAGTGTTGTCCTAAAAGTGATCATGCTGCAGACAAAATGTTTGTACTCACCCAATTTTATTCCGCATCATGGGAACCCCAAGCTTAGATTTTTGCTAACAAGCTTCACTGCTGAAAAACAGTGAGTGCCATAGGAAGCATGGATTTAAACTGGTCTCCACTCTATGCATCCAAGTGTCTTTATTGAGAGGGGGAATGTCTGATACAATCACCCAGTGCCCTGCCAAAGTGTACAACGGGCAGCCTGAGCAGTAACTTTCTCTGTAAAATTTTAAAGTGCTCTTTATACTTTATTATGAGTGATGTGATTGTAGCTTCACATGTATGGATGAACAGACAAACACACACAGATACTTCCTCCCCCCCTGTGTGTGTGGTGTGAGGGTGTCAGCACTCTGGGCCTGCCCTGCATGGGGGGCAGAGGGCTGTGCCAGGGAACAGATGGTGGTGGCTGGGCAGGAGGGCGGCAGGGCACAGAGGCAACGGGCACAGCGGGAACGCTGCCGATCCTGTGGCCTCGGCTGGGCGAGAACAAGCAAAATCCTGATGCAAGGTTTTTTCTTTTTTCACTGGAACAAACACTGCATTATCCTTCTGCTAGGAAAAGTTGCACGCGCAGCACAATGCTCACAGAAAATGGAAGACAGCCAGTTGCTGGGTTGTTGTTCAACTTGATGGCAAACATGTCGTCACTACATGGATATATTGTGGTAAGGGTTTACACCTTTAGCTCTGGTAGCAGTGCCCTGGTAAAGCTACCTCACAGTATTTACGTGTGTCGCTGTGGTCTAGTAATGCCACAAATAATTAGGCCTGAGAATCACATTTCATGCAGATAACTAATGATTAGTAGTTTTTATCACTTAGACTTAAATATAAACCTTAAATAATGAATGTATTCTTAAAAAAGCAAAGGTGGAAATAGTGTGTCTATGGCACCATATATATTGCTGATGGAAGAGGTTGGGGATGGGTGGCTTGTTGGCCACAAAGACTCTAAATTTGACACTGGAGAGTGACCACAGCCTTTTTCTAAACACAATCAAGTAATTTAGGTGCCCTAAACTAACCTAACCTTTACCACACAAGTTACACATCACAAAACACTCATGATAATTGACTGATACAATAATTGGCAGACACAATAAGATGAAACACTCATAGGGAAGGGGATATCAAAGACCATGCTGATTTTCTTTGACCAGTCAATTCCAAGCCAAGGGCCACCTGTAAGCTTTTCTGGTGCCATATTAGATGACCTTCATGTGTAGCTGGAGGCTACTCATTTTGTGTGCGAGATGAATCAGTTGATGTTAAAGTTGTTATTATATGACATCCATGTTGTTAGAAAACTTCATTCATAATCTCTAAAATCTCTGTTGGCAAAAACTGATATTACTAATTTGGTCACTGAGACCTGGCTTAATCACTCCTCAGTGCTTTTTATTTTTATCGCCTTTTATGGCCTTTGCTGAAAGATTCAATCATTTCGCTCACCTTACTAGTCACTGTCAACAGTTGGTTGGTTGGGGAACACTGGTTACTTGAAAAATGTAATCACCTGTTGTCATTACCCTTCTACTGAGCAAAACCAGGTCATTTCTCAGGATGACTTTGCAGTGGGGAGAGTTAGTAAGCCAGAATAAGAGTGAGATTATGCTTCATTTTTACGATATAAATAGTATGCATACTATGCCTCCAAGTGTTAAAGACAAGACATTGCGTTTCTTCAGGGTTAGATGGAAGCTTCACCACAGCCATAAGAACAGTCACTTATGCAATCTTTCATAGATTTTTTCTCTCTCAAAAATATCTCAAACAGTTGTTTCCAAGTTATACTTTTTTGATTGTTGATATTACACTTTAATTTACATTAGGGTTAGGATATAACTCCAGCTCTGTGAATACCTGTGTGGCCCTCTAACAGGCTTCACTATTGGTTGTCTGGTGTGGCCAGACTTCAGTCTCTGACGGCAGAGTCACCCCTTGGCTCCACCCCTGATATGCACATGGAGCGCTGCGACAAAAGCAGCACCAATAAAGCATGGTAAGAAATAAGTGGGGAGGATGGCCGGCCAGGTGCACAGACAGTTTAGTGAAATATTTTGTCAACAGCTGTACGAACCACTACGGATGCATTCTACATTACACAGTCAGCATGAGTTAAATTAAGCTTAGCTAGGCTGATGGATCTATTAAGATTAATATTACTTTTACTTCTATTACTTCCTGTGTGTCAAATGCAGTGTGATACATTTGGCATCAGGGCAATAATTAACCTCCAGACAAAATAGTTTTAGTTTAATGACCTATATGCCAAGAACAAGATGTACCTTAAAGCATTGCTCATCCATCTGCTGTCTCAGCTTGGTCAATCTATTTATTAAGCAGGTGCTGCATGATTGAGATATTTAAATACGTCCTTCTCTTTATGAAAGCAAACAGATACATTCGGGAGAAAAATGAAGGCGAAACATGAAAAATAAAAATCTGCCATCATCCATCCTTTCATCCTACCTAAGCTAAAACCAACACACTGCAGTGATATGAGATGACACAGTTTGTCATGGCGTCTGTCGATAGTGAGAAGGGATGGCACGTCATCTTGGGAATACACACAGACCACCCTGCACATCCGCGGACACTCTCCATGACCCCCAGCACACACTCCCTCTCTTTCTTTCTCTCGCTCTTGCTGTCACACACGCTGATGAAATGTTCTTTAATACCCAATCGACAGTATTGACATCCCCTTGGGTAGCAGGATCCCCCTGAGGGGTGTAAAGTATTGATTTTGGGGGACTCGGGGTCCGTGGTGCCCCGGTGACATGTCCCCAGTCCGGCTGCTATTATTGGGAGATTAGTAGGGCTATTACACCTCCCAGGCCAGATGGACATGACACTGGGAGGAGTGGCAGGCAGATGACCCTCCATGTGAACTTCTTGGAATAGAATTAGCTGCTTCCAAGGATTTAAATCAACTTGAGCTTTTGTTCTCAAACATCAAAGTTCCTGCTTAAACTACTTTTCATTAATCAGGACCAATGGACATTTAATTTGACTGGGCTATGAGGTGTTCACACAAAACCAACAAGTGAGTAGTAAATAAAAGGGTCAAAAGGCTTACTTTGCACTGAAGCCATGTCAGCAGACTAGAAGAACTGGAACAGATCCATACATAGAGGTTTCAAAATGGTTAGTCTCCTCACACCAGACAAATAAATTGTACAGTACCCATTCCAAGTATTAACCTGCCTTTTACCTTTTATATTCACTTTTTATATTTGTCATTAATTTACACGAAAAAATCTTTTTTCGTAAATTCTTGTCGAAAAAGTCAAATAGATCAACCATTATTAGGTGTTTTGAAAAGCAAATAAAGGCGAAAACCTCAGAGGGGTGGGTACTTTTAATAGGAACTGTATGCAGAACTGAAGTTCATTCAAGAAGCTGTAGCAGTTTTGTGCTGCTTACCTTGACAGATGTTTTTGCTAAACTTTCCAAATCTCTATAGCTAGAGGTGACTTGCACAAAGTTAGTGATTCAGTCAGAGTAGCCCTGAGTATGAGAAGTTGTCTTTTATCATAAGTCACAAATATGAAAGTCCATTAAAAAAAAAAATCTCAAAAAAGCTGGATCCTGTATTTTTCATCAAATCAAGGGCTGTACCAGGCAAACTACTATGAGTAGCTCTGCATTAAGTGGAATTGCACATACAACATTTCGCACTTGGCTGCTGCAACTTAGTCTACTGAATGTAATAAAGTAGGACACTATGAAGGTCAACTCAGTTGTATAAGATAATTGTGGATTCATAATCAGTTATTTAAGTGTTTACTGACAGTCAGAGAAGGGAAATACTTCTGTATTTTCAGGATAAACCACTGCTTTCCCCAAAACATGTGTTTGTGTGTGGTACACAAGAATCTAAGAATAGGGTCAACTGGAGAGGCCTCAGGCCCTTGTAAGGAATATGTTTAAGTGCGAAGAAGCTCCTTTGTCAACAGATGGAATGTAGAGTAAAACCATGACTTCTGAAACACGTAATGTATGTGGACCATTCACGGAGCTTCCACTGTAATCAATTAAAGTGGATACAGCAGGATGAGAGCAGCTTATAAGTGGTGTTATGCAACACAGATCCACTCAGTATACATAAAAATAGACTGGTATTCTATTTATATTTTTTTACAAAGGATTTGCACAGCCTTTTTATACAGAAATGAGTCATAAAGTGTTTATATATTTTAAATACTTTTTTTTTCACATTTTTACATTAAAAATCATCCTGTCTGCATTTATTTGCACGTCCCAGCTGACAGCTACTTACTGACTTTGTCCTTTACAAAGTCTACTGTGTATGTGTCAACTTATCCATATTACACAAACCTGAACCCTAAACTTGAAATTTTACAGCTCTGTGCTGAGTCCAGAGACTGAAGACACAACAATGCCCACACAAAGCCTCACTATCTTTGGTTGGACATGTGCTGCAGGTGTAGTTGTAAAAAGATGTGTTCCACAGCACATCCACAACACAAACAGGCTGCACCCATCACATCAGTCGCTCGTATGATCTCAAGAACTCCATAGGTTAAACATGTTGAACCTTTCAAAATAAGCAGATGAAAAAGAGTTCTGTGTTCACTGTCATACACTAAGGAAGCTGTCACACTCTGCCTTCTTCCTTGCAGCTTTAGATTTACCAACGACCAGCAAATTATTGTTTGTCTTGTGTTGAGCTCTGTCTCTTTGATTTTTCGAGAGCGAGCAAACACAGTAATTTTAGCGAGAAAAACTTTAAGTTACAAACTTAATGTGTATGTGGATCATGACTGAAGTAGTGTACCATACTGCAGAAGTGCTTTGAGATGTTCCTAAAGAGGATTACTCAAGGTGCAAGGATTTGATGTTCAACAAATATATCTTCTGCACATCTTTAACTTGAAATCATCTACCTTTCTGGATGTCTTTAAAAGCTCTGAGATGTGTGCAGATCTCCTGTATGTGTTGCTCCAAACTCTTTCCCAGCCTTTGTCCCTCTTCCTTTTGACCTCCTAGAAGTTGAGATGGTGAGCTTGAATTCGCTGTGGCTCAGCTGAAATGGCGATTATTGGCACAGCGCTCTGGGCTCTGCACCCTGCCCTGTGGAGCCGGGATGACCTCTGCAAAACGGGGGGGCTCGGTGATTGATTAGATGGCCTGGGAGGACCACCACTCCCCCACTGGCTAGGGCATATGGAGCTGCGTGTCCTATGGACAGCTGTGTCGGCAACACTCATCTTCACTGTGTGTGTGTGTGTGAGAGAGCCTTGCTATTCTCTGGTCTTCTCAGTGGCATGTCCTCTTTTAGCTATGCTGCTCTGCATCCTGTTGTGCTACTGCTCCAGTGTGGTGCTTGCTATCTGAAATCAGCACTTTAAATGTGGCTGCCTCAAACACACAATGAAAGTACAACTTTGGTCCCTAAGTCCCTTTAAATCCATTACTGAGCAAAGATCACATGAGCCCTGTATAGAAACAGTCAAATATTCAAAGTTCCTGTTCACTAACTTTTGGTCATACAGTTCCACAGTGGAGAATTTTCCCATTTGCGAACATGACTATTCTCCTGCACACAAAGCAATGGTTTTCCCAGAGTGGTGTGGGGCTGTGCTGCACAGAGCCACCACCTCAACACGATCCAACGCATTTGAGATATTTTGGGACAATGACTACAAGCCGAATCTGTTCCCTCATTGAATGATAACAAATCCAGATTTTAAAATCTGACTGAAGTCATTTATAGAAGGACTGAGGGACTTTTTACTTTGCCGTACACTAAAATGTTACTTCTACCTGCTAAAATCTGGTAGGAGAAACCAACCTGTCTTGAATGAGGAGGCGTCTCGCTTGTTAAATGATGCATTAACCCAGGTATGTGCATATTTTCCCTTTTTTTGAGTATGTTCGAAACTGCTGATGTCCTGAGATTTTTACCACGACTAGAATTTGCTCAGAATGGCATAAAAAACATTCAAAGAGGTGTAGTCAGAGAATACAGAAAGCTACAGTAACTCACATGATCACTTTTTGCAATTGTGCTGAGCAGAAAAGTATCTCAGACTGAACACCACACCCAGTCTGTCAGCAGGTTGCTTACAACAGCAGCAGACCACACCTGGTGATGTAATTGTGTGGGGAATCTATTCCTGGCACTCTTTGGGCCCCTTAGTACCAGTCAGTCATAGTTTGAAAGCCACAGCTCTGAGCATTGTTGCTGACCATGTGCATCCCTTTACGGCCATGGTGTACCATCTTCTAATGGCTGCTTCCAGCAGGATAATGCACCACATAACAAACTAGTTTCATGAGCATGACAGTGAGTTCAGTGGACTTCAGTGGCCTCCATAGTGACCAGGTCTGAATCCATGCCCCCAAGAATTCAGTTAAATTAGGGTTTGATGACAACTGATGCCTCAAACTACCTCAGAATAATACTTGGTATTAGTATGGTGCGCCCAGTAAATGCATCTACGTGTGCAACACTCCACTCTACCACCCACCTCATCACACTCAAACCAACAGGCTTACAAGCTCAAGTGTTTACCAGCTTCACCTTTACTAGACACACTCCACTTTACAATGTATGTTGGGTTTGGACAGCTACATTAACAACCTTTACAATCTACAATCTTGTCAAATTACACCAGCTATGTTTTTTCCTGTACATATACAGTATATACCCCCACAGACACCACTTACAACCACCTCCACCAGCTATCAATCATCCCATCACACAAATGCTTGCACCAGCAACTTCTGAATGGACTGACTTCATATTTTAATTTAGTGTATGTGGTTTTAAAGTGGGATGGTCATCAGGGTGTGGGGGTGGAGTAAGAAGCAGAAGAGAAGAAAAAAAGGAAAAACAGATGATTTGCGGAGGTAAGTTCAAGTGGATATCTCTCCAGGGTTAAAAGTGAAAGTAATTCATTACAGGGAGATAGTGCTTGGCGATATTCCTCATCTTGACGCTTTGCGGCATGGCAGTTGAGAGGGGTGAGGTGAAGGGGGGGTGAAATGGCCGGCAGTGATGGGAAGGGGCTGGGGGTGAGCAGCATCCACTGGCCCCATTGGAGGAGGAGAAACGGCGATGAAGGGATAAGGGCCAAATGGATGGTCATATTTTACAGTGGGTCAGTGTGGATCACGCTGTCCAACACTGTAATTACAAGTTTGGTTAGAGGAGAGAGGGAGAGAGAGGGGAGGAAGAGAGACAGTAGTCTTTGTCATGGCCGTAAATGAACAGCCAGGCTTAATTGAGTGGTAACCTCTGTAGCTGTTGTGCTAACACTGCAGAGAGATGGGGAGATGGAGGGAGAGTGGGGTAAAAAAAGAGGAGAGAAGTGCTGATAAGGCCTTTTGTGTTCGTCAGTTTGCTGCCTTATCCTTCCAAAC
Organism: Dascyllus trimaculatus; assembly: GCA_024666655.1. Classification (NCBI taxonomy): domain Eukaryota; kingdom Metazoa; phylum Chordata; class Actinopteri; family Pomacentridae; genus Dascyllus; species Dascyllus trimaculatus. Next base: position 3,002,970 of record CM045453.1, on the reverse strand, counting down.
CCTGCTCACTACTGAAAGCAAGCAGCTCACACAGACACAGTGAACAGATCCACTCGACACAAAGCAACATTTCCATACAAAATGAGTCAAAATACGCAAAAAAGAAGGTTGGCTACAGATACTGTATGAAATGTATGGAATTTTCTTCTCTTAACAAAATACAAACGATCAAAAACATGTTATTATGATGCATACCTATAGGTTTATATAGGAATACAAAGGATGGTAAAAGTTTTCCTTTTGCAGAAAAACATCCAGCAGATAGATTGGAACAATGTTTAATTCAGGCATTCATTGTTCCAGAGACTGAGTTTGGAGATCATCTGCCACGACACAGTGCTGGTTGGAGTGAAATGTTTTGGTGTTGACCTTCGGGAATTGTAATCACTTTATTGATTTGTTAAAGGTCCCATATTGTGCCCCTTAATTGTAAATTAATGAAAATCCCACATGTCCCCAGAATGTGTCATTTAAAATCCTCCAAAGATGGTTAATTTTACCATCACTGTATAACCCCTGGTTTTAGCAATGTGTTTTATGGGCTGTTTCAATGTAGCTTTAGATGTACTGCTGCTGTCCCTGCCCCCTTCAGGAAGAAAACTCTCTCTGTACATGTGATTGACATTCACATGAGTGTGTGAGACCAGAACTTTTATATGGCTTCTAACTTTTTCTCTGAGCGATCATTTAACAAAGAGAAATGGACAATACAGTCAAATTCTCAGCACAGCCACTATTTGTAACTTTTGTGTTTGGTGAGTTCATCAGATGATGTTGTAGTAAAAACAGTGGTTGAGCAGTGCAGAGCAGCAGCTTAGAAGGAGCTTTGATTTCACTTCTGGATAATATGTAATCCGTGTTTCAGTCACTATTTTATGCTCATCCAATCATCTGATGACAAAAACAACAACAAAAAAAATATGTAAAGGAGAACAACTCTTTTGGAATTTGGCTGAATTATAATACAATATATGTGATCACAAGGAGCAGGAGAAAGAAAACCAGATAGCAGTAGGACATTTGATGTTATACTTCAAAGTTAAAAAAACATACAAAATAAAAATTGGTTTGCTCCATATGGGACCTTTACTTTGACATTCCAATAAGGCCAGGCTCTAAATGTTAGCATGAAGACTAGCAGGAATATCTAGTAACGGGCCGCCGTTTAGCTCACTGAGCTAAGGCGATGCCACATGGGCTCAGTCCCTTTGCAGCGGTCATGAGTTCGAGTCCATCTCAAGACCCTTTGCTGCATGTCTCTCTCCTGTCTCCCCCACTTTCACTCTGTCTCTGTCTATCCAACAAAAAACTAACCCCCCCCTCCCCCGAAAAAAGGGAATTTCTAGTAACTATTCCAAGAGAGAGAGTTGAGTCAAAACAAAACTCAAAGAGATAATGATACAGAGAGACTGAAAAAGTTTATAGCAGAAGTAGCTGCAAACCAAAGGGGCACAAAACGACAGTAGATCGCATAAAAATAACAAGATGATCATCCAGACAGCTCTCCGAAAAGACACAAGATAAGCACAGAGTTTAAAATAACACAAAGAGGTGAAATATTTACAGAGACACTAAATGAACATAAAGCAAAGACACATAAAATTAACACAAAGAGACACAAAACAACCACAAAGAGTCTCAAAATGATCACAAAGAGACTAAATGAACACAGAAAGACACAAAGTGAAAAGAGATGCAGGTGACCACATAGTGGCACTAACTGACTACAAAGAGACACAAAATGAACTGGCTACAAACACACACAAGTAAAAAAACATCTGTGTCTCTTTCAGTTTGGGTGTTTTGCCTCCATATAGCAGGGCGTCATAATCCGAGCATGGTGCTAAGCTAGGATGGACATGTTCATCTTGATACTGTTTGGGGTAACTAATTGGCAAGGTAAAGCTAGCATGTATAATCCACTACAACTTGCCTGAAGTTTGTTTTAGCTTTTTCAACAGGGAAAAAAGAAGAAGTTTATGCTTCGCGGCAAAGTCCTTGGTGCTCATTTGAGCAGGAGACAAATCCAGATGATGACACTCATACGAGGAAAGGAAGCGATATTCAGCTGCTACAATGATAACTGGAGCATCTTTGGTTTAATCGCTAGACAGCGCTTCCCGTTGGGTGGAATATGTCCTAAAAAGTTACAGAGAGAACCCTTTAATACTTCCTTCTGTGAGTCCTCTCACTCCTTCCCTCCTCCTATCTTCTCCATTTCTCCCTCTGTCTTTCCACTCCCCTCTTCCTATCTGTGTTTCTTTTCAATTCTCTGCTGCTCTAATTTCCTCTCCTCATCCCAGCCTGTGCGATTGTGGCGTCTCATCACAATTTTGGCAGACATTTCTTTTCATTTTCTTTCCTCATCTCCTGTCTTATTTTTGGCCTCCCCCCCCACCCCGTCCCCCCGCCCATGTTTTTTTTCCTCTTTTCTCCTCCGTCTCATGCTCTTCCTGCAATCTTTTGGCTCGTCATTTACGGCGGCTTGTTTCTTTCAATGTTCCGAGGTAATGGTGGAATATAGCGAGTCTGCTGTCGAAGAGAAAGAGGGAACAATTTGTTCCCTTTGCAGTGAGCGGAGACGGTTGTGATCACGGGTGTGATCTGCAAACGCACCGGCCTGCTCCCACACACACACACACACACACACACACACGCACACACAAAGCGATGATGATGAAGCCATTTCCTCCCTCATCTCCAGATCCTCATCTAACCGCTAATGAAAAACATGACAATTACCCACAACTCTTTGCACCTCAGCCTTCAGCAGTAGTAATCTTGGCGCCAATATGAAGTCAGCTTGTCGTTTTGCCTCCAATGTCCCTTCCTCTTTCCAATCTGTCCATCCCCTCCCCTTTCTCTTGTCTACTTAGACCTGAGCTGGGCACTGGGAGTGTTCAGTGACAATGATGACTGCTGCTGAATGGTTTTAAGGATGTGATTGGAATTGGAGGTATGATGTAGCATTACTTACACTGGCCAGTTGGGGACTGACAAAGGCTATGTTGAGGGTAATGAACAGTGGATTAAGGGTAAGTAATAAAGCACCAAGGATTATCATTTGGTACCATGGGAGCATCACAAAGCCTTCATTTGTTAGTGTGTGAGTCTGTGCATGTGTGTGCTCTCAATCTACAAACCCTTGTCCAGTATCAGATTTAATTATAACCATTATTCTCCGACTATCAGTATCTCTGATAAATGAATAAATAAATACTTTTCAAATTGAAGGTAGTTTAAGTGAAAATCAGGAGATTCCTGACCTCAGAGTCTGTCACTGTACACAATGAGATAACTTGAAATAATGAATTTTAATGAATCGTGGACAGTGTTACTGTGTAGTGTGCATGATTACACGCATGCATATTTGATGAGGCGATTCGCCGAACGCGCAGTTCACATGACAGCGCATCATCTCCTGACACTTTTCTACCTCTCTGCACCAGGTGACAGCAAGGTGTCACTTATGATGGCACTTTAATTAATTTTGTTTGTCCTGTTCACTGATAGTCATGGACCGCTGGGTATCCACGTTCCTGCTGTTGGGACTGATGCAGAGGAGGGAGATAGAGGATAGCGTGTGTGAGTGGAGGGAGACAGTACAGGCTAGTCTGAGCCACATGTCAGTTTGATGCCATGTTTAGTTGTTCAGCATCAGCATTTCCTCTTAGAAAATCATGTTAATATTAAGATCAGTATAAAATCATTTCTTTTATTCTCTATTGCTAAAATACTCTATACTTGATACAGACTGAGATGAGACTTTTCTTTTCAAACTGCTTCCAAAAAGACACCTCTTTTTATTAAATGCTGATATCAAATTAAGATAAGAAAGCTTTTTCCCAACTGTCAGCTTTAACATATGTTTTTAGAGATGGTCAACTGTCTTATTTGAGCTTAAAAGAAAACTGAAAGTTTGATGATGGTCAGAAAACCAACTTTAAACAGGCTAATCCTGGGAGTCACGTGATGAGGTACCAGGGAATGGCTGTGCCGTAGGAGAGCTCCGAACCCGTCAACCTAATTCTGGTCTTTGACAACTTAAACTCTCTCCAAACGTCATTTTAAGGCAAAGTACTCGACGCTTTTGTGGAGGATGACTGCAAATCTGAAGAAAAAGAACGTTCAGACTCGTTTGCAAACGATTAACATGGGGGAGGCTACTGCTAGCTCTTCTCAAGCTAACAATGCCAATGCCAATGCCAATGCTAATGGTAACGCTGCTAACAACGAAGAAGCCCCAAACGCGGATATGAACGCCTTATTTATGGAGATGACGAAAATGGGAGGTATTATGACTGGTGTAGCAGCCGATGTGTCGTTTATTAAGTCTGATATGGCTGAACTTAAGAACACTCTGAGTGCGACCCAGGCCCGGATGGCCGAAGCCGAGGGCCGCATTTCGGACATCGAAGACAAGGTGACTGCAATGGCTCATGACAACAGCAAATACGCTAAAATTCTCAAGCAACTCTGCGCTCGGGTGGATGATCAAGAAAATAGAAGCCGCAGAAAGAATGTACGGCTAATTGGTTTGAAAGAAGGCTCGGAGACGGGCGGAAGTTTGAGTGATTATGTACAGAAGATCCTCGCTGATGGTCTGGGTCTAAGCGGAGCAGAGTTTGAAATCGAGAGATGCCACAGAAACTTGCGACCACGCCCGGAACCGGACCAGCCACCTCGCATCATAATGATAAGATTTCTCCGCTACACTGCACGTCACAAAGTCCTGACTGTTGCTAAACAAAAGAAGGGTTTTACTTGGAATGATTGCCGCCTGTCGATCTACGAGGATATGACTGCGGAACGCGCCGCGCAAAGGAAACCATTCTCCCCAGTGATGAAAACGCTCTGGCAGCATCAGGTGAAACACACACTGGCACATCCTGCAACCCTCAAATTCACATGGAAAGGGCAGCGAAAGAGCTTCGACGATGTGGAGGAAGCTCAGAGATTTGTGCGTGACTACATTCAGAGTGAACTGGCCTGATTGGTAAACGAGGAAATCGACATAGTAGACGGGAGAGAGTCCAGAAGTATTTTCAAATGACGGGGACGGGATCACTGGGGTGCAGCCTGGGCAGTTGGAGGAGCCGAGGATGCTGTCTGCGGGACCCGCACGGACCAGAGACTACTTCGAACTTCGCCTATGGGGCATGTGCGCTGTTATGTTCTTTTTTAGGACAGCGCCCTTTATTGTTTGTTTAGTTCTTTTCCTTAAGAGAGTTCATTGTGAGGTACTAATTTTATTTATATTTTGGTTCACATTAAGCTGTCAATGTCTGTTTAAGTATTGCAGACTGGGAGGTGCAGAGCGTTTTACAATGAGAAGTAATGAGTAGCATAGGAGTAAATATAGTTTCATGGAACATAAATGGCTGCAGCACACCAATTAAACGTAAGAAAATACTGAACTATCTTAAGTCTCATAACACTGATGTTGCTTACATCCAAGAAAGTCACTTTGAAAACGAAAATGAAGCACTGAAATTAAAAAGAGACTGGGTGGGTAAAATTTTTCATAATTCGGTTTCAAGTAAAAGTCGTGGTGTTATGATACTTGTACATAAAAAGTTACATTTTGTTTTACTGCAACAATTTAAGGATGACGATGGGCGACTTCTATGTCTCCAAGCACTTATTAACGGTGTTAAGGTAGTATTGTGTAATGTTTATGCCCCAAATAAGGATGAACCTAAATTTATTTACAAAATTAATGAGATGTTGGGAAACATAGAGGGACATGTCTTGCTAGGTGGAGACTTTAACAATGTGTTAGATGAATATATAGACAGAAGCACCATCAATACAGCCTTAGTCACTAAAACAGGATTAGCTTTGAAATCTCTCAGAAAAGATATTGGTCTGGAAGATATTTGGAGACTTGTTCATCCCTTGGAAAAGGAGTACACATTTTATTCCCATTCACACAAAACCTACTCCCGAATAGATTATTTTTTGATCTCCAATGCATGTGTCGATCTAGTTGTGAACAGTAAAATAGGCGTCATTGCCCTAACCGACCATGCACCTGTAGAATTGCGTATAAATTTGCAGGCGGAGAGAGTCAGTAGAGGTAGATGGAGACTAAATACAAGTGTATTGCAGGATGAACAATTTGTGTTATCCCTACAAAAAGATATAGAATATTTTTTACAGGTGAATGTTGGGTCCACTGATCGTTTAGCTACAGTGTGGGACGCTCTCAAAGCCTTTGTCCGGGGAAAATGTCTGGGCTATTGCTCAAAGAAAATAAAAGAAAATAAGAACAAGATTAAAACTTTGGAGGAAAAAATAGGTATATTTGAAATACAATTAGCCGAAAAATTTAATGAAACTAAATTCAAAGAGATCTGTAAACTTAAATTTAATCTTCATGAAATATATAACAGGAAAGCGGAGTATGCGCTTTTCCGACTTAAAACAAATTTCTATGAAAATGGCGAAAAAACAGGGAAACTATTAGCAAGACAACTTAAAAAAATAGATAGCCAAAATGTTATTACAGCAATTAAAAAAGATGATAAGTTAGTTACATCGTCATCAGAGATTAATTCAGTCTTTGAAACATTCTACCAAAATCTTTATACATCTGAAAACAAGACTAACATGAAACAACTAGAAGAATTTTTTGGTAAAATAACAATACCAAAGATTTCACAAGAGGAAAAGGACAAATTGGAAACCCCTTTAATGGAGGAAGAAGTAAAGAAGGCAATTAATGCAATGAAAACTGGAAGGTCACCGGGGATCGATGGCTTTCCGGCCGAATTTTTACAGGAAATTTACAGATATTCTCTGCCCATTTCTAACAAAAGTATTCCATGAAGCTTTTGAACAGGGGTTGCTTCCTCCAAGTTTTAATCAGGCAATAATATCATTAATCCCAAAGACTGACAAAGATGTAACGGACCCAGCCAATTATAGACCAATAAGTTTAATAAATGTTGACTGTAAAATATTATCTAAAATATTAGCAACACGATTAGAAACTGTGTTACCACAAATCATACATAAAGACCAAGTTGGGTTTATCAAGGGCAGATCTGCATCTGACAATATGAGAAGACTGTTACATCTCCTATGGTTGAATAAAAACAACGTTGATCCTGTGTTAGCTATATCTTTAGATGCCCAAAAAGCTTTCGACAGGGTAGAATGGGGTTTTTTATTTACTGCTCTGACAAAGTTTGGTTTGGGGGACAATTTTTGTCGCTGGATTAAAACTCTGTATTCTAGGCCACAGGCAGCTGTTTTTACTAATGGGATACTCTCCAAGTTTTTCGATATTTCTAGATCGACCCGTCAAGGGTGCAGTTTGAGCCCTCTTTTATTTACCATCTTTCTAGAGCCCTTGGCTATTCAAATTAGAGAAAATTCAAGAATCAGAGGTGTTTTGGGGGGAGGAAGAGAACACAAATTGTTTTTGTACGCAGACGACATTTTGGTTTTAAGTAAAGACCCTGCTAACTCTATTACAACTCTGCTAGAGGTTATTGACAAATACTCAAAATATTCTGGGTACAAAATTAATTGGCAAAAATCTGAAGCCATGCCGGTTTCTCAACCTTGCAATCATGGCTCGGTGTCTGGTTTCAACTTCAAGTGGATGCATAAAGGGATGAAATATCTTGGAATTGAGTTGGATCCGGACATTGAGGATATTGTGGCTGACAATATGGGCAAATTGTTAAACAAAATTAAAACAAATTTGGATAAATGGAGTAAGTTAAATTTGACATTATGGGGGAAAGTAAATGCAGTGAAAATGGTCATAGCCCCACTTATTAATTACTATACAGGTATGTTACCAATATGTATCCCTCAGCCAATTTTATTAAATTACAATAATATGATAAAACATTTTCTTTGGGATGGTCGTAAACCACGTATTAATCTTAGTCGACTTTGTCAGCCAAAGAAAGAAGGGGGCCTAGCCCTGCCCAATGTGGAACACTACAGTATATCTTTTGAAATGTCTAGACTAGCCAAACATTGGGCGGGGAAAGTAGACCTGGATTGGATTTTAATTGAACAAGAACTTGCCTCTCCATTTACACCAATCGAGATTTTATCTCAAAAGTTGAACACAGACAATAAATTTGAAAATCCAATCTTAAAATTTTCCAAAATGGTATGGCTAGAGGTGCATAGAAAATACAAGCTTGATCCATATGTCATGAGGTACTCGTCTTTATGGAACAACCCCAAAATTAAGATTAACAAACAGTCTATCTACTGGGCACAATGGCTACGAAAAGGTATAAGAACTGTTGGTGACTTATTTGAGGATGATGTATTTAAGACATTTAATGAGATCATGCAGAAATTTGAATTAGAGGGTCATGACCACTTTTGGAAGTATTTACAGATGAGGGACTGTTTAAAAGGAAAATATAAATCACAGGAGAGAACCCCAATAGAGACATTTCTGCTATTGCCTCCATTACTGTGTAAAGCCTCTAAATGGTATAACATCTGCCCTTGGGCAAAAAATAACACAACTAAAAGTCTGAAAGCAATATGGGAAAAAGATTTACATTGTATTATAGATGACGATATCTGGGATTCAATTCTGTCAAATTGTGGATTATACGTTAGAGAAGCCAGGGGAAAATTTATTCAATATAAAATTCTCAACAGATACTACTATACCCCCACTCGACTTTATAAAATGGGCATTGGCAGAGATGATCTGTGTTGGAAGTGTCGGAAGGCTCGGGGTACTCTGATGCATGCTCTGTGGGAGTGCCCTTTGGTTTTCCCGATATGGAACAATGTTTTAAATTATATGCAGAGTTGGTTATCTTGTAATGTACCCAAATCACCTAGATTATGTTTATTAGGAGATAAAACAGAGGTGCCCTTGTTAAACAGAAATAGTTTCAGAGTATTGAGTACTGCTCTTGTGACATGTGCACGTCTGATCCTAAAGTTATGGAAGGACCCTCATTCCCCAACTATGAAAATGTGGAAAGAAAAAATGACTGAGAATGTGGCCTGTGAGAAGATGCTAGGACGACTAGCCTCTAAGAATGAAGACGCAATGGAACAATGGGACAGTTTTTGCACCTACTTGTCTACAAACTGAATAGAAACTGACTTAATGCACTACGACAGCTGGTTTTGGACGGAACCTCACATTTTGATGTGTTTGTGTGTTTTTTTCGTTTGTGTTCTATGTTTAAAATGTAAAAATATGGAATAAAAACTTGAATTACAAAAAAAAAAACAGGCTAATCCTGTCTTCTAGAAACTGGATTCCTCACTAGAATTAAACAAACAAAGAAGCACTTTTGTGGAATATTTCCCTATTATTTTACAGATTTTAATACAACAAACATACAAACTAAATATACACACATTACAAAAAATAGAATGTGAATCTATTCAGGAACTGGTGCTGGAGCATTTCTTTTTGTTACAGCGTATCCAGCAAAGAAGCCGTACTTTTTTCTGTATGTAGGCAACGTCTTCCCTGAACAACAGTCAAGAGCTGTATATGCCTAAGTACCTTCATAAAATAGATGAACAAGGATTTATAAGTGGAATTTTTACTCGGAGATCTGATATTTTAGTGTAAGAATATGTTGTTAAAGAAAGTTCGTCTGATAGAGTAAACTTTGTTACCTGGTGTTGATTTACTGTCAGATGTATTCACTGATAAGAGCTGAGGTTTGATTTTCCAGCCCTATTTGTAATTTTGAGGTTTGCTGACTAAAACCAGATATAGTGTAATTGTAAGCTATGTTAGCTCCTTTACAACTATCTACATTTGGTAATATTAGTGTAAATGCTGACTATGTGTGTATAACTGCCAGTTGTGGTGACCTGCATGTGGACTTATTTTAGTCTAGTAGGAGACGACTACCTATAATTACAGCCTTGTGATTCAGCTAATTTGTACGGCATGACACCTTCATCTACTCCAGGGACAGATTCGCAAGAAGCCTGATGTAAACAAACACGTGGCCACAGAGGGCATGTAAAGCAAGCACACAGTCGTTACACACTGGCCATTTGCTGTAAAGTAGTGTACCGTGGAAAGCGGAAACTTTGTGAAAATTGAGAGCAGTTCAGCCAACGAACCTCCACACACTGTAGTCATGAAAGCCAATCCAACACCTGCTGTTAGTTCCAAACGGATCATTTTGCCCGCGTGAACATGCCAATTTTGATTTCACTTCCAGTACATTTTCACCTTCAGAGTGCCAAACTGGGGGGAACAGGGAGTCTTTATCATTTTATGACAAAATATTACAGCTTAATAGGTGAGCCGGCTGCAAGTATAGTGATTCTCACTGTCAGCGCTATCACCTATCCAACACCATCCACAGAGGAGCCTGAGATTACAGTATGGCAGGGACTCATTTCAGAGGTGTTAGTGCCTACGCTGGGACTTAGACTTATTAAAAGATGTAAAATATAGCATTCAGTTTTGGATTTATTTCAAATGAATATATCTACTAATTAAACAAATAAATACTGTTTATAAATGAGTCAGTCACTTCAGTTAGGTACTTTCTTTTTATTACAAGTGATTTGTATTAAAGCTTTGTCTCAATTTTCACAGCAGAATTTCATTGTGCGAATCTCTCAATTCAACTTAATACAAAACACTACATCACATGTTGGTCAACAGAGTACAGAATAGTTTTAATTCTTCTTATTGAGTATGTAAATCAATGAATCTGTGCAGCCTGTTTGCAAATGTTTCTTATTCATTGAATCCGAATAAGCAGCACTGTGACATTTTTGCAAGTAACCATTCACTCCAAACATGTACCAGATACGTTATAGCATTTTGGATTCCAAAATCACTTAAACGACTCATTTATCATTATCAAAATTAGGACCAATCTCAGCTCTTGAGCACTGGTTGCTATGTCAGGTGGATGGGGAAGTAACGAAACTGACAGAGGGGTTTCCTACAACCATGCCCTGACCATGCCCATCGGCTCTGAAACTGACACAATGGTGGTGAATGTGGGCCCAAAAACTAATTTTTAGTATTAGGGACTCTTAGGAGATTGATCTTTGTTATGTAGTGTAAACTGAGTTTTAATGTTGCTGTATTCCTGTCCTGGAAAACGACATTCTGCTCATAATGTCAGATGACCTTATTCATACATTGCACATTTGTTTATAATTGCTATTAGTATAATCTCAAGGACATTCATGTTATGATGAGAATTACTTAATCTTACAGCTGTTTTTTCCATACTAAGTGCTTATGACATTTTTTTTAACTTGGTATAAACAAGTTTTTAGTGATTATATGTTTACAAGTTGACCTTTTACACGTTCATTATACTGTGTTATCAAATGTCCATCAAGAAAATCTTTACACTGCATAAAGTGTTCTAGTGTGCTGTAAATCACTTATTACGTGTAACAATTCTGCTTCTGAATGCTAAAACGGGAACTAAATTCGTAGCACTATGCCATGGAGGTGGCAACACTTTGGTATAGGACTTGTCCTTCAGAGCACGGTCAGGCTGCTCTGGAGAGACGGATGCAGGGGAGCGGATCCACATGCTTTAGCGCCACTTTGATTATTCATAGAAAATGCAGACGAGGGACTATGGGAGTAAAATGTGGGTGGGTGAAGAAACAGGGAAACAAGAAAAGTGAAGGGGGAGGGAAAGGGGCACTGGTGTAAATAAATAAACAAATAAATAAATAAATAATAAACAATCACGGCGCCCCTCGCTGCACACACTGCAAGCAACCAATCGGCACCCTGGCTGAACGCCCTGGAAATTGTGTGTAATGAGTAGGAAAAGATTAGAGGGAGCTCTTGCTAGGCCGTAAATTGACATTAGTAAAAGAAAACTCTTACTAGGCGGGCCCAGCAGTCTCATTTAGACAACAGAGGAGGGGGGTGGGGGCTGGGACAAACACTGAGACGGGGAATAAGGCGCATGAAGACGCTAAGATTGTAGCTGGAGTGCCGCCTTGCTGTTGTTTGCTGCTGAAGTGCTGAATTTAGACTGAAGAGTATTTTGCTTCTGCCATATAGTTACACGGCGCTCAGTCAGGGGAATGGAAAAGATCTTGGCATATACTTTATTTTAACTGTTTGATTTAAATTCAAATGCAGAGGTTTGACCAAAACACAAGAAGCAGTTCATGAATAACTGCTGCCGTTGTACGATGTTGTTTCTATATGATGTGATCAGATGACAGGGTGTAATGTGACGACTGAGCTTATTAGCATCATTTAGCCCACTGTTCTGACTTTTGGTTAGCTCTAAGTTGCCAGAAAAATCAACGCAAACAAACAAACAAACAACAAAGAAAGCTTTAAATTTGCAGTAAATTTGCTCTGCATGCACAAAAAGAGTGACATCATCCATCTTTTGAATACCTTTGTTGTGTGATTAGACTCACATCAAGACACATGCATGGTAAGGATATACTGATGCCCAAGAGCTGCTTTTAAAAAGGAAAAGCTGCAGATAATTCATTTGCTTTATTAGTGTGTTAGAGAAGAGAGTGAGCAGAGATCAGAGATGGGAGATTTTTTAAATATCTGGTAAAATTCCCATTGATTGGTTTTCTTGTATTCTATCAGAACTAGTTGGAAACAAAGAGGGTTTTTTTTGTTGTTGCCTGAAACTACCGGGTCATTTAGCTTTCTGCTACTGTGGGCAGGAAATGGAACAACTCATACCTGTTGGTTAATCATCTGTCTAACAGAAAACACGAAATTTATCTGTCATTGAAAAATCCTGCCTCAGTCTTTAAGGGTAACACCGGTGTTGCCTGTCATTTTCCTGTCATTTCGCTGCCCCTTTTTGGGCTGGGTGGTTTCACACTCTTCCATAATGACCTTCTGTGGATAACTTGCTGGCCAGCTGTCACCACACTGAACACCTTAAAGGGACTACTGTAAACAGCAGCTTCCCCAAATGAGTGCAAATCTGTTTGTTTTACACACACACACTCCTTTTTATCTGTCTTCAAATACGCTTTGGTGGAGAAGGAGGTTGTTATGCATATCTTGACTTTTACTTCAGTATTTTGAAATATTGTATATGGGCCTAATACCTGCATCACTGTTAACTCTGCTAATGGCCAGTCAGTATTAAAGGCCAGTCATCCTTTAAGCTGTTTAAATGTTTATAGTTTTCTAATATTTCTGCATTTAACTCAATAGATTGATAACTTGATGAATTACTTGTTTTTTATGGCTTGTATGGAAAACTAATTCTAAAATGATCATTTCTTAAATATTGATGTTACTCCATATACACTCGTATATGATCTGTGTATGTGGGCGTGATCTTATTTGCCTGTATTGTAGGAAAACCATATGCTATGTAAACCCCAGTGGCAGTAAATATATCCTGAGCATCTCCAGTGTAAGTTTTCACCAGACAAAGTCCATCAGCTCCAGTTAACCAGTCAAGCAGTTACTTATTTATTGTATTTTACATGATCACACATTACTTTAGGATTCCATATATTTCAGTCTGTCAGGTTTGGATGCATAATAGGTAACTTAATAAAGCTATTTGACTGGATTTGTTATGTAGTTGTATGCTTTTACATATTTCATTGTAGAGACTTTCAGGCCGACTCAACACACACACGCACATGCACGTGCAACATGCAGTCAGCCCACATGAGTATGTTGCACTCGTCTGTTTGTATGTGTGTTTGTGTTTGCACCCTTTATCCCGACTGAGCAATTCTTGGACCTATGCAGTCGGAATAATAACAGCCTCACCGGCTAATGACGATAATGGCGCTGGCGATTACTACGGCTCAAAATAAGAGCGATGGGGCAGGGGGTGGGTGGGTGGGGGTATGGATATCACTGGACAACAAAAGGTTGCATAATTTGCTCTGTTTCTTTTCCCTACTTGTCCGCCCCATTCATAGATCCCTCCATTTCTTCTCTTCTCGCCACCTTCCCACATTATGCACCTTCTGCCTCTCTCCACCTCCCAGTCTTCCCTCTCTCCTTTCGCCATTCCTTCTCCCCCACCACCTCCACTCTCACCCTATAACCTCCCCCCTCCTCCACCCTCTTCTCTCTTTCTGGCTAATTTAAAATTTGTCAGACGCTTGCGTCTTCTGGATGGCTGGCCTTTGATATTTTGCTAGCTCCATTTGGCACAAACAAGCCTGCGGCCCTGGTGCATCCTGCTGACTGCTGCACTAGTGGCGGGCCCCCGCCATTTATCTTAGCCCCGGCCACCCAACGCTTACTCATTACAGGAGCCTCGGCACCAGCTTAACCCCCACCTCCCTGCCGACTGCACACATGCAAACACACTTAAAAACAGCCGAATCGTGAGTGTGTGTGTGCACATAAACATAGGCAAACACATATCTGCAAACACATTCATACCCCATGGACACATGGGTAGGAGCATGCAGGCGCAGCGACACATGCTGCAAATTCAAACACCCGCACACACCCTGAGATCATTGCTCAAAGTCTCAGTTCCCCCACACCCCCAGAGGTAAATGCCGACATTTCTACATACAGTAAAAGCCTATCTCTGTATGCTGTATTGCAGAGGTTAAATACTCCATCTTTTCACCTCCCCAGAGGCTCTCTGTGCTTTCCACAAGTGTTTCTCTATATGTTAAAGAGGCGCCGTCATTAGGATTTCCTGCACCTTCTGTTCAGTGTGTGTTTGCTAACTTTGCTAACCATTGTATTTCTATGTTAATGCTGATGACTGGACTACCCACCCATGGGACAAAGGTGTCAATCAGCATGCTCACACAGATCAATCCTACTCTGATTAGACCTCTTTCTTTTCTCTCTGCTCATATTCAGCTTGTGCTCACTGCGACCAAAAGTGCCAGTGTGTTGTTTCTCCACTGAGTAGGAACGCATACTGCTTCACTCATGAATTCCAAATGGAATCCCCTGCCACTTTTTGTTGATCTTAATGTAGGCGAGCTGCAATGAGTAAAGATAAGGATCATTTGATTCAGTCTTTCAGTTCACTGTTAGTCTGTTTGGACTGTGGCGGCAGGTGGGAATGACAGCGACTCGGCTGGAGTGCATTAGTGTATACACAGAGCAGCCACAATATTAAAACCACTGATATGTGATGTAAATACCATTAATAATCCGATTACAGTGACTCCTGTGAAAGAGTGGGACATATGAGGCAGCAAATGAACACTCAGTTCTTGAAGATGGTGTGTTGGAAGAAAAAACGGAGTGTAAGGATCTTAATCACATTGACAGGAGCCAAAATGACTACATCAGAGCATTTCCAAAAAAGCAAGCCTTGTCGGGTGAGCAGGACAGCAGATAGAGAACAGACAAACAGTACATGAGAGAACATTAAACACATTTCATAAGAACAACTCTACAGATGAAGATGTACTTAAGGCAGGTGCTGATGAGGAATAAGTTTTCTGTGCCATTAATAAATCAGCAAAATAAGAGTATGAATCTGAGGCTGTTTGTCATGACTGATAAATGGCATGAACAATATATAATACTCAGTAGTTAAGCCCTGAAGTTGCCCAGGTCACTGGTTGTTTACGAGCTTAAACAGAGTTTGCTGGCCTTGGCTACTGGATTAGTAAGGAACCGGCCTGCTGTGTGTTCAGCTCAGCTCGATATGTTGAATTCATCCATTTTTTGGCCATCAACCGGTCCACATCCTCTCATGTCAGGCTAGTCAGGACCTGTGTTCCTTGATTAGTGGCTAAATTATGGACCCAAAAGACAAAACCTTAAAAACAATGGGAGACCTGGTTTGGATGCTCTAAATATCTCTTCATAAGTCACTGCAAGCATGTCCACCCAAGTTCAGCAGCCAGTAGCTGATAAGAGCTTTGTCTCGTTGTTTGATATGCATGCAACATATGGTACAACGGTCACAATAAGTTCAATTAACATACCCAAAGAAGTCTGGATTGATGAAGGAATTTTAATTTTTTTACAGGGACAACTTCCCAACTTGTGAAGCCAGAAGATTTCACAAATGCAAACTTTCCTGCAAACCGTTCGCCTTTGTGTGCTGTGGCTGTGACTGGAGTAAAGGGAAGAGGAGCCACAACTTCCAAAAGCTGATGGAGGTTTTAAAAGTCCCAGAATCAGAATTGCCTCAGCTCAAAAAACGAATTAATGGTAGTTATCAACTGTCTCAAGTGTAAGGAGACATGTTCTGGTGAGGTGCAGTTTTTAGACAGGGAAACACTTAGTGCAATTGTGACATACTTAATGTGATTAATTGCTAGAAATAAATGTTTCATTGATTCATCAGATCACTGTCTTGCTCAAAACATCACCTGCCGTGTGTTCACATCCACTAATAATGACTAATTGTGCAGCAGTGTGGAAACACAATGAAAACAACACAGCGAACATGATTACAACACTGATAATCCCACTGGCCAAGTGTTGCTGAAAGCTGACAGTCCTACTCACAGTGAGGATCCTTCGCTGGTCACATTCTGAACTACTGTTATTCAGATATAGAGGGACGGAGCAGCAGCCCCATGATGTTTAATGTTCCTTCACAATGAAGAGTTTAAGAGGATAATATTTACATACTGAAGCTTCAGCGGTGAAACAAGCATTCACAGAATAGCTGCCTAGTCATTGTAAATGACTACGGTGCATGTAGTGTATAGTGAGTGTTCATCTTTAGCTGTGTATAACCTCTTGTTAATATATTTGTACTTTTTGTTGAAAAAAAACGTTGTGTTTCTTTGGTCTTTACCACCCAACAATAGAAATGGGAGAAATATAAGAAAAGTATATTCAAATTTAGCCAAGGACAAAAGCTCCGTGTGGTTCATACTGGGTGACCGCACAGCATCTTTTTTTCTTTTTTGAACACCAAGACAAATGTGTGAGTGTGTTTAAATGTGTGTGTGTGTGTGTGTGTGTGTGTGTGTGTGTGTGTGTGTGTGTGTGTGTGTGTGTGTGTTTTGAATCAGCCTAGACAACCATCTAACATCACAACTCTCACCTCAAATCCAAACCATTGTTAGCGAGTATTGATTTGCCTCGACTAGTTTCTGCCACATGTAGATGTCACACAATGACACGCACACGTACGCTTGTCTTTTCTCGCTCTGCTTGTATTGTGCTTCCTCTCAAGAAGGGTTTTTTTTGTTACAGTGGTGAAGATTTAAGTGGAGCAGAAAATAGACATTGACCTATCTGTTAAAAACAACTTAATCACAGTCCTCTGTGGACAGAAATGTGTAAGGGTCAGGGGAGGACGGAGTCTTTGCATGGTATGAGTGTGAGAGCATTTCTGAGCTGTAACAATTTTAACTCCTAGCTTTTTGTGGTGAGCCCTGGTTTTTACTGGGGCTGATATTGCCATTTTAGACAGGTTAAACAAGCTAATATCCATCCATCCATTATCTATACACCACTTAATCATCTGTAGGGGGGCTGGAGTCTATCCCAGCTGACTCGGGCGAAGGCAAGGGACACCCTGGACAGGTCACCAGTCTATCACAGGGCTACATATAGAGACAGACAACCAAGCACACTCTCATTCACAACTATGGACAATTTACAATAATCAATTGACCTCAGCATGTTTTTGGGAGGAAAACCTGGTGAAAACCCACACTGCACAGGGAGAACATGCAAACTCCACACAGAAAGATCCCAGGCGTCCTAACCGGGACGCGAACTGGGGATCTTCTAGCTGTGAGGCAACGCTGCTAACCACCGGGTCACCGTGCAGCCCACAAGCTAATATATGTCAGGAAATTACTATCCATCCAACCATCCACCCATTATCTATACACCGCCTTATCCTTGGTAGTCTCGCTGGGGGGCTGGAGTCTTTCCCAGCTGACTCAGGGCAAAGGCAGGTCTCCAGTCCATCAAAGGGCCACATAGAGAGACAAACAACCAAGAAACCAACTCACATTCACACCTACAGACATTTTACAATCACCATTTAACCTCAGCATGTCTTTGGACTATGGGAGGAATCTGGAGGACCCAGTGAGAACCCATGTAGGCACAGGAAGGAACTTTCAAACTCCACACAGATGATAGTGAAATATGTGAGAAACCTATGTTTAACAGTGACTAAGATTAATAAAACTACTCACGACTCATGACTCCTAATGCTAAACTTATCTGCTGTATTAATTGTTAAGACTGACACTTTACATTACACATTTTTCAAATTGGTGTGTATTGAAACTTTTAAACAGAAAAATATATATAATGCATCATACTACATATGGCATAACAGGTGTTTATGGAAGTTTATTTTAAATTGAATTAATTTTTTTTTGTTATTTTGTATATTTCTTTTACCATTATATATTAAATACACTACTATACAAATACTTCATGTGTATACTTATATACAGGTACTAATACACACATTTATGCATCTGCAAATTATAAATGAAGATCTATTTTTTTGTTTTTATTAATGTAATAACTAAATGTTTCTTTATTTTCAGTGTACTTCACAACATTATATTTAATTATATGTTATTCCATGTATGTGCTTTCTGATTATCTGAATAAATATAATAATGTAAAAAATTATATCTTTGTAGAACCCTATGCATGGCGATATAGAGGCTCCCTGCTCTTCACAAGGTAGGCCCACTCTAAAACATGTCCTGCTTTGTTGTCTATTGTACTCTACATGGGACCAAAGTTTTATAGATTAATTTAGACTTCAGTCTGACTTCTTTTTGTAGCCAGGCCCCAGTTGGTTGTGAGAAAGAATGCTGGTTTAAGACACTTCCATGCTGGCTTTGCTGCGTTCACCTTTTATATACATTCTGCTGGGGTCTCTCAGTCAAAACAATAGCAAAAGACATAGTTTGGTGAGGTTGTGACGGCACTGTTATCTGTCAGTCCCACTAAAATCCTCATAATCTATTACAAGTAAGCAACACAAGCGACTGCAATTTTAAAATTGGCTGTTCATGAATAGATGAATAACGATGTAGAGCTTATAACTCAGTTTGTTTTCACATTTGTTAACATTTGATATAATGCCGGTGCACAAGTTAACAAAATATATAACACTGGTTAGTCATTTTCTGACATTTCAATGTGGAAAAGCTACAGTGCTTAACTGTTTAAATGTTATGTTTTCTCCTGTAGGCTGACAGCAGCCCTCAGTATTGTCTGCTTCCTTTTAGGCTGCATACAGCCCCAACATTCACCACTAAGGGTGGGGCAGTTTATATGAAGCCTGAAAGGCAAAACTGTGAGAAAAAAAAGAAAGGGTTTCAAAAAACCTGCTGCTTCTGGTTGAGATTATTGCTGTGAGCAGAAAGTAATAACTGATGGAGAGCCAGATGAGCTAACAGCCATTGTTATCATCCCAGCTCCTCTCTCATCTAGACTATGGTGGCTGGGCCTTAACAGTACAGAGCTAAGTGAAAACAGACTTGAAACATTAAAAGGTGTCAGGAGACTGCTCCTACATTCTAGTTAGTTTATAGCACTGAAACCTTTATGACTATCTGTACATGTGGTTAGTGCTTGCTGTGTTGACACACTCAAATGTGTCATCTCACTTCATGTGTGGTAAGCTTGACTAAGCTGACCTGAAAAGTAACAGCAAAAGTGAACCCAGTGCTTCATTTATTGTGTCAGAGAGAGGCAGAAATACAAAAACTCAGCCTGTAGCCTGCTCCAGACCGCAGCCCTCATCCATATCTGTTTACAGCTAGACATTCTGGTTAATTTGACCTGGACTTCGCCTTTCAATATCCATTCAAAGACACTTTTCCAGGAAGGATGGAGTGTCTATAAAAGTGATGCATGTCCCACCATAACACAAAACGACCACGAGCCTCCTGCCCTGATGACATTCAGAAATGACAGCACAGTCACAGGTACACATGCGAAAGTTCTTATGTGTGTGCACGCCATACACGGACACACACACACGGACACACACACACAATTGTGACTCCCTCAGCCCCTCCCATCAGAGAAGTGAAGCCTTTTAATTATCTGCTGATTACCTGTTAGATCACCTTAGCTAATGGAGAGCAGCTCCCCGGGGAGCCATCCAATCTAACTCTCATCACACACAATGGGCTCCTCTTCACTGGAGAGACTAGACTCGATGTGTGTGTGTGCAAGAGAGAGAGAAGTGCACAGTGTATGAATGTGTGTGCAAGAGAGAGAGATAGACAGAGAGTCCCTTTGAGGCAGATGCTGAGATTAGTACTGAAAATAGCCGTCTATTTATTCTCTCATACACTAAATTACCACCACACGCTGCTTCACACGCACACACACACACACACGTACACACACAAACACTTGTGTATTCAGATTTGTGTGGCATGCTTCCATTTTCATCAGAGTTGTAGCTGCGATCATCACTGATTATTCACACGACGTGCTTCCATGTCACACAGAACCACTGAATTTTGCACTGTGCATTTATTGCTTTCACTGTTCATTTGCTCTGTGTTTATTGTTTTGTTGTTCCTCAAATCCATATTGAACTGTTGCACCTGAAGTGAAAGAAATGCAGTAATGCTGTGTAATAGCAACAGGACTCCCAAGATTCCCAAGCACTATGAAAAATGGGTTATTTGCAGTGCAAACAGCAAAACAATGAAATCAAATAGAGGACAGTGAATGAAATAAAAAGTTCAAATCTTGGTTCACTTCCACTCTAACAAGTGGTCTTAATAGAGGGTCTAGTTAGGGCTTCAGGAGACTTGCTTCACTGAAAAAAAAAACAGTGAGTAGTTCATCCTGAGGAAGTTCTGAAGATTGAAACATTTTCAATAAAGTGACTAAAGGTGAGTAAAGGAAAGTGTGCAGGGTTATTTTGGGGCATCTACTATTCATCTGTGAACCAGTGCAGAACTAAAGCTGTAGAACTTTAAGTGTTTTGTGCTGGAAAATAAAGGAAGACTCTGTGAGCTCCAAGACAATTAGACACGTTTGTGGTTGAACAAGTCTTAGAGGAATAGAAGAAGAACCGTATCTTTAGAAAGGTCCAGATGGAACCAACAAAAAAGTGTCCCAGTATCAAAACAAGGTTCCTCCCTTATGATAATCTGATAATAGGTCAGTTTAAACCTTCACACAAAGTCAGGGTTTAGAAGTTTATGAGCTGGTCAGACTAATTTCATCTCCAGAAAACGCCAGTTGGAACTGCACGTAATCGACCTGATGTTTCCCTGAGTGAGGGTGAGGTTCTTTGACCACTGAAGTTTTTTTTTAAATATTATTTTTTGGGGGGTATTTTTTGAAGTTTTACTGATAGACAGAGTGTAAGCAGGTAGAGAGGACAGAGACATGCAGCAAAGGGTTGAGAGCCGGACTCAAACTCATGACTGCTGCTGGCGACCTGCGCCCATGTGATAACGCCTCAACTCAGTGAGCTATACGGCGTCCCCACTTCCTTTAAAGTGAAACATGAATGTGAAGGCCCATTTCATAGAGAAAATACAGCTTTTTGTTGCTCACATCACAAATCTAGCAATCGAACACAGCAACAATCCAACAGCTAAATCAAATATATAAGTGATGCTGATTTCTGAACTACAAGCAAGTTTTACTGTGTTCATAGGGGCAAAGTCACCCTGATCTCTTGCCTACCCATTCAGACCTGTTCTTTCTCAGCCACACAGAGCATTCAGTGGTTGAGATATCAGAGCGAACAAAATTATGAGCAATCCGATCTGAGTCTGTTTTGACTGTGTCTTAGGTGAACTCGCAACTTTTTGACAACAGATAGCCGTCCAAACTACCAAGATGGACAGACGATTAGACGAGTAGAGGTGTTCACTACACATAAATGAGTCAATCTATCAACACTGATTTTTTTCAAACTCAACTGAATATAATGCATCATCAGTGTCACTCTCTAAATCAGTAGCTTGTAGGATGGGCATTTCCCTCAATACTGACTGAAAGCATATCCTCTTCTTATAACACTGCAAAGTTCTCTCTCTCTCTCTCTCTCTCTCTCTCTCTCTCTCTCTCTCTCTCTCTCTCTCTCACTCACTCACTCACTCACACACACACACACACACACATACACACACACACACACACACACACACATCATGTTGTTTTGGAGCCCTGGCTGAAATGACCGATTCTATAATTTTTCTGTCATTCAAACTCTATGCAACTGAAATTTCTGAGGTGCCACACTGGAATATAAAGTCAGTGAAGAACTGTAAGTAGAAGCAAATGATTGCAAATTTATACCTCTCACTGTGATTGTGGAGACAAGAGGAAAAGAGCCAGGAACTGGAGGATAAGGAGTATGAAGGCCAATCCATGTGGCATTACTTGGGGTGTATGTAGCTGAGCATGCTCACGGATCCACTTGTTTCTTTTATGCTTGAAATGTATGTGTTCATCTCCTTTTTAAACCTTTCCTGACAGTAGGTGAGGCATGAGGTGACTGAACAATGAGTGCACAAGCAGTCCATAGGTCAAATCATCTTCAATAAAGACAGGAAACCCATAGACACAGGGTAAAATTTAATTTGTGTTCAATCTGCCTGTGGACTGCAGAGATTTCTTCTATAACAATTCTAAATAAATTCTACATCAGTTATTCCTCAGGTTATAATAACTACAACTTTTATATTGAAAGTTGTGAGTTATTTTATATACATGTCTGCCTGAAATAGGTCCATCAGATCCAGTGAGTACTTGTCTTCATGTGTTGATGCTCCTGTTGTCTGTAATTTGAACCTCCATTCACCAACTGTAATGGTGTCAACAGCAATAAATAAAGATTACAGTCCAAGTAAACCTCTCACCACATGTAAAATCAGCTCTCAGAGCCCCCAGATGTTCAGTCGCAGTTTAGCTAAGGACAGGAGGAACTGGGTAGGGCATACTATCCCTGCCAACATCCCTCCAGGCATCACAACACTGCCTCGCCCCCTTTGGTGTCAGTGTTTCCTCTTGTTGCAGTCTTAGTTTTATCCTCATCATACTTGTGGTAGAGCACCTCCCTCTTTAAAAAAAACTGCAGGACAAAACAACAACTTAATGAGGATGTAACCACCAAGCCACAATTCCCTGACATCCTAATCCAGACCCAGGGCCAAGTGAGTCAAATTGAACCTGTCTGGAAAAAAGTCCAGGCCTGGCACGGGGGGCTATAGGTTACAGTGTATCGCCCCCAGCCAGGGACAAAATGAAAGACTCCTTTCCACCACGTTCCCTCATCAGGGATAGCCTGGCCTGCCATCAGAGTAATGGTGCTACAAACACAGCGGCATGCCGAGATGAGAGAGAAGGTTTCCCAAAGACGCCTGACTGCAGCATCAAACAGGAAAGACACACGGGACAAGAGATAGAGGAGGAAGAGAGCGAGCGAGAGAGAGAGGGAGGGAGAGAGAAGCCCTGGAGTGGTGCCAAGTTCCCAAGGTAGTGTACAAGTATCTTTAGAAGCCGGGCGTCTTGTTAGCTAATACATTACACCAATCACGGCCGGCTATCTTAAGCTACAATTAATCTGTGCGCTGGCACAGGCTGATAGGACAGCAACATGCTGTTTCTTAATTAAAAGCAAACGGATTAAAAATGATTAATAACGGTATTAAATATTCTCATGGACTACAAGCGCGGGGAAATCGGGGGGCTTTCTTATGCGGGCTTAAAACGAAGAAGTCATTAACGGCGGGCCCAATCTCCCTAAGCCAGGGCTTTACTTTGTTTGGGATCACAAGTTGCTTACTTCATGAATATGCATTTTGCCCCTATCAAGTCAAGACCAAAAGGCAATATCGTGGTGTGGCTGTGGTGTGGTATTTTTCCCCTCAGTGGCTGTGAAACTTTGAGTTTTTGATTTGTGACATTTCGTGGTCTGCCTTTGTAGCTGAGGCCTCTGTGTTAACTGGTTCCTGGCCACAGGCTGCCTGGCTCTGATGACAAATGTCTGGTTTCTCTGTGCATATAGAAGCCTGAATGTGCATTTGGCATGTTTGGGATGAAGCTGAGTCCTTTGCATGTGTGTTCCAGAGGTTCATCTCTGACTATACCTACATTAAAAAACCTTAGAAATGCATTTTAATGTAATGGTAGAAGCAAGATATATAACAAGGCTTATCAAAAATTAAACAAGAATGTTTGTCCCCTCTCTATCGCTATTGATACTGGTTGATTTTTAAAAGTCTTTTGGGGACAAACCAAACAAATGTCAAAATCAGAACCTGGCACAAGTTATTGGTAAATGCTGGGTCGTAATTTTAATTGTCAAATGCATCCTTATCACTATAGTTTAGATAGCTTTTACAAAGATTGCTGATTTGAAATCCTACGAAAAGATACATTTTTACATAAACCTTTTCTGGGTTCAAGTGTTCGTGTTGAGATTAGGTCAGTTTTATTTTATTATGATGCCATTTTAGTGACCAGATTCTCCAGATACAGCTTTTTGTGCTTACCAGTAAAAAAAGAAAGTATACAGGTCTGTATTGTTTCATAAGAACCAGCTTCCAAAGCACCACACTGGTAAAGTCTGTTTCTGAATGGGCTTGCTGGTGAAATGTCTGTCAATATGGGAGTGATACACGTCCAGTACCACTTTAATCAAAATGACACCTGAACATGATTTCATAATTTAAATCCCAGTCCTTTACACGAGTCAGGAAAGCCCTCTTCCCTCCAACAAGAGGCTGTGAATAGCATCATTGTGAGCCTGTGACTACAATTACTGCTTCTAAATTCAGCATTGCTGTAATCAGGCCCTCTGGTTCTGTGTAATTTAAATACTTATGGCTTGTGTCCAATGGCTCCTGTGCCAAGCCCAAGTGTTAGTTGTAATTGACCATACAAGCCTTTTCTCCCCTTTTCTCTGCTAATTTCATAAGTGCTATTTTTAAAATGTCAATTATAAAGCAGATTAATGTATCTTAATGTGAGATTAGATGCATTTTGGCGCGAATCACAGGGCAATCACATTGGTTTGATTACATTTCTGCCCCTATTATTGAGCATAAAAGGCCTTTCTGCTCCAGTTTTACATAGCTTGAGCTAAAGGGGCAGGCTGGTGGATTTTTGAATGTTATTCTCCCCAACATGCTGGAATTGTTGATATGGTTCCTCTTTGATTATGGCATTTCAGAGGCTTTTTTTCTTTGTGCAACACACACCTGCATCCTTACACACACACCTTTGCAACAACTGTGAATGAGAAACAAGGTGTGGATGTTGTCATTCCAGGGGGAGGAGGACTTGTTCTGTGGCGGAGGCCGAATAGAAAGAGGTAGCCAGCATCCAGGATTCTGTTTAGAAACCAATTACTTCAACACTACCCAAATTGATTTCATTTGCCTCCGCTGCCAGGCTCTCTCTTCCTCCCCTCCCCTGTCTCTTGAACATTTCAAACTCTCATACCTTCCCCTTTTTGTCTTCTTTTTCCCACTATTCCTCTTCCCTTCGTGTTCCACCCTTCTCATTTCTAGATTTTGTTGCAGTGTTTTTTCCCCGCCTCTCCATTGCCTCTTTTCTTCTTTGGTCTCTTTTCTGACACTTGGGAAAACAGGCCTGACTGTTATCAGCTGCATGTTTGTCTTAGACGTAATGCAAGCAGCAGAATAATAAACATTTTCAAATCACAGAGATAGTGGGACTGGATGATTACGATAAGATGCTGCTGGGGTTTACTTTCGCAGTGCATGTTTGTATGCTTAACCATTTGTGCATTTGAATACATTCTCGGGAATGTGCTTATTTGTTGTGGTTTATGTTGCTGCGTATGCGTGTTGGTTCAGTTTGTCTCTGTGTGAATGGTGTTCTGAGCATCAGCATGAGGTTATCAAATGCCTAAATGTAAAACAATAGAAGGATACAGAAAGCATCAGGCTGTTTTTATATTATCAGTAATACTGATAATATAAGCAATTAATACACTAAGTTCCTTAAAATGACTTAAGTAACCAATCTACTAGGTTTACAGCTAATACATGATGTTTTAAGCCTCTTGGAGATTGTTAAGTTCATTTCTTCAGTGTGCCTCTCAGGTATGGTGTTGTCCAGTCGAACATTAGGGAGCAGCCTGTACGTAGGTTGACAGGCAACACCAAAAGCAACAAAAACTGCAAAAATCATACAAATTTATGTTGGACCGAAAGCTCAACTAGTCCAATAAATAGAAGGACAGCTATTATTTACACATTAGCCAAATCTGTCGCCACTGGTGTGTGAATGTGTGTGTGAATGGGTGAAACACATTGTAAAGTGCTTTGGATACCACTAAGGTAGAAAGAGGCGCTATATAAGTGCAGACCATTTACCATTTACCAAATCGAGAAATAACAGCACAGAAATGCCTTCCTCACACTGTAGGTTAGTCCTCTGTTCATTGAAGCACAGTGTAATAGATCCTTGCATGTGCTCATGTATAAAAGCTAATTGATATGTTATTGATCAGTATATAGCAATAGTGTTATCTGCTCCATTGTAGCTATGATAAATGTAATTTACTGTATCATTAACCTTTGCTCTTGTGTCAGTCTATAAGCATGTTTTCATGTATTTCATTTTTTCATAACAAGGTTGTACGTTCACATTTATTCACTCTTGATATGAAATATAACACTACACAATAGTACCTATAGACATAATGTATCTATTGACAGACAGTCAGCCTCTCAAGAAACTTTATTTTATTTTAGAAGAATCCTTGACATCAGTTTTTATCACACATTACAGTAATTCCTTCTTTTAAATGTGTTTTTATTTGCCAACATTTACAATCAGGTCAAATATAAAAACTACCACAAACTGACGGTAAGCTTAAAACGTATAAATTCAAATTCAACATTGCTCATTTGTAACGACACACACACACACACATACACACGCTCACACACATGCTCACACACACACAGTGACAACGTGCCGATCTGGCTGTTAGATGGTGCTTTGGATTGATTGAGGAGGCAGAGCCCAACACCCTGGAGACCAAACAGCCTGAGAGAGAGATGGAGCTTAATTGATGATCAAACACCCACCAGGTGTAAATGGCTGCTTTCACTTCATCTGTGTGTGTGTGTGTGTGTGAATGAGTTTGTCCACATGCTCCTTTTGTTTTTGTCTGCACAGTCTAAGTGTCTGCATGCATGAGAGATTGTGTGTATATACTTGTGTGCTCTTTTCCCTGTGTGTGTGTGTGTGTGTGTGTGTACGTACATTATTTCCACAGGGGCCAGAGATTTCAAAGACCTGAAGAGGTCCCATTCAGCCCTGAGTCTTTCATATTGACCTCAGGGTGACAGGAGGACAGAAAAACACATGCTCTGTACTATCAAGATAAAAGCAAGGACACACACACACACACACACACACACACACATACACACACACAGACACACACACACACACACCCACGGTGAGCAATCACTCTCCACAATAAGCTCTCTAAACTGTTGTGAAATTCAAATCCAACCTCAGCAAACACTTCTGCACAAATACCTCTTTCATTCAACAGTGACGATTCTTAAAAAGAGAAAATGAAACAAGTAGGTGAAAGAGGAAAAACAGTACGATGCAAAAATGATGTAGAATGAGCCTCCACTTTGTGTCCCTTGTGCATTATACGTCCAGGGAGCAGCGGTAGCCACTGGTTTCTCCTGAAGTTAATTAACTGGTGACGTTTGGAAAAACCCAGAAGGTCATTGCCTCAAAACTCCTCAAGCCATCTGAATGAAAACATGCTCAGAACACCAAATGAGTTGGAACTGAAAAAACAATCAACAAATAAATAAATAATTAAATAATCATGCAGCTGATCCTCTAATAGGTTAGAGGATTCCTTACAGATTACAGGAAACCAGTGATCAGCTATGTGACCCATGTGAGCTGATACATGAGGGTCACAGATAAGGGATATTGTGATCAATGTTAAACATCTGTCCTACTTTATTGTTTTGTTCTGTTGCATTTTATGTAAGTGCATTTTACATTACAGCAGATAGCCACTGGCATCCATTTATTTCATCAGAAGCTGAACACTTGCAGAATTTCAACTGGCCGGGGTTAAGTTATCTACCACAGTGTACATAACTGTATTGTATTGTATACTCTGCTTTATAACTGTGACATAAAAACATTTTTATATACCAGAAAAATCACACAGCCCACTTACACACCCTAAAAATACACATTTTAGCATTTTAATACATGCAGAGTTTTTATAATTGAATTTTTATATTTTGAATTTGTGAATCAGTGTGAAAATCAGCTTTTTGTTAGCGTCTGCTGAATTGAAAAAACAACAGATGCCTAGTGTGGTATGGCTGTTTAAAGTACCACTGACATTATTAAGCACTGAATGACTAACAAAAGCCACAATCTGTGTCACCGATATCCAGCATTTAACTAAAGATAACAGCATCAGGACACATTAAATATACACCAGTGAGTCTAAACATTAGGACCAAACAGCCTGATATGGGGTCCTCCATGGGTCTGCTGGAGCCTGGACTCTACCAGACCTCTGAAGTGGCATCTGGCACCAAGATGTTAGCAGCAGATCCTTCAAGTAACATAAGCTGTATTTTGGTGTGGATCCGATTTATTCTAGCACATCATCACTGACTCTGTCTCCAGTTCATGGTTTGTCCCTCCTCTGGGTCAGTGGCTGTTCACCACTGATGACCAGGAGCACCCCGCAAGCTTTCAGAGATGCTCCGTCCCAGTCGTCTGACCACAACAAGCTGGCTCTTGTCAAAAGGTCTTTTCACCTGCACATTGCTCCCACATCCAACACGCTGACTGCAAGAATCATGTAAATTATCCATGTTAAGTTGTATTTTTTTGTTGATGTCATGACACATACTCATAGTCATATCAGCATGACATACTTGCAACTTAACTCTCATTTTGCCTTAACCTACAGTATATCTTGTACAGAGATCCTGCAGCCACAGAACATTTCTCCTGGGATTTCTACTGCTCCTCAGTGCCAAATCTGTCTCTTAATCGGGCCAGAAGCAGTGCTACCTTCACCAGCAGGAACTAAAAATTTCAGCAAAGAGAAAGGCGACGCCTCCCACGACACTCCTCATCAAACCAAAGCCCTCAGTGTTCTCCCTGTCTAATGCTCTGCGCCTCGCGCCCTGAAGATGATCAAAGTGCTATTTTTCTAAATTTCAGGCTTTTTAACTTCAACAGTCTTAGAAGGGATGAGGCAGATCATACTAAGATGATGAGGGAGAGTGAGATTGAGAGTGTGTGTCACTGTGTGTGTGTGTGTGTCACTGTGTGTGTGTGCGTGTGTGTGTGTGTGTGTGAGTGATGTAGGGACTACAGCATCTTTGTAGTCCCTTCCTTTTGTTTTTTCTTCTTCTTCTTCCTAACTCTCACACTGGGCCTGCAGATAGGTCAGCTCCATTACCAATCCGCCGGCCCACAAATATTTAAAACAAATTGAATCGCACACCCAATACCCATCACAATTACGGCAGGCACAATAACTAAATTAGCAATTCAACACAATAATTGGAAATGCGGCTTGCCTGGACCCGCAGGCCTCCCTGGAGGGCCGGCTGATCTGTGGAGGCACGTCAAGCCCGCTAATTCCACAGCTAATTACTGATGCACGGCGGAATGAAGTTGTTTGTCTCCCAAATACCATTTTCAGTTCACGGCGAGGAACACAGGACCGTGCTGAGATAGACAAAAACAACAAAGAAGTGAGACACAAGACTGTGGTCATGCTTCTTTTTTGTTGTTGTCTCGTCTGTTTGTTGATGTTTGTGCACAAGTATAATGTCGCTATCACTACATCGAAGGATGATGATGGCAGATTGTAATGCAGATAAAGTTTGCAAGTACTGAATTTAATATCAGCATTTCAGCAGTGACAAAATAAAAGAAGATGGAAATATGCGTCTACCTACACAGCAAGGCTGTCATATTAAAATGGTTTATTTGGTGGTTGAAGCTATTGCCTGGCAGAGTCAGAAGAGGTGTTTAGTCTCCATAAGAGACACATTAATATTTTCACATTATGTTCCTTAATATTTTAAACATTTGGATGCATTTTTTTTCTCCCTTTTGGCACAGGTTTATGATATTGTCATTAGTGTCGCAGTTAACGACTCATAAATGCTATCATTTCAATGTTTAGTCCATATGCAAAGATGGGAGACCAGTGCTCAAAAAACACAAGCTGCAAACTGTGTCAATTAAACTCAAAGGGTTCAACAGGAAAACACGCTTACAGATGTTGTTTACAGTCATTTCTATTTTTAAAGCTACAGAGATTAGAGTTTGATAATTCAGACAGAACATATAAAGGCGACGTATGATGTCAAAGTTCTATGTTGACCTGGGAAATAGTAGCTTTGACTCAAGGTTCACTTGACTTGAGTTGAATGCACCAAGTTTCAACAGAATTGTGTAATTCTTATGAAAAGATTTAAGAATAATCAAATCTCAGAGACCCTTTAAACCCTTTAAACTACTGAGCGGCTTCACTAAAACAGTCCATGTCAACTGTACAGTCCAAGACTCAGTTCTGGGAACACCTCTATGTGACTTTCTACTACACAGCATACAGCTCACAATGTACAATAAAAGTAATTCAAGGGACCTATTGACACTAGTTAATTACATGGTTGCAAGAAAGAAATCACTGATTCAGATAAACCTTGTGAGTTGCAAATATTATTATGATGGGTTAATATAATTATGTTGGGAATTGTATCGACCTAATATTATGTGTACATTAAACTTAAATTTCTGTACTATGTTGACTTAAAACTACGTTCATGTTGAGTTAACTTAATGAAATGGCTTGATAACCTAATTTGTCTTTGCCTTGAGGTCCGCATCTTAAGCCCCTTCCTCTGTCGACTAAACATGCCTGGACTTAACTTTGTTGAGCCCAAAAAATATTGCAGGGTATAAAACACATCCTGCATGATCATGGAAAGAGACAATGACAAAGCAGCCAATCAACATTCATGTTGTTACAAACGTACGAAGTGTTCGTTGGATCAACTAACATTGCTTACTTTTGATGGTGGTGACAACCACTCTGTTTAAAGCTCCCACAGTCACGCTCACTGTATTTTAAGACTGGTTAGTATTATTTCTCTCTCAAGCTTGCCATTGATGCTTTAGAGGTGCATTTGTTGATGTCCACATTTGAATATTCATGTGAGACAAAGATGTCTCCACAAAGATGCCAAAGACACAGAGTTCTTGAATAAATCAGGAGAGCAGTGGATGGCTGGCCTTACGTCCAGCATTGGGGCGATTTGGAACGGAGACGGCAACATGGTTGGACAATGCATTGTTTAACCTTGGTCTTTTAGGCCCTAAGGCATCAAATCTTAAGTGTGAATCATGGCGAACATGCAAAGATCATGAAAAGTAGTCCATCAAAATGCTAAACAAGGATGTGCACTTCCCT
Organism: Dascyllus trimaculatus; assembly: GCA_024666655.1. Taxonomy (NCBI): domain Eukaryota; kingdom Metazoa; phylum Chordata; class Actinopteri; family Pomacentridae; genus Dascyllus; species Dascyllus trimaculatus. Next base: position 2,971,606 of record CM045453.1, on the reverse strand, counting down.
CTGTGCTGGAATAATGGTAATTGAGAACCACCTCCCCAACCCTCCATCAAAAAAGTTCCATTTTATAATATTCATGCAAACTGCTGAAAAGCATTTAAACCGTATATGCAATCTCTGTCATAACTATCACACTGCTAACAGAACATGGTCTGCACTTCATTAAATTATTCTACAGGGGAGCTGCACAAAAGCACAAATCTGCATGTTTACATTAAAGTGCATGCTCGCCAAATGACAGGCCTCTACTAGTGCAGGCACAACTAGATAAAATGATTACTTTAGATGTAAATGAGGAGTTCAGATGAGGACTGGGCCTTAATCTGACAGTGGCATACAGGGGTGTGGTGGTGAAGTGGGGGTTGGAGGGGTCTGTCATTGGGGTTTCTGAGTGTTGAGTCAAGGCAGGAATTAGCGGCCAAATTGACCATGTCGCCGCATCAGAATTTCCTTGCCAATCAGCCTTGAACATAAACGACAGTGCAAGAAAACGAACCCCTACGAGCTCGCTGTGTGAACGGACAGGGGGGTTTTGGGCCGGGTGATTGAGGCTGGTGCTAATTTGGATCCTGTCCTCGTAGCCCTGCTAACTAATCCTCCCCATCTCTATTTATCCTCTCAGAATCTCATCGGGGGAAGCAGGCGTATATTAACAGCTGGAGCCATCTGAAGGGCTCCCTTTTGAGACGTCGCTGGGCTCGCGTGCTGAGAGCTTAGCCGGTGACACTTCCAATTGAATGTATAGATTTGTTGCAGAGTTTGAGGGTCTAAGGATGGCATGATAGTCTAATCTGATTGCTTTGGGGCTGGAGGAGTTCAGGCCAAAGTTACGGACTTATAAAAGAGGAACATGGAAAAAAGAGTGTGACCCTAAACTGTCATTGTTAGGTTGGATGTGCTGTCATGAGATTCAGTGAGTAACATGATCCAGGGCCTGAGCTGCAGACAGCTCTCTGCACTGGAGGCTCAGTGGAAAAGTTTGAGGAAGACATGATCCACGACACTGTACCGTAAAATGTTGTGGACCAATTACAGCAAGCCTGCTAAATCTGCTACACTTAAGACGGTATTAGACAAATAAGGCCAGTGATGTCAGATCAGATTTGGTCCTTTAATGAATGTGATGCGATTTGATTCACCAAAAAGGTATTAGTGAAAATAGATGTAAACATGGTCTATATCCTTTTTATTTTTTAACATATAGTTAGTTAGTCCATGGGGACTCAAGTTTTGAGTTAGACATGGAGGGATTCTCTAGCAGACTACTTTTTAGTTCACTGAGAAACACTGTTCAATACATATGCAGTAGGTCACATCTACATATTCTACATGATTGCACACACACTAGGGGCCCTGCACGAACTTTAGCACCATAACACTGGCCTAAGGCAGTAGCAGTGACAATGGGTTTTTGTAAAGAGACCAACTAGGGAGAGAATGATGCCACAGTGGATCTAATCCTTGGTTGGGGCCTGGTGTCTGAAATTAAGTTACACACCTGCATGGAATGGACAGCACCCTGAACAAGAAGAAGCCGCACTCTACACTTCGTAAAGATGCTCCACCCTCAGGTTTCCATCTTTGAGGAGGATTCATACAGCAGCAGGATAATAATAATAATAATAATGAGCCCAAACACAAAGTTTATATTTGAAGGCCAAAGAAGACCAATGAGTGCAGAGTGACATGGGCTTTCAACCTGCTCTCTTTCCCCAACATCAAATACTGTTGTCTAGTCAAATCCACTGTCGCCTCACAGATTCATGTAACCTCTGTTTCTGGTTCATTCTAAGCAGACATTTAGTGACAACTTCCTCAACAACACTCAACATTCATCGTCTCAACATACCACAGCGAAGACGTTAGATATACACAGGCATCTGGTTGGTTGCAGTGGTAAAACATGCAGCTGCTTATGATTGAATGATGATTTCTGGTCACTATGGTTACCTCCATGTGTCACACTGGGCTACTGCAAAAAAACCATAACAAACAAATAGACAGAGCCTTGCATTGATAATAATAGGATATAAAACTATTTCCAAAACTTTTTTTTTTTTTTTTTAAATAGAAGAAAATTTGGTAAACCTCACCAATATACAACAACACTGTTACAAACTCACAAGGTGTCCTTTGGTGCATCTAGTTTTTCCAGAGCTCCAGCACACTAATGTTTGGGTCCAATGTTGTACTATTATTTCACTTAGTTTTAATTTTAGTGACATACATATGCTTTTCACTGTACTCCACTGTACTAGTAGGCATGTAACAGATGTATGTATATATATGTGGCTGCACATGTATGTACTGTAGGTATACAAGGGTATGTGTGTACATTTTACAATTCTGTAGATAGGATCTGTAAAGTTCTATGGACTACACTGTATATGTGTGATGCATTTATGTCAAAATGTGGCAGCATCCATGGTGGAAAGGCACAATTCCTCTTTTGAGGCAAATAAAGTTCACCATTACCATACCTTACCTGCTGTCTCATGATAATTTTATGCCTATGTTACTATTCATATTATATAATTTGAATATTATCATGATAATTTGACATGTAAAGAACATTGTAATGTTGCAGTTGCAAAAATTGAAGAGGTTATTGAGATGTTAAACCTACAATAAGGCATCAAATTATAAACTCAACAGATGTGTTGTATGTTAATCTCTGATATAGTCAGAAACCAGATGTTGAATATATCTAGTGGAGTAAAGACACTGTAAACAGAAATTAAGAATCTGACCTGGCCAAGTTCAACAATTTGACACATACACATCCATTTGGAAAATATGTGGCTACTAAATTTTATATTTTTTTATATTCAAAATATTGATAGCAGGCCCATTTTCAAAGTGAATTCCTAAACATCCAATGTAGTGCTGTTCATAGTACCAGAATATTAGTGTCACAACAAGGTGTAACTCAGTCTTAGTTGCTTTTTCAATGATGAAAAAGGTACAGTTCTTTGTAAAACAATGAACACCTCCAAAATTCCAGTATTGATAACTGTATTGACCTTCAGACTCATTCTGTTCTGTATGATCCCACTTTCTTTCTCTGACTGCATGAACCAGACACCAGCAACAAGGTCACACAGCCAGTCTGTCTCTCTTTTCTAAGAACGTCCCATCTAAAAAAGCCAGTTACTCGCTTTACCCAATTCAAAAAGTCCTGCTACACACACACACACACACACAGAGCAGCAGCACCCTATCTTCTTCTATTCCCTCTCCACTGATTAAAATAACCTCCACTCCCGTCGGGGAGGAGTCAACCTATTTTAGAAATAAATATTCCCTCGGCGGACAGACGGGACAGACTGAGATCTCTCTCTGTCTCTCTCTGTCTCTCTCTCTCTCGCTCTGTGTGTGTGTATGTGTGTGTGTGTGTGTGTGTGTGTGTGTGTGAAGGTAAACTGGTGTGCAATGCTCAGCTGTGTCCCCCTGATGCCTTATCTCTTCAGCCCCCCTCCCCTTCCTGCAACACACACACACACACAAGTCTTTATCACGACCCGACACTTGGGCTCGGGCTGGTAATCAGAGCAGCGAGGCCCCCCTCCCCCCCTCCCCCTACCAACCACCTCCACCACCCTCCTCACCCCCTCCCACTGACGGAAGAGGCGCATTCTAATCTCAACTGTTGCATATCTAATACTAATTGGAATCCTGCAACTGGGTCACTCTCATTGTTTTTCAAGTATTGTCAAGTCTGGGGAGGGGGGGGGGATGAAACTGAAATTACACCCCTTTACACTCCTCAACATCCCCAGCACCCCCCTCTTTAGCTTGAGCGCCCTTGATTGGATCCTCTCGCTCACTAGTCTGTGTGTGTGAGACACAGAGAGAGAAGAAGATAGAGAGATCAAAGAAAACAGATCACTGGCACACACACACACACACACACACACACACACACACACACACACACCTGCTTTTTTTTGTGTTCTTTCTTTGAGCACTCAGTGTCCTTGCTGGTTGCAGAAGGGTGAAGGCCGGTGCTGCCCAGACACCCATGGGTGCAGAGTAGACATGAGTGGGTGAGCAATGCCAACCTTCCCAGGGGTCGGAGTGTGTCTGAACTGTCGGCGGCGCTGACAGGGAAGAGACACGTCGATGGAAAGAAGCAGAGATGCTGATTTCTGTACAGTAAGAGAACAAAGGTTTTAGATCCTGAACAGACGGTCCTTGTATTTGAAATTCATATAATTAACTTAAAAATTTAATCAAATAAAAAAAAAGCTTTCTACTCTGGATTGGCACCATATTCTCTGAACTCAACTCGTACCTCTCCTTCCGACCCCTCAGACCTCCTGAACAGTCATCGCTCTCTGTTCCATCCTTCCAGTTAAAATCTACAGACCCTTAAATTTAGGAAATAGTTTCCTCAACATTAGATCTCCACCTTCCATTGTTGTTTGAAAACCATTTAGGTCTTTAAAAGCCAACATGGAGACATGACTAACCAGGCTGTCTGCTTCCATCCAGATATTCTAAACATTTATTTATATCTTTTTATTTACATCTGTATCTGTATGTGATTGTAACTGGTCTCCTATCCTCATTTCAAAATATATTTGATCATATTTTTTTCTGCTCTGTGTGGTACCTTTACCTCTGTCTGTAAAGCACTTTGAATAATAAGGTGCTATATAAATAAATCTTCTTGCTTGCGATTGTCTTCACAATTATCTTATATTTTCTGCATTTGCACTACATTTCCATACATGATTGTTTTGTCATTTTACCCCTTTTTTAATAATAATTGTTGCACTGATTTCAACACATTGCTGTACAATCAGACTGAAATCATATTCAGACAGTTTTTTTTCCCAGCTATAAACATTTCACATATGCATGGCTGTAGGTATTATTATTATTCATAGTTAATCAATATAGAATCTATCAAATTCAACTCCATGAGGATCCACTGTTACAACAGCAAGGACAAGTAATTATGGTGAGTAGGTGAAGTTAGTTGAACTTAAGCCTTCAGAGAGCTTCATTAAAAAACAAAGCACTTGCTGATATCATTTGATGTCACACACAAGCTACTGATAAAGTGGATACATATGAGTGCAAACAGGGAGTGAGCTGTTGCGGTGCAGATGTAGTGGCACAGTGTGTCAGCCGGAATAACTAAAAGTGACTCAGGAGCTGCTGCCTGTTTTGCTGTGTACTGGATCTATTAACTTGTTGCTTTTCAGCTGCAGGGTCAGTGTGCTTCAATGTGGAAAAATAAAAAATAAAAAATAAATGATGATTTCCAATATGCTAAGATATTCCCATGTTTATACTCTTTCCTCAAAAATTATTGATGCCTGCAGCCTTCCTCTCATGATTAATTGTGTGAAAAAGCCCCAGCTGGCTGTTGTGTACCTGCGTCTCTATACTGGAGAGCTGGGAGCAGGAAACCCTTTTGTTTTAAGCGGTCGTGGGATGAAATGCTCGCACTAAAACAGATAATCCACATCCACTAGAAGTCTCCATTCTCCTTGACAGAGGGATAATGTTCTGTACCTGCTGTTATATCTACTGCCATCTACTCTCTCAGATGTGATCGATGCTCCGGCTCACGCTTGCCATTTAACAGATATACACCATTAACTGTACCATGGCATCCAAATCTAACCGGAGGTGCTTTCCAAAGGCCAGTAAGTAAATTGAAATGTCTTTCTAAAGCTTGATCTTTAGTGGCCTTTAAATAGAAGAGAAATATCACGGCACGTGAGGAAGGGAGAGATGAAGTAGAGGGAAGATAGAGGAGAAGTGAGGTGGCGATAGCGAGAGCAATGAGTGAGAGGGGCGAAAGCTTCACTGAAGTCTGTAGAGGGCAGAAAAAAGTATGTATTAACTCAAAAAAAAGAGATTATAAACAAAGGAAGTGTTAGAGAGATTAGACCTTTCAATAGAATAAGACAAGACTCCCACCATACAGACATTACATGAGACACTGCTATGACTCCTAATTGTTTAATTCAGTGGAACATTTCTTAAATTAGAAGCTGAGAAAAATAAAGGATGTTTAATGCAAACGTTTATGGTGAAAGATTCTGTTGAAAGTTAAGTTCAATGTTGTATGATCCTACAAACTAAAAGGCTGCAGAAAGAAAGAGAAAAAAACAGAACAAAGACCAAACACCTGGAAACATTTTGTTCATTGAACTCTTATAGTGACACAGCGTCAGTACTGTTTGGGTAAGAAACTACTGCTCTGTTGTGTGCACTCTCTGATCACCCAGTAAGGAACTGTTGTCACTCTGCTATTAGTATCTTACAATAGTTTAAACTGATTCACCAAATCTTGAGGTTGTGTGACTTCAAATGATGTCTTGTATGTCAAATTTGTCTCAGAATTAGCCAACAAAACCTGCGAGGAACACAACAAAGAGCACGAGGCGTTGACCCAACCTCCAAACTTAACACATTTTCATCAATCAAGTATCCACAGGATGCACCAGAACAAGCCCTGTCCAAGGAGGCCCCACCTCCCACAGCACCCAAAGGATCTGCTGCCAACATCCTGGTCATGTCCTGACGGGTTGAAGCTGCAGAGCTGTTGTAGTGGCAGCTGGGGAATCTACACAATATTAGACAGCTGATGAAGATCAGCTTCAACAATATATACAATTTAAATGAAGGCTGACATGAGGGTTGAATGTCAGAATGATATACAGCAACAGTTTTTAGTTAGTCTCTCAAGGCCCAACTGAAGTTGTGCAGTAAATCTACAGACGTGCGTCGGTCCTCACATAACTCACTCAGTCAGTGAGATATATTCGTCTGCAGCTGACGAGGGAATATTGAGATTTCAGCCGGACGAATGCTTCTGTGCTCCCACCTCCGTTTCTTCTGCCTCCTTCTCTCATTCTCACGTTCCTTTATTCTGCTCTCCCCTTGACATTAACTGACTCTATCTACTTACTGGACATATGCTGATGTCTCTAATAAAACAATGCTGCTTTGGCTCACATCTTTCCTTCTTATCATGCAAATAAAACAGATTTTGAGTGACTCTGTTTTTCCTCTGTGTCTCTTCTTCTCGTTGTGAGAGAGGAGAAGAACCAATGGGCCCTATCGGCCCCTGAAGACCAGTGCCGGCCCCCCCATCGCTCACCCAACCTCATTAACTGGAGCTCCTACACACTCCCTGTTAGTCACAATTCAGGAAGCATACCGTCCAGAAAAGCAAAGCAGAGCAGAGCAATTAAAAATGCAGCCTTGCATATTTGCATGGCATTTATGTCCTATAACACCATATTACGGACAGTGTGACACTCTGACTGCTGTTGTACAATAATTCTGAGATATTTTCAAACAGATCCCTGGACCTCCCATTTAGAGGCATTTTGTCCCACTACAAAGGGAATCATTTTATATTTAAAACTGAATAATAAATGTGTCCACACTTTAGAAATGATCACAATTAGAGAGTGTAAATGCCCCACTACTATAATAACGTTTCTCCAACACTACTATAATGAATTAATTTATCGTGAAATTACCTATTTCGTCATTTTGTAGGGGACCCAGCGGAGTCCTCCTCAAGGACCCCCTGCAGGCCCCCAGACCCCACTTTGAGAACCATTGTCCTAACATTAGCAGGCTGTACGACTCCCAGGGACAAAATCTCCTGAAAAGGATGGTTATACTGTCACCAGTGTGTGTGTGTGTGTGTGTGTGTGTGTGTGTGTGTGTGTGTGTGTGTGTTTAGAGAAACCCTGCCTCCTTTGGGCCGGCGTGAACACAGCAGGTCCTGCAGGGCTCCACTAGATGGCACTGTTGTGTGTTGCAGCACAGAGCTGTGGTGCATGACTTCGTCCAGGCCTTCATAAGAGTGTATGAAGTACAATGCACAAGTGAAACTGAATCTGTGCCCATATTTACATTTAATTATGTATATGGTCCACAGTTTAGGTAGGGTAACTAAATGACCTTCTACCAGTCCCTCTATGAGCAGCGCCTGTTCCTGCTACTCGGCACAGCAGGTGTAATTCTCCAAAATTATCATTTTAAGATTTGATCATTCCAGAGAATTTTTTTTTTATCAATCATTTGGTAAAAAATGTTAGAAATTGTCTGTAAATATCACAATTTCATGAAACTCAAGGTCATACATCAAATTCAAATTGCTTGTTGGAGAAACAGAGATATCAGAAAACAGAAACTCAAATAATTAACTTAAAAAAAATGTGGCCTATAAATTTTAGGTGAATCATCCTCAGCTCTAGACAAACTCACTACTATGTTATACAATTGTACAATTAAATATGAAGACCTAATGCCTTCCACCACTGCAATGTTCTCGAATGACTAGATTTGTTGTAGTTAGATCGTATTTGCTAAGACTGAGCTTAGATGCCCAGCGACACGTTGAAACCTCTTGTGGTTCAGTCATTCAGGATATGCATGTGGGGAAACTTAAACTGGTCATTCTCTTTTCAGGAAACTGTGGACGTGGGCTCACTTTAAATATGTGTTCAGGTTGTTTTGTTTCTTGTTTTCTTGTTGAGGTGAGTTTTGTGTGAAGTCCATTATAAAAGAAGCATTGCAGAGAAGCTTTGAGTAAAAATGCTTTTGTATGTACAAATGGTCCAGACTACGTTGTATGAGGCCGATGATTTGATCAGTTTTCCAACAAGCTTTGTGCACACAGGAGAAGGAGGCGTAAAATAAAGACTCTACTTTGACATGAAGTGAGAAAACATGAAATAAAGAGAGTGAAGCCAGGCCAGACAATACACTGATAAATAGCAGAGCACTGTACCATTGAATTTACAGTCAAAGCCAGTGAGTCTGTGGTTCTCTGGTGCAGCCATTACTGGCATTCATCTTTACTGCAGAGATACAGTCCAAGAAAATACAATAAAACCTGCCACTGAAACACAGAATCCTACTGTAACAATTTGTAATGGCCGGATTAAACCCTCACATTCACCCTCCAGTTAAATATTTAGCCAAATCCTACCTGCCCTTACCTTACTTTTGCTATGTGGTAATTAAATACATTAAAATGGGACAGGGATGATTTTGGCACCATACATTGATGAAAAAGAAACACATTTACAATATTGTTAAGTGATTCTACTCAAACATTTCCATATGATGTTATTTTGTTATTAAATATTACACTTTTTACTACACTATATTTGTGTGACAGCAATACAGTAGTTAGTAATTACTTTGCAGATTAACGTTTACAAAACATATCAGCTTAGGAGACTGCAGAACAGAAGCCGCAGTAGTATTAAAACGCTGCTTACATGTTAATGCATCTCTGAAACACCCCGCTTATATCCTCTATTTATCGATATCTAGTCGTATTATATTATCACTGGCACTTACAAAAGGGGCCTTGTTGCAAAAATACTGTCGCTTTCATACTTAATTAAATTCTTTAGTTAGTACTTTTTAAATGCAGAATGCGATGTAATATTTCCGTGTCAATGTAAAAGATCACAATACATTCAAAGCACAATACTGTTATATTAATGCAGCCAACACATTAAAGCATAGGTACATTTATTATCAGCAAAACGTTATCAGAAAAATACACTAAAATTAGATCAGCCCAAGGCAATTGGCACAAAGAAGGCCTCGAGCTTTTGGGTCCTCACAACTGCAAACTTTCCAGTTGTCTTGTTCAAAATAACACCCTTGAAGAGAAATAGCAGCATTGTTTGGATGAAACTTTTTCTTCTGTGTGGTTGAATATAACGACAACAGGACTGAGCTGGTGCTGAAGTGACGTCTAAATGGAGTTCACTTTATTAACACCTAGATTGTTAGAGAGGGACTGATGAGAGAGAGGGGGCAGCAAAGAGAAAAGAAGAGTTGCCTCCAGAGGATTCTGTTCTCATTAGGCTCTTACTCCATTTATTAATAGCCAGTCATTGGGGTTGCAGGGAAATTTCCGTTGCCTGCCACTATGCATGTAGGAGTGATTTTTCTTTCACTCAATTGGCTTACCATTGCACTATTTAGCCTGGTTGTGTGTGTGTGTGTGTGTGTGTGTGTGTGTGTGTGTGTGTGTGTTTTTTAAAGAAACTCCCTCTCGCTTTTTTTCTCTCTCCTTCTCTCTGTCTTGCACACTTCAATGGAAAGCTGTCAAAGTTATTGGGAAAGTAAGAGTGGTGTACAAGCTGATAAAAATGTCCTGCTATTGGTTGTCAGACATGTCAATAAGGTGTGCGTGTGGATGGAGCTGGCTTTTCTCTCCGCTCAGCTCATTTAATGTGTTTTATGAGGCCTGCAGAAGTCAGAAGGCAGGGATATATTTACCCTCTGGTTTCACTGTGTCACCCTTAATCTGTCATTTCATGAGCTGTTTAAGGGTAAAGCTAGTATTAGTCTTTAAAAAAAATCCTTCCGTCAGTAAGACACAAAAAGACAAAGGCCAACAATGACTTATATTATGCCTGGATCATGTTAGCGTTTTAATTCTGTAGATTCTCTTTCAGATGAGTTCATTTTGAGTTTTCAGTTCATTTTGAGAAATTGTGGCTCTAATGTGTCATCCTTTGAAAGCTGGTTAGCATGTGAGCATTTAGCTCGCTGATCTTGGTGTTACCCCAACTGTTACCCAGTTGTTTGTCCATTTCTCAGTTCTTTCTGGTTCCTCAGCTGTGGATGTGGCACAAGTCCATTCATTTCTTAAAACAGCTGGCCGTTGCACCTCCTCACTGATAATCAACCATATATGTTCCTTCATACCATATGATACCTTCTGCTGCTGTCACATGGCAGCAGTATGGATGGAATAAACTATAAAGACAAAACTCCAACCATTGTCCACTAGAGAAAAAAAAGTTTGAATGAATTGGAACCACATATACATTAATGTATAACCCATATGGCCTGATCCTGAACTGCATCATGCATTTGACATTGCCTCTGCTGGCTCACTCGTGTGTTAAGGAAAGCTAGATTACTAACTAAGAAAAGTAGCCAACCCCAGTTTAGTCCATATGATTTGGGTCTATTGGTTGGAAGTTTCAACTGCTACCTGTCTCCTGGCCTTACCTTGTTGTGGGACCAAGATCTAGTTTTTTTTAGACCATTACTTTTTTCTTTAATTTTGTTCAGTTTTATTAATCAAATTATTTTAGTTGTTTTAAGTGATTAATAAACAAACTGAAAATCTTTCTGAAACAGTAAATGGCTTCTGTACAAAATGGATGGACTAGCATTTTGTCCAGTTTGTTCCCTGCCTTTCACCCTGTGGCAGCTCGTAGAGACTCCAGCCCCCTGCGGTCCTCTACATGGTGAAGCAGTATAGCAAACTGATGGATGGATGGATGGATGGTGGATGGATGGATGGATGGATGGATGGATGGATGGATGGATGGATGGATGGATGGATGGATGGATGGATGGATGGATGGATGGATGGATGGATGGATGGATGGATGGATGGATGGATGGATGGATGGATGGATGGATGGATGGATGGATGGATGGATGAAGTAACTAAAATGCTGAAAAACTATTTTCAGATGTCTAAATGATCATATTCAAATGTCCTTTGTTGTGTAGACAATTGTCAAAGACACCCAGAAAATTCAGTTTACATCATGGAAAAGCAGGGAGTTAGCAAATACTCACATATGACAAGCTCCTACTGAATATTTTTTTGGCAATTTTTTGCTTTAACAATGACCTTAAATGATTAATCAGCTCTCAAAAACTGTTGCCAATTGATTTTCTGTCAACTGACTAACCAACTAATCATGTCAGCTCTTCAGTGTTGGTTGGTTTTGTAATGTCTTGAGAAATAACAAACTGACATCTACTGTGAGGGTCAGTATAGATCGCAGATATTTGTCCTGGGACCCCTCAGGACGTTAATCCAGCCCTGGCCTAAAGCTGTGGTAATAATTACCTGGATACAAATGTTGTACAGTTTTCTCCATTTCGTGTTATTGAAGACAATAATTTTAAGGAGAATTTAAAATTTGAACATATCATTAAAGGCTGAATTTTTATTTACCCTACATTCAAACAGTTTGAATTTGGAACAATAAATGACAGGCCCACAGTGTGTGTATTTATGTTAATGAAGGAAACACAGTGCAATGGTGTGGCTCATTGACTTAACCTTTAGACAAGGAATACGACATATCAAGCTCTGATGTGCATGCCGTAGTTAATCCAGGATACATTTATGGTTGGATTTGGGCTGCACATGGATTTATTGACAGTAAATACAATATTGAACGTCTCTAGAGTTACTGTTTACGACATGGCTACAATATTTTACAACATGTGAACATTGTAGTGTTAGAATATTTACTGCTCTATGTAGAGAATTAGAATGTAGAACAACAGTACCTTGGAGAATGCAGTAGGTAGACCAAAGACTAAGAACGGTGTGTGCTTGTGTGTGTGCCTACTCTCCATTACTGGTCGAGTCCATCACCATCATCAAGAGCAGGGTCAACCAAAGGACGGCCATCTCTTATTTACACACAAGCACACACACACATTACATGGAGTTACTTTCATTTCCAGGAGACTTACTCTAACCTTAACCATAATTACTTCCCCTCACCTTAAAACATGTCTTCCCCTTAAAAATGAGTGATTTACATTATTGTAACTTGCCTTTTGTTCCCATAAGGAAGACAAATCCTTATGTTATGACAGTAAAAACAGATTTAGGTCCCCACAATATGGGTAATATCTTGACACACACACACACACACACACACACACACACACACACACACACACACACACACACACACACACACACACACACACACAATGCTTTCCCTGCATTGTGAATTCTGTAGCATTGCATGTGTTTATGTGTGTGTGTGTATGTGTGTGTGTGTGTGTGTGTGTGTGTGTGTGTGTGTGTGTGTGCATTTAAATGAACAAGACTCACACTAATCTGCCCTCTGACTTCTGTACCATAAAAGTTGCGATATATATATCCAATCACACACAAACACACACTGCCCATTCTCTTCCATTATTGTGGAGCTATTGTTGAGCTGTTGTTGAATGTGACACACACATGCACACACACACAAACACAGAGGCCACCTAAGCACCCTAATCCACAATCTGTGTTTGAAATGCAGGGCCAGGGTCAAGGATTACAATAAACTCTGATGATCAAATAATGCAGGAATTCTTATTCCAGTGGAGCGCCTGATCGTCTCGACTCCAGAATACTCAACGAGGAGGAGGGGAGGGAGGGAGGGAGGGTGGCTGGGAGGGAATCGTGTCTACAAGAGGGGTACAAGGAAATGTGAGGATGGAGAAAGAAAGGAGGAAAGGAACACCGAGGCAGAAGGAAAGACATAGACTCAGCATGAGAGAGGAAAATAATGAAGCAGAGGTGGAGGAAAGAAAGAGAAGGATAATATTGAGGAGGAGAGATGGGTGTAAAAAGAAGATGAGCAGACAGGAAGGAGAGACAACACACAGCAACAAGGTGATGGGAAATAAACAAGAGAGAGAGTGACACAAGGGAAAATGATATATACAAATGAAAACATAGTAGCGTTTAGTAAGGACAGTAAACAAATGTTCAGCAAAGTGAGCACACATTGATAATCTGGTTGGTGATGTATTGACCCAGCAGTATCCTCGGAGGCTGAACAATAAGACCCAGTTGGAAGCACCACAAACTGCAGTTCCTCTAATGTCCACTTGAGGCAGAATACAAAAGTGATTCCATTCCCATAGTCCATCATCCATCCATTACCTGTACACCGCTTAATCCTCTGCAGGGTCGCGGGGGGACTGGAGTCTATCCCAGTCGACTCAGGGCGAAGGCAGGGGACACCCTGAACAGGTCACCAGTCTATCACAGGGCTACATATAGAGACAAACAAGCACACTCTCATTCACACCTACGGACAATTTAGAATCATCAATTAACCTCAGCATGTTTTTGGACTGTGGGAGGAAGCCGGAGTACCCGGTGAAAACCCATGCATACACAGGGAGAACATGCAAACTCCACACAGAAAGATCCCAGGCGTCCTAACCGGGACACGAACTGGGGTCTTCTAGCTGTGAGGCAACACTGCTAACCACTGAGCCACTGTGCAGCCCCATTCCCATAGTCCCCCATGTTAAAATGTCCAGCTTTACAGCAATAATATCTCTGTTTAGTCCTCTTTAACCTAATACCAGAGCAACCAGTCTCTCACAAAATCAGGGATTTTTCTGTGGAAAATTTGAATTACAACAACTGGGATGTTTTTTTTTTTTTTTTATAATTTCTTAGTTGTATTTGATATGTCTTCAAAGCCTACATGAAAGCATTTAGAACTCAGTCAGACAGGTTTTGATGAGGTAATAGTTTAGAGATCAATCCACTGTAGCTCGCAGGAAAACAAGAAACACAGGCAAAATGAATATCTTCACTGTTTTAATAAAACATATGCTGAAAAGTCACAATAGCAGTTAATAAAACAGAAGTAAGTTCAGAAATACGTTTTCCAGTTTTCAGTTTAAAATGTTCACGCAAAAAAAAAAACACAACACAAAACAAAACAAAACAAAAAAAACCCACACAGTTTTGCATTTTCCCAAACTGCCATGAGTTGAGTTTCCAGGGCCACCATATCAGACAAATGATAGACTTTATTTGGAGGTAAAAGTGGTGCACATGAAGTATAAGTTTTCATTTGACTGTCTAGTTGCTATTTTCTTTTGCCAGATCTTTGCAAACAGTAATGATGGACACAGTTATGTCAAGTAGGATTTTACTTTGACTGTAATACCAGTTTTTCTATGAAATATAGCCAAAGCCATTATACTAGATCAGTGTTCCGTACAGATAAAAGGGACCTTCTTCACCTCATATTCCAATTCAGTATTCTTTGAAAACATCAAAAGTAAAAGTGAAAATGGGAAAGTAAACATGTAAAAATTGCATTTTGACAATATCCAGAGAGAGGAAAAAGCGAGGGTGGGCTTGGAGTTAAAAGTGGAACCGTGGGATCAAATGTGGGGGACAGAAGGGGAGAAGGAGGATGAGGGGAGGAAAAGTGAGAAGGAAACGTCCAGAGATGACAAGAAGATGAGAGGATAAGGGGAAGGGAGGAGGCACAGGGAGACAGGCCGAGTCCTGAGGAGAGAGAGGAAGCAAGGTGGAGAAGCTCTCCTGGATACCTCATCTCTCCCTCCATCCCTCCTCCATCTCTCCATCTCTCCGTTAACGTGGATCTTTGCTGAGCCCTGGGCTGGCTGCATGACACAGACAGCGTATCTGCCATCTGTGTGATCTCTGATCAGATAGCAAGACGCCGTGTGGGTGTGTGTGTCTGTCCACTTGTGCCTGACTGTGTGTGCGGCACTCCGGAACCGTGCAATCTATTTAGACTGTATGTGTATGTATATGTGTGTGTATGTTTGTATTTGTGTACACCATTTGCTCAGAATGTGAACACACTCCATAAAAACACAGAAGCGTGTGTATGTAATTGCATGAGTCTGGGAGTGTATATGTGTGTGTGTGTGTGTGTTTGGACCACTAGTTCCCTCCACTGGGCATTAACATTCATGGAGCCAGCGGGGCATGTCAGAGCCCATAATGACCCCAGAGAGAGGGTCCTGGGCTGGGGGAGGGCCGACCAGGCGCCTGGGGGTTTGGGTGTTGATGGAGGCCTGGAGGCAAGAGGTGAGGATCTGCTGTACTGAGCTGTCTGATGAGGTCTGTGTGTGTGTTAGGGTGTGTTCATAAAAAATGGGTAGTTTTGTTAACTAATTAATTCAACTAATAAACAAATCTGGCAGCCTTTTTACATGCTGTTGTCCAGAAAATGAATGCATCCATTTCTTTTCTACAGCGATAATCCATCACCAAAGGAGAACAAAAGAGTGAATAAAGGGGAGATCTAACAAATCCCAACATCTGTGGTGAAAACATTGTGGTCAGACATGACAGGCAGGTCCAGTACTGTTCATTTAATAATAATCTGACATCAGTCAGACAGCTTCACCTCTGAAATAATGCAAATGTGACTAATCGCCCTGGTTAAGATCATTGTAGACATTATCACAGTAGTATAAAAGTTGCTTTCAGATGCTGATGCGTATCACTGTAGAGCATTTACATTTAAAATCTAATACAATTTTAATTTAAAGCAATGAATTGTGCTCCACTGTTATGTTTTGTGAGTGTAGCCAGAAATACTCACTACTACTAAAATTACCCATACAGCAATCTGAGAATACTCAAGTAAGACAAGTAAAAGTAATTCAGTCATAATCCAACTTATTTAAAAGTATTATCAGAAAAATGTGTCGTGTAAGTATCTTTTTTTCCCGAAAAATGTGTGTGGCTGTGAAATATGTTAACAACGTTAAATTAGATGTTAATACTTATGTATCACTTTATATGCAGCTACAGTACATAGACTACAATAGTGCATGTGTCTGCAATAATATAATTTTATGTAATAGTAGTAAATATAGGCAATGACTAAAAGTTGTGGAGTAAAAAGTAGAACATTACCTGATTAAAGGTGGAAGAGCTGCAGTATAGAATAACATTAGTACATTAAGAACTTTACTCCAGTGTTTGACATGATAAAAAATATCCCTATATCTAAAACAACACCAACAGCTACTGCCTTTGTTCAGTGTTAATAAAAACCCAGTTATTCAGCTGGCCAAGAGAAACCTCTACAAATTACGATTTCTGAAGAACTTGCGTTTAAAACTTCCCACATCACATTGTGATTTGTTTCCACAGTTCACTGACGTATCAAAAACATGACAGCCCCACCATCCCTCTGGCTGTTGTCCTTTGAAGAACAAAGCATGGACTTCATCACTGGCCCATTGGTTATCATTCTCCTAATATTGCCCGTAAACTACAGGCAAAATGTTTCCATTAGTGGTTTTTTGAATGCTATGAAAGGAGCCTACTCCAAAAGTTCTTGATGCTTCAGAGAGTGCTCCTCACATTTTGTTATTAGAGGTAGGTTAGGACTGGGAAGCAAGACTCAGACAAACAGTGAGCAGCAGCCCACAGCTGTTATATTCTTAATGGTGAATTGAAGAGCTTAGGTCTTGTGGATGGAAGCTGAGGCGTGGCAGGTGAGAGGAGGGTTGACTGGTGACTGCCAGGGCTGACTGGGCAGTGTGCAGTGAAGCAGAAGAAGAGAGCCTGGCTGAGGCTGGAGCTTTGAGAAGTTGAAGAACGTGAACTGGACGAGCACATAGGAGAAACAACAAATACCACAGTGGTAGCATCGGTACTACTTGGCTGATTGGATCTGGTGGAGAGTGGAATGCAGAACCAGGGTATATATGCAGCAGGAGATTGATGAGTGGATGAATAAAGGGCATGCAGGGTGATTGGTGGCAAGAATTCAGCAGAGTACTATGTCCACCTAAAGACACACACAGGCACACAGAGAGAAAACTGGAAACAGCATCCCTCCTAACCCTGCTACCACTCCTAAAGGCACGGTCACATTGAATGAGGGAGCAAATTAATGCCAATCTGACCACTGGCCAGTTAGTCGTTGTTTGTCTGCTACAAACAGCCAATCTTCTGACTCTACAAATGTCACCTTTAGCTACCTAACAGAGTATTCAGTAATCGTGTGTGTGATAGTGCTGAGGCTTTTAACTCATGTGAAAACGTAATACTGTAGATTTATGAAGTTATATTTTGAAACCCTCCTATAAGGATGCATTTTCAGTTTTTGTGTCCATTTATACATCTGCATGTTCAACATCTTTGTATTCCATGATTGCATAAATTTAGTCTCAGTCTTTTTTCCTCACTAAAAATATCGAACTACTGTGGAGTAGTACAAACACATTCCATACTAAAGATATCAACACACAGCTTTAGCCCCTCAACTGATCAACCTTCCAACCAAACATCAGCATACATTCAGCTTTTTGAAGGGCATGTGGATCTAGGTGGAGAGTTCAACTTGTAGAACCGTAAGATTATAAAAAGCATTTCCACTTTATTTTAAGGTGTCTCGTGTTTTATTTTTTCCCTTTAAAATTATCAAGAATATTCATTTTCAACAACAGAGTGTTTATCTCATCAGTAATCTGTGCCACGAGTGGCTACTGTAAAGCAAGGCACTCCAGCCTATTTTCTCATTTAAAAAAAAACTGTAGCGTTTTTGAAATGTGACTTTCCAAGACACGAAACCAAGAACATTAAAAAAAATCATTTCAATTGGCAAATCAAGCAGAATTAGATATTTGATAAACGGTGCAGCCACGAAGCAGGAAAACCTTACATGTCCCTATTTCATGTGCAAATGAAAACCTGGCTGCATTGGCATCTATATATGCGTGCTTTTTGCTTTATATTCATGTAGGCCACTGACTGTGTGTACATACAAGTGTGTATCTTGGATACGCACCTACAAGCTTTGTTCTTTGACAAAACATTTATTCTGCGCACACATGCATGCTCGTGGAGCTTGGTGGTCATCCCCCAGCCCCCAACCCGGAAAGGTCAGTGCCTTCTTTGATGTTGGCCCCATAGATCACCATTATTACTGTAGTCTATTGATTCCTATGGAGATGAGGCCTGCAGTCGTGGTTCTGGGTGACTGAGGCTGAGGTCAGGGTCTGCCTCCCCTGGCTTTGCTTCAGAATATAAAATCCAGCTAACTGCTACCTATTGCTCAGCATGCTGAGCTGGTTTGAAGGACACACAGGAACATATACAAGAGACACGAATGCACTTACACATCAAATAGATTATGCATGTACTGTAGCTACAAGGGCTCGAGCAGTGCGGAGTTTGTAGGCTTCAGTATGCTGATATATTAGAATTGAGGTGGCTCAAAGACATTACAAAGAAAGGATTGTTTTTGCTGAGATTTGAATTGTTTAAATTCTAACATTGTAAGTCTTTACCCCAGAAATAACAGGAGCATAATTCTTGGTGTTACAAAAATGACAAAAATGTCATTCTTAGCGTAAAGAATCTATGACCACTTTTACACCATGAGATGCGAAATATTTCCCCATGATAACAAAGAAGAACAATAAAAATAATCAAACCTAACACACTTTCAAACTTGGCAAGGGTTCTCATCTTGCTAAAGCAGTTCGAAATCACTGTTATGTGACAACATTCATGCTTTCAGCTACAGAATCCAAATGATACACGGCAGCAACAAGCCTCCTCTATGTCCACGCATACGACCCTGACCCACAACCCAGAGTGCTTTGCTACTGTTGTTAAGCATTTTGTCACGATGACCCCGAGGTCAACCCACTTCCTCTTCCTGCCTGTCGCCGCAGCGACAGTCGGCGAGGGCCCGGCATGAGCGCTGCTGCATGCTGCTGTGCTTACATCAATCATGCTCACTCTGAGATGGCAACCTTTTCCACCTTTACTAATGCTCCTTCCTCATTTGTAGCCAGAGCCAATCTGTTCTGAATAACCCTCAACCTCCCCTCAGCATCATAACCTTGTACAGGTGAGTGTTGCACAGACATTTAGGTGGTCGGTACTTTTCTTGAAAGTGCCTTCTTTGTCCTTTTATGGCAGATTGAAAGAGAAGAACAGGTGGAGTGAACACTCAGGACTCAAGTGGTTGATATCAATTTTCTTTACCTATTAGATAAAAACCACACATCAAACTGTAGCGAGCTCAAGTCGCTGAGACAAACATGAAGGAACGTAAATAATAGGCACCAAAATGGTCTTTGTGTTTGTGTTTGTGTTTCAGCATTGTGTTAATCATGTTATGAGTGTTGCACTAAAATGTATATGGAAGAACAGCCATTGGAAGGATTAAGTATCGACATTCATGTCCCTCTAATGGTGAATTGCAACAACATTAGTGATCATGCCAAAGCTGCAGTTTGTCCAATACTTCCCATCAACCTCAGCTACATTTTGTTTAATGCTAGTTAGCAAATGTTAGCATGCTAACCTAAGATTTCAAACATTAATATTAACCTCATAGTAGCCATTTCTAAGTACATGCCTGCAGAATAGGTTACACTTCACAATACTAATATAGTTTGAGATTTTCTGTATGACTTCCTAATAACAAATACTTCCCATTATTCCAAAATAAGATTACTCTTGCCATAAGCTTTCCTAATGACAGTAGTAAAGTAATCCCTTGCGTCATGTCTAGATTATTTGAACTCATTACAAGCAGTGGCTCTGCAAAAACAGCCCCCACCACTTACAGCAGGCACAGAAGACAGCTGAACGGCTTCTGGGTCAAGAAAGAGTCCAAATGGAACTCCTATTTAAGCTTCTCTCTGCCTATTTTAAAAACTGATACAAAAATTATTGTTAACATTATAAAGTCTTCAATGGTCTTGCCCCTTTATCTATCACTAGCTCTTTGACCCCATATGTACCCTTTCAGAATCAGAGGTCTTCAATGGTGGCAAAGCAGCAAACCTCAGACCAGTGGGAATAGTTTACCTGAAGATCTCAGGTTAGCAGGCTCAGTGCTGATTTTAATTTAAAACCTTTTTAATATACATATATTAGGACTAGGACTTTAATGCGTTAATTTCGATTAATTAATTACAGAAAAAATAATGGGTTAAAAAAATAACGCATTTAATCACACCTTTCTCAGTTCCCTCACTTCTGGCACACTGGTAACACTGAAGCGCACACTCCAGCCTGGTAGGTGCTGGTAATGCACTTAAAGTTCGTTTGCCAGCCGTGAAGAAGATGCACAGGATGCACATAATTCACAGGAATCATGTTCATAGGTCTGAATAGCAATTTCTGTGTGGTGGCGCCGGAGTATTTGGATCTCAAAATTATTATCCGGATACCACCACAATGACTGAATGTTCGAATATTCGGGTCCTACTTCACATATTTTCTACTTCACAGGAGAAAGACTGTTCTTGTATTATTTGCGAGCATAGCCTCCTTTAACTACAGTGCACTTGGTCCATTGATGTTTAAGCTTTGCTATCCCTTCATGGAGAAAGGTCACATCTCGAGCCCACAGATTCTCCTCAACAGCATGGAAGACTTCATCATCACTCTGAAAATGGAAACCACGCAAGTGGGACTTCATTTTAGGAAATGTACAAAGGTCAGACAGTTGCAGGTCAGGTGAGTATGTTGCATTGGGCAACAGTTCAAAGCCACATTTGGCTGCTTCTGTTACCTGTGCTGTGTGGATGGGCACATTGTCCTGGGGCAACAGCAGCCAGCTCGAATTCACAATTTTTGTGAACAGTGATATAAGCTTTTATAGTATACAGTTATGCCCTAGAATGGGAGTTATGCCCCTTTTTTCTGGATTAGGCCAAGAACTTTTTGAAGTACCCTTGTATAATGCCAAAGGTTGCATCAGGTTTAACTTTTATCAAACAATTGTGCATTTTACTCATAGCCCTCCGTAGTCTCACTGGATTTAGTGGGAAGGTTATTTTTCTTTATGCAGTACTAATTTGAAAATCTAAGTCTGAAAAAACTTTGGGGCTGGGAGTTAAATTTAGGGAGAGATATATTTTGACTGGTTAAGCAAGTGGAACTACCAAATGACAACATGGTTTCCTACTGTGTTTGCACTGGAGAGTGGCTCATATCATTTCCCTATGTCCTTACATTTCAATCTTGTATTATTTCTACCTTGTCTGCACATGCACACATTGTAACTAGACCGCCTTTAAATTTCTCTACCACTGAAAGCTAAAGGTCATAAATAGCAGCTCAAAGTAGAGGAATCCATGCAGTGTAATGTTAGTCAAAAATGAACTCAATCAGCAGCAGCAACTGAATGGTTATTAAAAACTGCTTTTTTCAGTCTTTATTTATGACACAGGAGTGTATGAGTACATTTACATACATACTATACATAGGGAGTGTGTGGCATTTTTGTTTTAGTTGCTGCCGTTATGTCCTACTATTAAACCTAATGAGAATCCTTAAGAAGTTGTAAAATCCAGCAGCCAGCCTATAACATTGTTTTTAAGTGATATGAATGCATAAAATTTGACGGCCCTGTCTTCCATAATGCTGTGCAGTATGTACTTTTCTTACACTGAGGGTACTGCTATTAAAAGAAGTGAAAGACAGACAAAAGACATATCTTGTTACATCCAGTGGCATGCTTGCCCAGTAGATCAATGTACTATTTGCTTTGAGGTCTTTTGGCAGCACGAGGAAATACACCTTGTCAGTCTTTAGACTGAAACTGCATTCAGGACAACATTCCCATTGATAATGAACATCAGAAACTGCAAACAGAACCACACTCGATCAATAGTGTACATTGTATTTGGCTACTCAATTTCAGCACACTTGTTTATTGGCTTTGATGGGATGGAGCGACAAACACAGTGTACACTGCATGTTGAATAGAGCTAACAGAATACGGTGCTTGAGGGACAGAAGTGTACTTGAGGGAGTGAATGTAGATTTGTGCGACAGTTTGCCTCGCATGAGTCCACTGGGCTGGAGATGAGGTTGATATGCTGTTGCTGTCTGTACTGTTCAAAAGTGAAAGTGACTGTTGTTTAGTATACATAAAGGTGTGCTGTGAATAGTCAAGGGTACACTTTACTGTTTAAGACAGATCATTTTGACTGAAACGTGACAGCAACAATATTCAACTAATTTAAGGACAGTTTGTCTGTTCAGCTCTTTGGTTTTGAAAAACAATAGTAAAGGCACATTTTCATGGAAACCCTTTAGATTTATTGTAAGGAACTTATGACCTGTACAGGTGCAGCTCAAAACAATTGAAAAAAAAGTTATATTTCTTTTGTAATTAAATTTAAAAAGGTATTTTTTTCATATATTCTGTATTTATTGCACATAAAGTAAAATTTTTAAGACTTTAAAAAATAGTTGTATCATTATGGCCTACAGCTCATGAAAATCAGTAATCCTGTATCCCAAAATATTAGAATATTTCATTTTTAAATAAATTGCTCTTTCAACAGTATAACTACCATGTATCCCTCTGTCTAGTTCAGTGGACTAAACCCCAATCATGGGGAAGATTACTTGAAAGTTGTCCAGGATCATCAACACCCTCCACAAGAAGGACAGTAGACCACAGAAGGTTGTTGCTTCAAAGGCTGGCTGTTGGCTGAGTTCTGTATGGAAGTATATTAATGGAAAGTTGACTGGAAAGGAACAGTGTGGTAGGAAAAGGTGCACAAGCAACAGCAATGATCGCAGCCTTGAGCGGAATGTCAAGGAATGTCAAGTCAAGAACTTGGGAGAGCTTCATGAAGACTGAGGCTGGTGTCAGCGCATTAAGAACCACCAAGCACAGACGTCTTCAGGAAAGAGGCTACAACTGTCACATTCCTAATATCAGTGAACCAAAGTCCTCTTTTCAGATGGAACTGAATTTTGCATCAAGGTCCTAGAGTCTGGAGGAAGAGTGGAGAGGCAGAGAATCCATTAGTCTTATGTGTTTTGTCAAGTGCAGAGTCAATGCAGCATCTACCTGGAGATTTTTGAGCTTGTCATGGTTCTGTGTGCTGACAAACGTGGCAGCAGGACTAAGCACCTGCCCTCAGAGCAAAAACTACGACCAAATTATTTGTTGACCATGACAGTACTGTAAAATAGATGAGCAGAAGGCCACTTTCAAAGCAACCTGGGCTCCAGTAACACCTTATCAGTGTAACAGGCTGAACACCTACATGGCATGCCATATTGATGCAAAATTTGTGGTAATTGAGCATCCAAATATTAAGTGTATAAATGAACATTCTTGGGCTGCATGGTGGCTCGGTCACCTCACAGTGACAAGATCCCCCCTCTTTTAGTGTTTGTCTACATGGAATAATGTTGGATACAGTGGACCTGCCCTGTGGGGTACCCCAGGGATCCTGTCTGGGTCCGATTCTGTTTCTACTGTACATTTTTCCCCTTGGGCAAATTATAAGATGTTATAATACATCTTATAATATAATACATACTTACCATCTCTATGCTGACGACATCCAGGTATACTGTTCCTTCAAAGCTTCTGAATTTTATAAACTATCTAGTTTAATAAACTGCCTGACAGATATCAGGAAATAGTTAAGCAACTACTTTCTACAATTAAACAATGAAAAAACAGAAAGTTTGATTATAGCTCCAGACAGGGAAATCACAGACATCAAAAAACACATAAGCTTTTAAGGGTTTTCTGATGAAACATTTCTTAGAAATTTGGGTGTCCTCTTTGACAGTTCCATGTCTTTTGAGCATCACTCTAAACAGTTGGTTAGAAACTGTTTTTATCACCTAAGGAATATCTCAAAACTCAGACTGCCAGTATCAAAAGCTGAACTTGAGATGATTATCCATACTTTTATCTCTTCACATTTGGACTACTGCAACAGTCTTCTTATTGGTTTAAACCAGTCAGCTTTGGACCGCCTCCAGACAGTGCAAAATGCCGCAGCCAGACTTTTAACTAGCACAAATAGAAGATCACACATTACTCCAGTCTTAGCCTCTCTTCATTGGTTGCCAGTAAATTTTAGAATTCATTATAAAATATAGTCTTAACTTTCAGAGCCCTACATGGTCAAGCTCCATAATATATGTCTGACCTACTGAAACCACAATCTTCTCCTCATGCTTTGAGGTCAGCAAGCCAGAAGTTGCTGTTGGCCCCACACACTCCAAACACACACTGTACAAACTCCACTGACTCCTTTAAAAAACAGCTAAAGACATTTTTATACAGAGAAGCTTTTGATTAACCTTTTTAATTAACTTGGTGTTACATTGTGTTTTTCTCGTGCCTTTTTGTGAAGGACAGTGTTGTATTGTGTCTTTTGTAAATCACTGTTTTTATTCTGTTTTGTGAAGCACTCTGTTTCTACTGTAAAGAACTTTGTGATTTCTATCTGTGACAGGTGCTATGTAAGTAAAATTTACTTACTTAGTGGGGCTGAGTACAGTAACAACCTTTGGGTATAATCTCATGGTGTCTTCTCAAATTTCAGTTTGTTTAATACTGTGGTTTCTAACTGCAAAATATTCCCACCAGTCTCAGCTATACTTTGTGCATGATGCTAATTAACAAATGTTAGCATGCAAACAAATTAATGATGGTGAAACTCAGTGTAAACATTATATCAGCATGTTAGCATTGTCATTGTGAGCATGTTGGCATGTTGACATTAGCATTCAGCTCAAAGTACCACCAAGCTTAAATACAGCTGTACAAATCCACGAGGTCTCAGTATTAGCATTTCTTCAGTATTTGCATTCAGTCCGGACAACAAAAATGATGATCACATTTAATGTTTTCTTTTCATTCTAAGCATTATCTAATGAAAATGACTTTGTGTTTCTCTGCATTCATCTTGACAGCATAAGGTATATGAAAACCCAAAGCAAGGAACAAGTCTTATCTCTGATTTTCAGAATTTTGAGCTTTCTTCACTGAGTACTGAGATCATAGGAGCTGCTATGAAGGCTTTCATCACACAGAGTAGTGTCAATGTACAGAGGAGAATGAGGGAATATAGGGAAAGGGAGACTGACAGATTGTCCATTGGCTATTTCTTATTTCATATTCCTGTATCTTCATCATCATGGGTGATGCATAAAATTAACCTATTGAAGTATGATTCATGCATGCGGATGATTCATCACTAATTTGTGTTAATAAAGATACCAGCATGCATGCTGTTCTAGCCATCACTAGTGATTATTCTTAGTATTCATATCTTATTAATGGGAATAATGACAAATAAAAGCCAAATGAAGTGCTTTATAAATCTGTCCTTTCATGAAATAGTGAGCTCCCCTAAAAGCCATGGTGTCGTTTGAACACTGCTCTTAACAGCGAATATCAAGATGTACCCTACTGAAAGAGAGCATCTGAAGTTCTTATGTTACTTAAAACAGGCAAGAATCTCCTCTGAGATGGACAACACACCTACTTTATTTATGATACCTTAACACTTGTGTGCAAATGTGCGTGTGTTGGTTACATGTTTAAATGTATGCATTTAGCATATATCTGTGCCCCTCTGCTGTGCTCATATGTGTAAATTGACAGATTTGGTATACACATCATGCAAACATGTATCCTTCTATATACACTGCATGTTCTCGCATTGAAGGATGCCAAATGTGAGTCTGTACAGCAGTAGCGTGTGTGAGTCTAGGCACACACACACACGCGCGCACACACACACACGCGCACACAAACAGTGTATGGATATCAAGCCGAGTCCCTGATTTCCTTCCACTCTGACACATGATTTCCCTGGAAAGCCTGCGACGCCACCCGAGAACAAAAGGGGACCTGGACGCAGCCGAGCGCCTATCTCCAGCACACGCCACTGTTAATCAAAGACAATTAAAAAGGGCCCTGCCAGCAAAGGCAGCCATGATGATTTATGAATAAATTACAGGGCTCATTTGTATGCCATAGATCATATTTGTTGGGCATGCTCCCCCCGTAGAGCCGGATCGGGGTTTCTCAGAATTACTGCGTGGAGATAACAGCTACAGTATCTCTACTGGGTGGGAGGGTGATGGGGGGAATTTCAGAGGTCAACCTTTCCATGTCAACTAAGACAAACACTGAACGCTGTTCAAATAGTCTGTGGCATAAAACTTATAAAATATTCTCTGGGATTCAACATGTTATGAAGTCCAATTTTCTTTACAAGATATTGCCGCACCAAAGATGGTTACCTTTAGTAAATAAAATGCATCTTTCACTCTGAATTGGAGAATTCCAGTCTGATCTGCTGGACACTCAGCAGCTCCTCTAGAATGTATAGCTGGAGGTTTTGTAACTTGGTCAAGGTGCACTACTTATTGGGAGGTTTATTGATCAATTGTCAATTCTGGTTTGAAAATGTATGTCTGTAACTTGTCTATCTTTAGACATGATTTTAAGAAAACTGAACTGTCCCTCCCTACATTTGACAAAGCAATAATAACTCAGTTACCACTTGTTGTTTTTCATAGAGTTATTTTTTGTCTTCCATAGTTAGGAATGAACTTCTGTGCTTTCTCAGGTGAAATGTCTTGATCAGAATACCTGAGAAACACTATGAGAAAATAGTGGCCAAAGTTGCAAAACCAAGTTTAGATGCAATTTCTTAGGTCCCATGCTAACTTTGCATGCCTCACTTCGGGGAGATGAGGAGTGTGTAAGCAGCGTTTATCAGGGAGACTTTAATAAGTCCCTGCGATTTTCCTGAAAAGTAGATATTTACATGAATTATTTATGCCTTTGTTTTCAGTTTGACTAAGAGTAAACAGAAATAAATGTCCTCAAACATTCATGCTTACTGCATGAGGGACCCCTATCTGGGGATATTTGCTTATCTAATCAAGACATACTCATCCGCAGGTTTTATTAAAGGTCCCATATTATACTCCTTTTCAGTAAGTTCCCATAGGTCTCAGAGGTCCCAGGGCAGTCAATTTGAAGTTTGTTGCGGAAAAACCCAGTTTGTTCCTGGACTTCAGCCAGTCTGTATCTCTGTAGACATGCTGGGAG
The DNA here is from genome assembly GCA_024666655.1 of Dascyllus trimaculatus. Lineage (NCBI taxonomy): Eukaryota > Metazoa > Chordata > Actinopteri > Pomacentridae > Dascyllus > Dascyllus trimaculatus. The sequence continues at coordinate 2,944,166 of CM045453.1, read as the reverse complement.
CACATATTATTGTTAGAAAACCATTCTAAAGTGAATGTTGCTTAATATGGGACCTTTACCATATGTGAGGCTTAGTTTCCCTGTGGTCATACTGTTCTGAGGAACACAGCAGGTAAATGCAAAGGTGGATAGCCCCAGTAACTATTATGAGGATGATAATGTCTAAGTTTGATGGTCCTTTGGGGTCCAATTCGAAAAGCTTTAGCCAACCCTGACCTTAGACAGTTAGCTAAATCAGATTGAAGACGAGACGAGGCATGCTGCAAAGAGAGGGACCTGCCGATGCCAGACATGGATGAGACTAAACCTGTCTGTGGAGCTCCAGCAAATGAATCTGCAGCTTTGATGAACACTGCCATCGTGGAGATGCTGTTTCACCTCCCCAGAATCAACTGGAAGGTCAACTGGATCAGCTGTTGATAGCAGAGGTCCACAATGTATACGTTCTTGCATACACACTGTGAAGAATGTGATTAACAAACCTGATGAGAAATATGAAATGAAACTGTAAGTGTAACTGCCTGGTCTAATTTAGCCTCACACTTAATCAAAAATCAAATGTAGTAATAATTACAGAGAAATAAGTTAAATTAACTAATCAAAATGAAGCAATAGTGTAAAAGACAGTATGAAAACCGAAGCAAACATCTATGACTGCAAACTGCTAGTCAGAACTTCGATCACTGAAAATGATGATCACAAAAACATATTGCTTAAAGAAAGCTTAGTAGTTGAAAGAACAGTGCTATGCTTGATGATGTCACCTTCCCTTTCAGGATTTCTCTTTTTCCACTTCCAGTTTAACTGCTTAATCTTTCAGTTCCATTACTCAGTTCAGTTCAGTTTCATTCAGTTTCATTTATATAGCATCCATTCCCAACGTAAGTCATCAAGGAATTTCATATAAAAGATCAAGACCATACAATATTATCCAACAAATCCAAATGATTCCCTTTGAGCAGCTCTTTGGCAAAAACTGGAGGAAACAACTCCCCTTTAACTGGATGGAACTTACGGCACGATCAGGATCAAGTTGCTGCCTCAATCGGTTGAGGTGAGGGAAAAGGGGAACGAGAAAAGCATAGCAGAGAGAAAACATGCAAACAATGCATAAGTTATCAATAGACAGTGGAGGGGTTGGTGAGGTCAGTACCTGCATCAGAAATGTGTAGCTCCACAGCCAGAGATACCTGCAGAGAAGACAAAACATAAACTACAGGAGAGAGATGACCCATGTTAGTGATGTGCACTGGCATATAAATGTATGGAGAATAAAGGAGAGGAGAGTTGCAATTCAATAAAAAAAATCAAGTCTCACCACTTTTTCCATCAACCTGTTCATCTAAACATAACTGGCCAGTGGGGGAATTCATCATCAGTGTATGCAGAGGAAACAGCACTTTGTTTAGAAATGTGTTTTACCCAGTAGGTGATTTTGCTTTGTATGATTTTTTTTTTTATAAAATAAGGAACAATTGCTGCTGTTACTGTTGTTGCTCTATTTGAATCTTAAAATGGTTTACAGCATTTCAAATGTGGGGCTTTGTGCTTTATAGCAATGTATAATTTGTTCCTCAAATATGCCAACGATAGTCAAAATACATTGGCAGATATTCACTAAGTCCACACTCAGGTTAGCAAGTGTTAGGGGGATAATGAGAGAGAAAATCACACCTCAAATGAGTGATTTGTGCCTTTGCTGTAACTGAATTAGTATACAGCATGTCAGCTTTTGGCAAACGGAAGGCAGCTATAGACATATTTAAAACTCGATAACTAAAAAGCAGCACTACTTCTCTTTTCTTTTGAAACTGGGCTTTTCAAGCCAGACATTTACAAGGACTGTAAGGCTGGAGCTTCATGAAACCTGTCTACAACTGCTCTACCTCAGCGAAAACACAGAATCTTCTCATGAGGACTAGATGGAAAGATCCGAGTGTGGTTCCTGTCACATGCAATGATGACATGAAAGTATAATGCTGAAGAAGACCACCTGTTTTCCCTAAAGAACATGACTGTAACTTCTCATTTTAAACGGGAAAAAGGACAATGTTGAGGTTACTGAGTTTTAGATTTCTATTACTGACTGAATACGGTAACAGTTATGGAAACAGACAGCCATATACAGTTGCTCTGCCAACCAAAATGAAATGGCAAAACGTGATATAATTTGATATCATGTTTTCTCATTTCATTTTCTAAATGCAATTAAATTGAACGAAGCTCGCAGATGAAGGCTTCAGCACCCTAACATCTCCATTAACCTCTACAGTCCAAGATTCTGTGAAGTTTGTGGATTAGTAATTCTCAAATTAAGAATATAACAAACTTCAAATTTTTATACAAGAGTTATAATGTCACAGTATCTATATATTGGATAATTGGGTTTCTCAACACCCAGTGGCTTTAATCTCAGTAGATGACAGAGAAGGGGGAAAACTAAAACTGTTAACTTTATATGGTTTGGAAAATGAGTTTTCCTTGCTTTCACTCTGCAAAAGTCTTAAATTATGTTTGGTCTGCACTGAATGTGGTGGTGGTACAGTCCAATCAGCAGTTCAAAGTTTTGAGAAGTAGATGTTCGGCCCATTTTTGAAGGGAAGCGGTCTTATGTCCCTTACGGTGGTGATCTTACATTTTAGGTGTTTTATCATAGCAATACTGCTTTCAACAACACAGCGTAGGCCAGTTTTATGAGTGGTCTGAAACATATCATTTTTTCTCTACTAATTTTCTATGGATAATTTCTTACATAAGGTCAATAGGTGCCTCATTTACCACCAAGCCACTGGAATCCAAAAGCATGAAGAGAATAAATGAGGAAACACAAACTCTCCTGCTGTGGTGTATCAGACCACAGATTGAGTTTTACATTTTAAAATATATGGTAAGCACAACCTTTTGTCATTTCTAGGGACACATCCATGACAATATATAACATGACAGAGCCAAACATCGTGAGCACTGATCACAGAAGAAGTGAGTAATGATTGTCTTGTCACATACAGTCTGGTATGTATTACATGGTATGGTAACAGCTGACTGTTGGAGTCAGCATGCTGGATCTGGGAGAAATAGACAGACCCTACGGACTTTGACAAGGACCAAATTCAGATGTCAGACGAGTAGGTTAGAGCATCTTTGAATGGGATGTTATTTTAGGCCTCATAGTGTTCAAAAGGTGTAGATCTCATGGATCAGTTAAGCAACAGATTAACAGTCGTGGTTACATTTTCTTCTGACACTCCTCTCTGGTGGCCATAGTAGTTTTACAGAAGTAAAGGGGGACATGAGATGATGTAGTTATAATGCCACAAAGTCAGGAATAGGTACACTGTAAAAATGATAACTACACATTTGTTGTTCCCTTTAGTGTTTTTAAGCTAACTTCACTCATAAATTAAGCGCTGCCACTTGCAACCAACAATAATGAGTCAGCACAGCAAACGTCTCACCATCGTTGCCTCTACTAGAGCTTTGATGAGACAATAACAAGAAGACCACTCAAGACCATTTGCTGTGTCTCTCTACTCTCTACCCCCTCGTTCACTCTGTCTCTCTCTCCACCAATAAAATGGAAAAACTCTCCCCCCGGCCAAAAAAACCAAAACAGGCAGGAGGTGGTATTGGGCAAAGAAAAGTTCTACTCAGAACAACATTTAAACCCAACATCTAGTTGGGTGCACAAGGAAATCCTAGTTGGCAGAACTTTTGTCCAAGCTTATTAAAATTAGTAAAGTCAACTTTGACAGTCAAAAGTTGAGAAAACTTTAAAATATTTTGCATCATGTTGCCCTGATATTTGAAGTTTTGATGGCTTTGTTTTTTTCACAGTGTAAGGGTTTTTTTTTGAGTTGACAAAACCTTAAGCATAAACTTTTAATTTTGACTATGACTGTTTCATACACTTAACTATGTGTTTGACAAGAAAGGACTGCTATTTGCTTCCTATTACAATCTAAAAGTTAACTCTTCAAGGGGTTCTGTTGTGACCTAAATCCAGATCTTTTCATAAACCTAACAAAGCTTTTGTGGATGTTAGATCCTATACTTAGTTTCATTAGTTACGCTCTGGATGGGTTTTGAACTGGTATAGCTGTCAATAGATTTTTAATTGAACCTGTCTCTGGACATTTATTTGCCCTAAGTTGTTTATAAATTTGAATGTTAGAAACAGGACCAAAGGAATACAGTGCAGATATTTATTGGATCATATATTAATATCAATGTGTATGCTATGTGAATTTGACTGTAATGAGACTATTTCACAAGAAATGTTCATCTAACCACGGACTATATTTTTGATAGAAAAATGACAAAAAGACGAGCATTCTTTTTGGCCAGTGCACTGGCTTACAGGTTGGAAAGACTTCTACAGTCTGAGCAAGGCAGTAATTACAGTCAGTGTGTGTGAGTGTTTGTGCCTGGGATAAAACTTGACCCAGGGCTGCTGCTGGAAAGGGCTATAGCAGTTAACGCGACACTATTACAAATGGTGATCTGATAAGCAGAGATGGAGCATGTGGCAGAGGGAAGGTTTGAAGAGTGGGTCAATGCTGGTGTGGGGAGAGGAGCTGATGAACATCATTAATCTGTTGGCTGGCATGAATCATCACTCATAGATTGCCTTGGTCAATAGGTGCCTCACTCACCAACAAGCCACTGGAATCCAGAACGCTTGGAGAGAATGAATGAGGAAACACAAGCTCTACTACTGTGGTGACTGTGGTGTATCAGACTGAACGCTTAGCAGCATGCTGGCTGAGTGGCAGGATAACAGCCTGAGTGACTGGTCAGAATGAATATTTTGCAAGGCATCTTTGGTATTGTTCCCAGTGATGCAACAAATATGTTTCTACTTGTTTAATGATTGTCCCTGTTTGTCATAGTCAGTATATTAACCCCTTAAGGTCAAATTAAAGTTTAAAAAACATCTCCAAATTCAGCCAGTAACAGGTGTATAACTGTGAGGGTAAAATGAACTGTTGAGGGTTTTATGGATCAGACACACTTGGGAGAATTTGGAAATAAGTCTCCTTGTCTCCATCAGGTTAAAGTGAGATCTAAAAAACTCCAGCAAAATCTGACTTTGAATATGAATATGAGGTCAAAGAAGCATCACTCTGTGAAACTGCTGCACAACCACAAGACTTTATGTAGTCCCAACAAGGCCAGCAGAGTTAGACATTTTGTCTCTGGCTGATTACTACATTTGTCCAGTTTATCAAAAAATAAAGCTTAATAGATTTGGACCTTCCATATTTTTGATTGAAAGGCCCATGGAAAGAAGGGTTTGTCAAGTTTAGACCGCAGCTGTTCAGTTTAGTGTGAAAGATACATGTTTAATCAAGAATCATGAGAATAAAAATTGAATGAATGAATTAATAAATAAATGTATAGTAAAATTATATAATCAGAGTCTGTATTTGAAATTGTTACGACCCAGCCTCTAGGGGTAGCTGGGTGCAACAATAATAAAACCAGATGTTATTGGTGAGGTAATGCAATTTATTGGTTAGTAACGAAATTAACACAGAACAGGTGATAAACAAAGTAACAAAGTTGGTGGGTGTTGCTAAAATCAGAGAACTGAATAAAACCAAACAAAGGATAACAGAGTTACCAAAAATTCACTAAGACTAAATAACAAAATGCAACTAAGCTCCCTAGCCAAACCGAACACCACACCAAACAGAAATAACAAACAAGTGCCCAGTGCACAAAACTAAATAAACCAAAACTGGTGCCTCTGAACACACATCATGAAAATACACAAGACATGAATCACCACACACAGTGGCTACAGAACACACAGTAACATTAGCATTTTGTACATACAGAAAATACTAATGTTGCACTAAGCTAACGCAGTTGCTAAGTGAGGTCGAACGTGTTCACTAAGACATAAATGCCTCACCACAAGTTAGCAGACTGCTGAACGAGGTTACACACAAGGCACAAGGCACAAGGCACAACATCGAGCTGGTCACATGAAATCCCAGCCACCTTGACTAAGGGTTTGTTGGAGGCTTTATCCTCTTCAGGTGTGAAGTAGCTATGGTGGATTGGCTGGAGGTGGAGGGAGTTGAGTGGTGGTCCAATCCGGCAGGTCCGGAGGCGGGGAGAACAGGTGCTGCAGAGCAGGTCCTCAGCTCCAGGTTAATCAGCCAAGATGGCGTTCAGCTGGTTCCAGGAGCGGCTACCAAGCCAGCCACCGCTGGGCTCACACAGGCCGTCCAGACAGTGCTTTACAACTAGTCCACCACAGAAGAAATACGGCACACTGACATCAGTGGCTGTAACAGAAATACATAAATATTAAGGACCTTTGCTTTTGATATCCCCATCTGGTGAATTTTTTTTGGGGTTGAAAGGAGGCATCCTTTTCAATATTTCATTTAGTAGTTTTTACAGACTGACCAACTGGCATTGTCAATTTTAGCCAGGGCAAAACTTTGACAGGAAAATGTAGTGTATCTGAGGCTCATTGTCTTTCATTGTATTTGGACAGGTTATAAAATGCCATGATGAATAACTTCAGACATGGTAGCAAATAACCTCCGACAGTCCTGAAAATACAGATCCCTTCAGCTGGAAAAGCCCGCAGCTGTGCTGCATACTATGGTAAGAATAAGTAATACGTGGAATTCTCACCAGCTACACAGGGGCACACCAGATTTGCAAAGGGGCTGCCAATGTCCAATAGATAGCCATTCCAATTAACAACTAACAAATCCGTTCCTCCATCTGGACTGCCTTCTTCTCTTAAATTGGTGCGAAAACCCTTTAGAAAAGATGGCCACCAGTTTACTAAGACAAATGCAAAAGCTTAACTCCAGTCTCACTGGTACACAATAATTTGCCCATAGGAATGGGAGAAAGAGCAGTTAATGTCGAAACAGAAGGCAGTAGCCAGTTGCTTCATGACTAACTTGCCTGTGCAGCTGCACTGGATGGCCAAGCAAGCCTGAGAAGATGAAGCTTTATGGTCAAATTTGAGTGCCTCATTGTCTGTACATGCATTTTATTGGTGTGACTAAATGCTCCAGATGCTCCTCTCACACACAGTGATGCAGTAAAAACCAAATTAATAGCCATTATCATTCACAAACATTTGGGAGGCTGCAAACAGATGGAGGGTGCTGCTGCTGAACATTTCAAAGACAAAATCTCATCCTTGACGAACTCAGTTGTGTAACATTGGCATGAGATGAGCGACAGATAGGCGAGGTGATTTATTATGAATCTAAATGTAAATGGTAAATGGTGTGCACTTACAGTGTATAGCACCTTTTAATGTTAGCTAGATTCTACAAGGCTCTTTACAGTGTGTTTGTCATTTACCTACTCACACACTATTCACACACCAGTGGCAGCAGGGCTGTTAGCCTGCCATCAGGAGCAACTTGGAGTTCAGTGTCTCTCCTTTGTTGTGAATCGCATCAGTGGGTGGAGGGGATAGACGTAGAACCATCGTAGCGGACAACCTTGTCTACCGCCTAAGTCACGACCCACTGCCCTCTACAACAATCCATGTACCTTGGTCTCAATCAGTTTTGTGATTGGAAACAAAAATCAGAAAAAAATAAAAATAAATCTTGTTTGGAAAACAGCAAAAAACAAACAATATTCCTCGGTGTCATGTCAGCAACTGAGTCGTCCAGTCACTAAAGGAATGACATCCACTTTCAGTACTAATAGTGAGCTTCAAACACAGTAGAGTTTCCCTCTAGTCTCCCTCCAGACTGCTCGCAGCATCAGGCGTTTACTACAGTGCAGGTGGTTTAATTGTATACACTCCCAGGATGTCTCTGCGGTAGACTTTTAAGACTGGACTGGACATCTAAAGTTAATTAGAAAAAAATGTCTTCTTCCTCTTTGGAGCTCCTCCAGTTGGTGGTAATTACATCAGCCACAGGAGGACCTCTGATCAGGGGTCACTGGTTGTTGGTGCATCAAGTTTCAACTTCAGGTTACAGCGCCTGAGCTTCCTGACTTCATACTTAGCAGAGCAAGTATTTGTTCTGATTTGAAAAGGTTTTCTCCTCCTTGTGTTTACATGCGAACCAAGCCCTTCATTTGCCTTCAGAAATCACAGGATGTATGAGTTGTTTGGTAAATTACAATGGCTTCAATGGAAAATATCAGAGCGTTATTCTAATAAATGTTGACATTTAGTACAACCAAGGCTTGGTCCACTTCCAATGTATTTATCAGAGAACAAGCTCACCTAGCCCATTTGGGCAAAAAGGCAATTTTATTTTCATTTGCAAATTGTTATGTCCAGGTTTTGATATGCCAGAGGAGTACATATCCAGGCTTCAAGCTCCAAGAACTTACATTTATACACAGCCAATACAATTAAGAAAAGATGGGTAGCCATTTTAGGGCCTTTAACCGTGACTAAAGGTAGGCAAACACCTCTCTAGTTTTCCTCCCTGGCTCCCCCTGCGCCCGACGAGCTGCATTTAAAGAATCAATTAAGGTGGAGATGGAGAACATTGCGACTGACCTTTCAGAGAGGGAAATTAAAAGAGCACCTCTAGCTCGTGGGAAAAAATGAGCGGTGGATAAGAGGGTTCTTTCTGGCTGCTTTTGCCTTTTAAATACACTTACAGTCAGTCTTTTGTGGGAATTTGTTTTGTGGAAAATGAATGAGTGGGCCATATGGGTGACATTTACAGAGCTGGTCGTGCGAAGGCGGGTCACGGTTCAGTTGCTTTACTGTACGGGATGGAAAATTAACTGAAGCCTACAGTATTAATATGGGTCACTCCTGAAGTGTGCGTCACTGGGCATGGCTAGACTAATGTCTTTGGGGCAAGCCATCAATATTAAGTACAGTTTGGTTGACAGTTAACTTAGAGGGCTAAAGAGACGTGTATGCCCTCTGGGAGAAGAAACATGCAGGATAAAAGTTTCCAATAATACCTCTAGAATGAATATTATATCTCTATGCAATTGAATTGGTTATCTTTCTGCTATCGTTATTCATAAAAGCCCTCAAAGTGAGGATGTGTATCTTTCAGGCAGGGTATGGGTATAGATTTGTCCCTTCATACCAACCCACACAACCCAACAGTGATGAACAAATGGTTTGTAAAACACCAGGATAAAACACAATGCAAGGCAAAGCTATCTCAAGCTGCCTGGATCTGTTCATTTCACAAAAGATCACCATTTGGAAGTCAAAGGAAGCTGTCTAAAAATATCTATATTGGGCATTTTACTGTTTTCTACTGCCAGTTACACTCTTTTCATAGGTTTAGCTGCCCACAAAATATACAGCAAAACAATATATTTTAATCATGCAAATAAATGAAATAATCAAGTCATTCATTAACAATTTGCAGGTCCTGCTCAGATAAATTTCTAAGGTACTCTCTTTTCCCTGAACTACTGAGCAGATATGTCAATGCTATTCCTGATGGAGATTGTAAAATTTGAAAAAGATGGCTGACAGGCCGCTTAACAAAGGAAAAGAAAATACTACAGCGGACATCTGCAGAATGTCTGCAGTAGATGTGTTCTATTATTTCTAGAAGGATGTTAGTCATGTACCCAATCAATCATTGATCTGATATGATATCTATATTGTCAGTTGTTCATTAACAGCTTGAACACCAGTTATGAATGCATCAAATGACCAGTTCCAGTTGTTGACAAATACACTAATATTCACTTGATATGTCCATATAAATGTTTGCAACAACATTATAATGCAATCTAAGCCAACTATTCAGTGTTTTATACTGCTGATGGTGAGAGCAGAGGATTAAAAAAAGCCATATCTACAATTTTCTCTTTTCAAAGCACAACTTTAGAATGTACTGAATCCGTGTAGATAGTATTCAGTGCAGTTGTACGCCTGGCCCTGCTGTTCCCTGTGTACCACCCCACCACCAGTGGTCCACAGGGGCCACGGTGCCCAGCCTGCAGCCCTCCTGCCTGGGGCCCACAGTGGCAGATGGCCAGGACAGGCTACACTGAGCAAGGCGCTGTGGGTATGGAGAGAAGCCACAGGATGCTGAGCTGCACACGCACAAACACAGATATAAACACACACCTGTGCTCATGCAAGCTGGTGACACTGGCAGTGTTGGACTGAAGTTTCAGAATATCTGATATTTGCTGCATTTACAGTGACTGTAAAGAGGGACACCCCTCAAAGCTTTTTGCAGCATATTCTGGCCAGTGAGGGATTTCTGCAGGTTAATATTCCTTTAATACTTTTGGGCAGAGCCTGGTTGTAGCTTATATTTTGGAGCATTTTTTTTAATTCAACAAGTTTCACAGCAGAAATGTTTTTCCTCAGATTATGTTTATACAGGTCAGCTCATGAAATGGCAGAGGAAAAACAAAAGTGCAGAAGATTAAACATTAAATTAAACACATACATATGATTTTTGCTAGTTTGCAGAATGTAATTTTGTAGTGAGGCTAGTTAGTGATGCAGCATATAGCAGCATTGCAGTGCTGTATAACTGTCCATATTACCATTACCTAGACCTGGCTGCAACTTGAAAGCTGCTTTCAATAACACATGACAATACATTTCTGTGCTGTGAGTATCTTTTTGTCATGTTTTGGATGTCTGACTTATTTTCCCTGTAAAGTTCTCAGCTGCCTTTTCTGCTTCTGAGATCCAAAGTGGTAAAACTCACCAGAATTTCACAAAAAACAGCAAATAAACTCCATGAACTGTCCACAGTATGAAAACTGAGCTTCTCTTACGTTATCCCTCTCAGAAGCCCTCACATTTATTGGCTGATCCTTTGGAAGAGCTGCCCCTCAAGTTTGGGAACCAGTGTTGGTTGTGCATATGAAGTGGTTAAAACTCATAGTAAAATTCTGCTTCTGTATTAATTAATGTGTTTATTATATTAGTCACAGGGGCTGATTTTCTGCAAAACAAGTAATTTTACTTTTAAAACTTTAATTAATTTAGTTGATAACAGGTAACTTTTTAACAACCTGTACTTTTAAGTGAATTTTCCTACACTGTGTTGTTGTTGACGGCCTCAACCCTACAGGAGCCATTTGGGGTCCTTTCTAGGCCAAGGACACTAGCTGTTATTACCACCACAAGCTACGCAGAGCTTCATGAAGCCGAGGGCAGTAGCAAAGTTGGGTGACAATATCTGTGGGTTCATTCATATAAGTGACACTTCTCACATTACAACTGGTGAAATTTTAATACAGGGAAAATATCCGCCTGACATATCCGCAAAGCAGTACATCGGTCTAACTCTAGCACACACACACATAAACATAACCACCTGCAGGGGGGATGGGAGATTATCCTCCTTGACACAAAGTTGAGGCTAGCACATACGCTCAGGCGCACATAGCCACACACAGTCTGAGCTCTGACAAACACAGGGAGGCTGGGGTGTTGATGCACACTGAGCGCCACCTGTGCCCGGGCACGGAGAGATCGAAGGGCAAAATCCCACATCTCTACGGGGAGGACAGACTGGCACTGGTGAGCAGGTAGGCATGAAGGGAGCCGAGCCCACCCTGTCCTACTGTATCAGCTGGCATCTCACAGATTAACACTTGGATGGGCAGATAGGCTTGTTAACACATGCTCCCATCCACCCCCACCTACCACACACACAAATACACACACAAACAGCTAAATCCTCCACACAGAGAGCAGATTTCAGGCTCATCGTCTCCATTCTGTCAGGGTGGGGACGTGAAGCGATGGCGGGTGTAGCGGAGCGATCCCAGTCAGGATTAGCAGCACTATCATGGGTGGGAATCGGTACAGAAAAGGAGTCTGAGCTGTGCTGCATGGATGGTGGAGGTGGCGAGCGGGGAAGAGTGAAGGTGGGCAGGCATGGAGGGGACTGAAGGTTGTGAACCAGAGAGTGAGGCAAAGATTAAAATGTGTTAGCAGACAAAAACATTGATAAAGTATAAGTGACAGCAAGTGATCATAAGGAGAGCAATGCTGTGAATTACAGGCTCAACATAAGTGCAAGGATCAGGCTGAATGGTGTCATATCATTTTGTGTAAAGCAAGCAAAGATATTTATTGCTGAGCACATTTTTTGCAAGCAAAGTTTGGATTTTAATGTTCTACTGGGTCTCAAATCCAAAGTGGGTTTTACTGAGAGATGGTAGGCTTCACAAAATTACACAATATTCTGGGGTTTTACACATAAAATAGAAAATTAATATAATTTAATCAGACAGTGTTACAGTTATGTTAAGCAGCACCTCAATATTGTCTATTTCATAATTGTTCTGTCGTCTGACAACAGAACCTGAAAAATATGTAAATGAGAACAGCTTCACTGACAGTTCAGTCATTGAAATGCACTATATGTGAGCACAGAGAGCAGGAGAGAAATCAACACACGTAAACACTGACTGAGTTTTCTTTGCACTGGAAGCACCCTTCCCCACCCAGTCCTTGATTCTTTGTTTCAAATGAAATACTTTACCATCTCTGAATGTCCCAGCATTACAGTTTTATACAGAACTCTGACCTGTGGGCATGTGATCCAAGCTAGTAGTGCACTGTGCAGCAAAAGTGGCTAAGGAGGAACATTAAGGATTTCCATATTGTTGTGACACTGAAATTAATATTAAAAGTAATCTCTTCAGTTCCTCAGATGCTGTGGCTGCATGAAGATATTTGTGTTCACACTTGCAGCCAAAAGCAGAAGATTTGGTGTGATGCATTAGCAGAGATGTATTGTAAAGAAATTAATCTAGCTCGAAAATCATTTATTCTGATCTACATAAGCACTCCCACTTTCCTGTATTTCTTTAGCTGCTGTTAAGCTGCTGGCGGCAGAACTCAACACACTGCAACGAGCAAAGATGACTGAAAGGGAAAATACCACCCCTTCCTTGTAGCGTTACATCAACAGGTAACCCTGTGTTTGACAGTATTTCATAAGTCGCTTAACCGTGATCAAAACTACAACTGTTAAAAGTTGGAGTTTGCTAACTTTTAAACTGAAACAAAACCATGCCCAAAGAGTACATTTTTAACTAAGCACATAGAAAATAAAAGAAATCAACAAGCCAGCAACAGCTGACATGATTTGCTAATCGTAATGTTATAGTGATAATTCAACTTTTAAATTCAACCTGTTTGATTTTTAAAAAAAAAATGAAACACTTCTTTTTTTTGGCAGGGGTGGGGTGGGGTGGTGGGGGTGTCATTTTTATGTATAGCAAGAGACAGGGTGAAAGGGGGTATAGATCAGAGAGAGACATGCAGTAATGGGTCGTGAGCCGGACTTGAACTCACGACCACTGCTGGCGACCTGTGCTGACATGGTAAAGCCTTAGCTCAGTGAGCTATACTGTGCCCCCAAACCCCCCAAAAAGAAAAAAGAAACACCTCTTGATCGTACGTGAAGAGTTTCTGCTAAAAATGCCTTACCAAACAATATCATAGCCATATTTATGTGATAAAAATACACAGCCTTCAGTGGTTTAGAATAGAACAACAACACTCAGCGAGTAGAGTCCAAAATCTGCCACAATTCAAAACATGGGTCCAGACATTACTTCTACTTTAGATGGTGAAGATTCACTGCTCACTTCATGGATCTGAGGATAAATCTGAGAGAACCTGAGCACCATATAGACACTTTCTGACACACCTGATCTTTACTGTTGTAACTGATTTTATGATGCATCCATTGGTCACCTGCAGTTCAGATCAGTTCTAATTGTTTATTAGCTGTGGGGTTATTTAAGCTTGTAGAGCTGTAGAGCAAGTAATGTCAATTCTCTTACCACTAATGCAGTCTTGCTAAATGAACTTGGAATTTTTGTGTCTGTACAGTGATTGGCATGTCAGCAGTACAAACCCTATTATATGGCGGTTTGCGTTTCTTAAACTCTCTGAAAGCATCTGAGATGAAAAGATGACAAATAGTTCCCTACATGTGTCTGCAGGGTCACAATCTTTCCACTGACCAACACACAGCCTTCAGTACTTGTTCAGTATATCATGCTGACATCTGAGGAGTGCCTTGTCTCTCAATCTCTCTGCCCCTGTATGTTTGCGCCAACGCTATCCAGTTGTGACAAGGGATAATGATTGGTGAGCCACAGTTCTGGGATCCCATCAGTTAAAACTACTCACACTGACAGCTCTTCTACGACAGAAACAGAAGAAGAGCTGCTTTTTGCCTCTCTCTTTCCTCTCTACCACCTCTTGTGATAATCTGATACTCCCCTTTTTTCTCTTCACTTTTCCCCGACTCTCTGTCACCTGCTCCCTTTCCCCCTTGTTTTCTCCTCTTCTCTTCTCTCCCACCTTGTTCCTGTCTCCCCGCATTTTCCCCTGAATTGGAGTTTAATTCGAGCAAGAGACAACTACAAGTTTATTACCAGGTGAACACCAGCCGGCCCTTTATGTGATTGTGCTTGTCTGACCCACCATGTCAGCCTCTTATGTTCCCATCCTCCAAAATGGTGCTGCCACTTTATCACTGCTTTTACATCACGGTCAGCTCTGGTGGCTTCTAAATGCCTGGCACAATGTATGATTAATGAATGGGATAAACTTAAACAGTCTAGTCCTCTTGCAGTAAAACATGTCTCCTCAATCTTCCAATAGTACAAGAAATACATCCAAATAAGTAACACCTTATATGTGGTATTTCTGAGCGTGCAGCACATACAGTAAATTCACTCATGCATGCATTCACAGTGAATCGATTTCACTGAAAGCCTCACATAAGGGGGGGTCAGGTATCAGATGAATACAAAGACTTAGGGTGTGCCTGTAGCACAATTTTTCTCTGGGCCCCCACCAGATCCCCAACCTCCCGCCATGTGAAAGTGAACCCTGCTGCCAGCACTGCTAGTTCCTGTTAAGTCCCGCAACCAAACCTTCTACCACATGGGTGCAGATGCCTTGCAGTGATGAGTTTTATTCTCAGTCAGTATGACTGCATATCATTTCCCTCCTCACTTTCCACATTTCCTGTCTGTAATTATCCAATTAATTACTTTGTAATGAAACAGCTTTTTAAAAAGCCTGCTCTTGATCCAGGTATTTTAGCCAGATATAGACCTATTTCCAACCTCCCCTTTACTTCAAAAAATTCTGAAAAAGTTGTTGCAAGCCAATTCAGTGACCATCTGCACAGAAATGGTTTGGTTTGGTCAGGATTTAGAATGCATCACTGTACAGAAACAGCACTGGTTAAGGTCACCGATGGTCTTCTTATAGCCTCAGACTGTCACGCCCACCACCTCTAGGTCTGTGTAGTGGCAGCTGGTCCCTGTTTTCTCTCCCTTTCCCTCCTCTCCCTTCTCCCCTCAGGTGGGCATGAGTGAGGTGTTGCTGGTGGAATGTGGGTAGGTGCAGGCCACTGGATAATCGCCTGAGTGAACACAACTGTGGCAGAGAGTGGTCGTCCTGCAACTCATCAACCTCTCCATATGAGCCTGGCTCAGACCACTGCCCGATGTAGGACCAATGAGTACCCTGTTAGTCAGCTCTGGTCATTGTTCTGCTGACCAGCTTTCTGTTCCACCTCATGGTTCTAACTTGTTTTCTCTTTGCTCCAGTCCATGATCACGTCTGCTGAGATCCTGCCTGCCTACCACTGAGCTTCAGTTCTCACCTGCCATTCCAACCTGGTTCTGTCTGGATTCCACCACAGAAACCCTCACTGCTCACTGCCTTGCACCTGCCCGGACGCCATTCCTGCTATGCAGTGTACCTCCTCTGCCTGCCTTACCCTCACCCTCTCTAGCCCTGGCTGCCAGTTAAGTTACCCCCTCTTTTTCATCAGTGTATTGTAGTATTGTGCTTGCTAAGTGTTTGTGACACTGTGTGCATGTTTGTTAACCTCTGTCTTGTCCCTGCTTTCCTGGCTTGGTTAAACCTTAGTCGTGGTTAGTTGCCCAGCTCCCTCTTTACATATCTCGTTTGGTAAGATTAGGTGTGTCTGCTAGTTTCTAGCACTTGTTTTCAGTTCCACTCTCTGGCCTATAGTCTGCTCCCTTGGGAGCACTGGTGTCATTACCTTTCTGCATAGTCACTTCTGTTTCATGATTCATTTCCTGTGTCACTTGTATGTTATTAATATTGTGAATAAATCTATATTTTTTAATAAGTCCTGTCTCACTGTATTTTTGTCGCTCTGAGCTTGAGCCTTTGATCCTCTGTGACACAGACGGTAGACTAGTTTCTACTTGTTCTGCTGGATCTCAGTGCTGCATTTGATACAGTTGATCACAGCATCTTATGACAGAGACTGGAACATGTTAAAGATGCTGCACTAGGCTGGTTTAAATCATACTTATTGTGTAGATTCCAGTTTGTACATATTTGTGATGATGCTTCCACCTTCACCAGAGTTGTATCTGAATTTTCACAGCCTTCTGCGCTATGACTAATACTATTCAGCTTATATGC
Organism: Dascyllus trimaculatus; assembly: GCA_024666655.1. Classification (NCBI taxonomy): domain Eukaryota; kingdom Metazoa; phylum Chordata; class Actinopteri; family Pomacentridae; genus Dascyllus; species Dascyllus trimaculatus. Next base: position 2,927,758 of record CM045453.1, on the reverse strand, counting down.
TCCCTTTAAGCAATCTTCGTATACACTGCATAGAATTCCATTGTTATACAGATGACACACGGCTATATTCATCTATGAAGCCAGATGATGAAACATCAAACTCCAGACATGTCTGACAGACATAAAGGCCTGGATGACCTGTAATTTCCGTCTCCTAAATTCAGAAAAAACTGAGGTTATTGTATTTGGTCCTAAACACCTAAACCAGATGGTTACTCTGGATGACAATGACTTGACCTCAAGTTCCAGGAAGCAAGTCTGTAAGATGGCCTTTGTTCACCTTAATATTGTCAAAATCAGGAACATCCTGTTTCCTGTGACGCTGAAAACCTAGTCCATTCATTTATAACCTCCTGGCTGGACCATTGTAACTCATTATCAGGATGTCCCAAAATTCTCAAACCTCCAGCTGATATAAAATGCTGCAGCCAGAGTTCTGACAGGAACCAGTACCAGAGATCAGATTTCTCCTGTATTATCCTCCCTTCATTGCCTCCCTGTAAAATCCAGGATAGAATTTAAAATCCTGCTTGTCACATATAAAACTGTTCATGACCAAGCTCCATCTTATCTTAAAAGACCTTATTGTACCTTGTCATTCTAACAGAGCCCTTCTCTCTCAGACTGCAGGTTTACAGAGCTTCCAGAAGCAGGGCTGACCCAGGGTCACCTCAACCACTGTTTAGTTATGCTGCCAAAGGTTTAGACTGCTGGGAGACTTTGTATGATGCACTGAGCATCTCTCGTCTCTCTCTTCCATTCAGTCATACCACCATTGCATATCACTAACTGTGTCTTCTCCCTCCTGTAGTTTGTTTTGTTCTCTGCAGGTGTGTCTGGAAGTTGGTGACTGCAGATCAGAGATGTGTAGCTCCAGATCCAAAGTGTTTACTGTTCTCTTCTGTATCAGTTGCCTGTTCTCCATCAGCAGTCCCTCTGGTGGAAATAAGCAATCTTCTGGGAACCTTCTGCTAACTATTTCAATACAAGTGCAAATTATGGCCTGAAGGTGGCACTAAATGAAGGGTTGGTTGTTCATCAAGTAATTGAGATCTATCCTCTGGGACCTATGAATATCCACAATATTAGGGGCTGAAAGACCACAAATCTCTACAAAACCTCCACTTCAGTCCTTAGAAAGTCACCTGTGATGCTCTTTACCATCCTTTCTAAGTCTTTATCCATAGAGAAGTGTTCTGTGTAGCATTTCATGTTTTGAGAGGAAGGACCTCATTTCCCACAAATCCCTTTTCTTTCCCTGACAAGGTTATTAAGTTGCCCCTCCCCAAAAACTCCCACCTGTATGTTTTGAAATGCTTGAAGAAAGATAAGAATGCTGGAGCTGTGATAACAGTTATTATGTATTGAGACAAGGTAAACACAATTTTCATTTTCTGTCATTAGCTTTCTTATCTGCATGATCTCCGATTGGATGGAATTGGAATGATTCCAGGCGTATGAGAGCGCACTGTTGTCCCGACACCATTGTGAGTCACTGATTGGAATCACCCTTGTACCAGACTTTGCAAAGATCGACCGTTTTACCCTTGGACAACACATTTCTACTTGAGTCATGTTTTCACACATGTGACACATTTCACACACTCACACATCTATTTTGTCATGCAGTGAAAAACACATTTAGAATTGGTAACGTCACAGAGTGAAGAGGACACAGTGCACAGACAGACAAACAGAAAAGGCAGCCCAGCATGTCAGCCTTTGCTCTCACACCATGGGCATGCAGGCAGGAGTCACAGTACTTGTAGTATGAATGGAGGTATGTCCCCTGTCTGTATTGGTCAGCATACATGGATGAAAAAACCATGAACTTGTCTTTAAACTGCATCTTTAACAGTAGTCCATACAGCAGAGCAGGTTTTGGTTGTAGTGATTGTGCTTTTACATTTGTGCTCTGACTGTAGTCACTTCAGAGCTCTAATTGCAAAAAACGCACTTCAGGCATAGAGAAAGGCTAAACAAAGATACTCCAGCATGTGTACCCACTCAATAGCCTGTGAGCTGGAGGGGACATTTTGACAGCTTCCTCATTCTAGACCTTCCACAGGCATCGAAACAGGTGCTGGAAGCTACACACACTGTCTGTACTCTATCCACATGCTCTTATCTCCTGCAGGAGGGCTTAAGATAGAAAGCTCACTGTACAGTAATTACCACCTCCCTCCCTCTACCCCATCCCCCACCCTCAACTACTTCTTCATTCTCTCTTCCCAACTTTCCCATCTTTCTTTTCTGTGACTGCCCCCCCCCCCATGGGACATCTTCACCCTCTGCCATGTTTGGGCTCATCCCTCTACCTATCTCCCCCACCTCCCGCTGGCCAAGACTAAGCCATGTGTAGCCTCGCTGCTGGGATGTCGTAGACTGAGAGACAGAAGGCCCCCCGGGGCTTCATGGCAAGCCAGGCGCAGCCGGCATGCACTCGACGTGATGCTGCCTCTCCTCGGGTGACAACACCGCATCCTCGGCCTCCCTCCCCTCCACTCTGCTTCCTTGCTCTGTCTCCCATTCCCCCCGTCCCGAAACAGATGCTCGGGACGAGGGCGGGTGCCAGTCAGGGGGGACGTGGGTTAATTGGGGTAGTAGTGGGGGTTAATTTCAATTAAAACTTCAACTAATGGAGGTCATGGAAGCGTCTGCAAACACCTGATTAAAACAAATGGTCCTGCCAGTCAAAACTTTATCTTGGTCAGCCTCCGGCAGAGTGTCCTAGAGTGAGGAGGAAAGAACAAAAAAAGGGGGAGCAGGCAGAGGGAGAGAGAATGACTAATTGGGGGACACTTGTTAGCGCAACATCTGCAGGGAGATCAGTGTATTGAGGCTGTGTGTGGGTTTCTCTATGTCAGCCTTAAGGTGTTTACGAGGGTTCAAGTGATGGGGATTTCTGAAATCTGATGATGATGTTTTTGCAATTAAGGCAACTGATATAGTAGCTGATTTTCTTGCCCATTCCTTTTTCTGTTTTACCATTTCTTTGGTGATTAAAACTGTTTTTGAGCTGCTTTAAGATCACTTAAATTACGTAAAACACAGGATTTGCAAGTCTTAAAAATATAGTGCAATCACCTTCCTAACAGAGGACTGGTTTGGGCATGAAAATGTTGGCAGTTTTAACTTTGCTGTGGGCACCAAAAAATAAACTGCCGGTCCTGAGATTCAAAGCCAGCCAGAAGGACTGAGTCAATAAATGAGGTTGAAAATCATTTCTTAGTTGTTACTGACAAAGATGGAAAAGAAGGGAACTTCTGATGGGTATTCTATTTTTAAAATGGTCAGGTAATATAAAATAGCATATACTAAAGGTCTTTATTTTTCAAGTTAGTCAGGTAAATTTGTATGATCTATGATTTTGTGGCATGATAACCCTAATATTTAAACATGTCAGGTTAATATGATCATGGCAATATTATTCTTCATAATAGAGAACTTTTCAAAGGTCATGACGCCATACAGATTAAAAGACTTCATTCCAGGTGGAGAATAAATGTGCACAGCAAATTTCATAAGTGTAAACCTGACATTCAAAGCACATTGCAAAGTTGACATTTTGGCTTGAACCTGATCCAGAGTGTCTAAAATGTTGCACAGACCGCTAGAAGGCAGGAAAGTGTTTATCACTTGATACGACACTAGATACATTTTTATTTCCGTTGCAGAAAATCTAGGTGATGATGTTGGATAAGGAAACTTTAAATGAGTCAGCAGGATAAATCATCAAAAATTACAGTTAGCCTCTACATAGATCACTTAGCATGGCTTCAACATGGATGGAATCTATTCATTCATCAGGAAACATGAGCATGTCCGGCAATTATTACTCATATTTCTCAAGTACAAATGAAAATTTAGTTGAAATGGGCATTTATGATGCAGGTACCAGATGAGAGCTCTGAACATCATGACATCTGTTGAAGCTAATTATTGCCTCACTTGATCAATGCAAATTCAAGCTGCTTGTGCAGTGCCTTTCAGCTCACCACAGACCTCCAGTGTTCTAACTGTACAGAGGTTAGCTGTAGCTAACCTGAAACGGTTGTGACAGCTTGTATAGCAGCTGTTACCTAAGTTCTTGCTGTCATTTAAAGACTTTTCCCCTATCCAAGTTTTTGTGAAATAAGTAACACTTGTAACTTTTGCAGATGTGTCTTTTTTTCTCCTGACTCACCTTGAACAGATTCATATTTGTTCATGTCTGCTTACTTCACAGTACTGAGACAGACATTGGCACCCTAAGGAAAGAATGAGATTCCTATAGATAACCAGAATCCTATGTATCGCCATTACAGCAATGTAGTTATTGTATTACATCTCATAAAAGAAGTGGATCTCATTATTTTGAAACTAAATATAAATAAAATGCTGGCACCATTCAGTAGTATTGATCCAGACTGTAGAGTGTATTTCTTTTTCTGAGTGAATGAACAGCATTTGGTGGTGGTGGTGGTGGCGGTGGTGGGGGTTATCCTCACTGTACTCAGACTCGCTGTGCCACCCTGCTGCCAACCTGCTCTGCCAGGCGTGCTGCAGCAGCTTTCGACATCTGGCGCTGGGCCTCAGGGGGAAGGCAGGGGACGGGGCGCCCCGCTGCGGCTAAATATGGCACAGGGTTACGCTGCACATCCCTAATCACTTAGCTGCTGTCTGGCAGAGCACTCCGCAACGTACCCAGATCACTCATATATCAGCACTGCTAGACATCTGTACAGCCTCTAGGCATCTCTTTTTACTATTGTTTCAGGGCCTTTCAAAGTGATTCCAAATGACAGCTACAAAAATGATCCATGTGACCATTCCATCCGCTGCCTCTGTAGTTATGGTTTAGTTAGGTCATTCAACAGAGAGCGTGCAGTTAGTTGCAGTCATGCATAGACTATCTTTCTCTCTAGCACCTGTAAAAAATCATTCGAGGTAATGAAGACTCCCACTACAAATTTGATGTGATTATTGATCCTCATATCAGTGTCTGTTGGGTCTAAGTTTGAAAAGCCAAAAACTGTGTGTTGTGGAATTGAAGATAAGTGACCGTACAAACCTCTGTAGCCATCTGTTTCACTCCTCTGCAGCCTCCAGGCTACGTTCCTGCTACAAGCATTGCCTACCTGAATCTCTGAAACAACTGTTGGCGGTTGAGCTGCACTGAAGATAGTGTAAGAACTTTGACAAAGAAACAAGTGTGTGGAATCCGTTATGTTAAATGTCATGCTACTTTTTCACAAGTGCTACCAAATCAGTGGAGTCGTGATACAACCTGAGTTTAAAAGGTGTAGATTTGTGTTGGACTGAGCCGTGGACTGAGCCAGGCTAGCCATTTCCTAAATGCTGGATGCTAAATGGCTTCTGATTGCGACTTTCTGCTCAAGGAACAGACTAGAGAGTGGCCTGGAGGCATCTGACTGAACAATTGTATGATTCAGTAATCACACCATCATCTATGTCCCTGGTTGGGTACCATACCTCAGAAAGGCATGAGCAGATATGCTGCTCTTTGAGTAAAACAAATAGCGAGTATAGAGCTCCACCCGGCAAGCCTCCCTTTAGTGTTGCTTTACTGCTCCTTAATGAGATATTTGTAAGATGTTTTGGATGGTGAAAGTACCCACTAGTTCAAAATGGTTCAGTATTAAAAGAAAAAAAGAATGCTGTGGTTAAGTAATCTATTCATAGACCAAAGTTGTTGGTTTGGGATGGGATGACCTCTAACATGTCCAGGCTGTATCTGTTCATGTTTTTAAGGTGTGTGCTCTTCTCATCTAATGTTTGGAAAGAACCTGAAAAAGCAGATTTCACACAGTGTTAAACTCTTACTTAGAAGTATGTCAATGTTGTTGTCCTATGTAATTGTTGGTGTAATACAGGATGCAAGCTCTGTTGTTTGGGATTCAATTTGAATGTTTTCTTTCCTTTAACATTTTGTTAAGGTTGACAACATCCTCCACCTCCTGCTTGGTCTCTTTAATATATATCACTTTTGCTTCAAGTGTAGCTTCCATTTTGAAGGCTGCTGGTTCTGCTGTTTGTATTTTGGCTAAAGCAAATAGTGCAATTTTACCACATTGTTCATAAGTAATGATGCCGTCGGTATGCAAAACCTAAAGCTCGCTACCGAATATGGAGAAGACACAGGATAAGTGTTTATATGTTCTCTCTTCCATGTACCATACATCCTTTCTTCGTTGCATGAACACGATTTCCCTATTTAAGGTAGGGGGTTCGGGGGTTGATTCTATTTGGCTTTGAATCTTCTCGCTGGCAACCAGCTGGTGCCAGAGATTCTGTACTTGTTTTTAATAAACTTTTTATATATGAACAAGACAGTATCGGCAGAGAATTTCTTCATCATCTGCACATCATTTGCCACATCGGTATTTGAAGATTAACGGCCTTTAAACTACACTAGCATTAGCATGTTTTCCAGAAGACAGACATTTTATTTGTGTTGTGGAATATAATCCACCTAGTTCATGACAAACATGGTTTTCAACTTTCAACAACAACAAGCAAATGCCAAGTTACACTGCTTGACCAATCAAATAGCAGTGAAGCAACTGAGAGTCAGACCTGTGCATTGTCGTATTCCCACACTCATCACATGAAGTTATCCCACAGGGGCCTGTCAAGCCAAGTGCAATTTGAAAACATTTTAATACCATTACAACTGTGGCTCAGGTGGTAGAGCGGGTTGTCCACTGATCGCAAGGTTGGCGGTTCGATCCCCAGCCCCTCCACATGCTGAAGTGTCCTTGGGCAAGACACTGAACCCATAGTTTCTCCCAATGGTGGCAGCTCTGTCACCATTGGAGTGTGAATGTGTGAATGAGAAACACATTGTAAAGCACTTTGATACCACTAAGGTAGAAAAAGGGCTATATAAGTGCAGACCATTTACCATTACAACAGCCACTGGTCTTAAATAGCACAATGATTACAGAACGGTATCAACGGTAGATTACAACTACAATTGTCCTGCAGAAAGAAATTTGGTTTTGAAACATGAGTGAAAGGTTTTGGGTGAGATATGAGCTTTTGCACATGAGCTTTATATATATATTGCTTATATTGCAAAGTTTGAAGCAATGGTACCTTCAAATATACTACCTTTAAGTTCCTGTTACCAATCGGTGGTGCTATGACTATGACTAAATTTTAAAATTTGGGTGTGTTCAGAAGTGGACTCTTGTCCAGAATATGAAATTTGGGCTAGATTGGATCATGTACAGCTGAGATATAAACACTTTAGTAGTCATGACGAGACATCAAGTTCGCCACGCTGCCACAGACTAACAGTTTGACTAAGAGTCACAGTTTTGTCCATGAATCATCATCAATGTCTTGAGGCTTATGTCACCAAATTTCAGTTGAATACGGTCAACCAAATAATAATAATACATTAAAGTGTATTGAAACAGAGGGATTTTTCTACAATGACACAGACCTGCATTTATACGATTCGAACAGTAGGTGTCATCGTTGCACCATTTATCTGTTTTTCTGAGCCTGCATGTCAGCAGGGACCCACACACACAGTGCTCGCGCTCAGGGTCCTAGAGGGAGACGATTTCCCCCTTCATATGACTCAAAGTTCAGAGGGGCGCCACGGCCGCACCGTTTGACTTTTGTGGAAGATTTTGATAACTTTTCATCTTTAAGGCCTGTTGTATATACTGGCCAAATTTCAGGATGATATCACAAAGTATGGAGCAGTGGTAAGGACAAATGTCCTCCGGGGAAAAAATTCCTGTACCACTAGGTGACGCTATGACTGTGACTAAATTTTAAAATGTGGATGTGTTCAGAAGTGGACTGTTGTCCAGCACATGAAATTTGGGCCAGATCGGATCATGTACAGCTGAGATATAAACACTTTAGTAGTCATGGCGAGACATCGAAGTTCGCCACCCAGCCACAGACACAGCGTATGACTACCAGTGACAGTTTTCTCCATGAATCATCATTAATGTCTTGAGGCTTATGTCACCACATTTCAGATGAATACGGTCAACCGACTAATAATAGTACATTAAAGTGTAAAAATTTTCATTTCCTGTTGCCAGGAGGTGGCGCTATGACTGTGGATGAATATTGTCATATGGATGTGATCAGGGCAGGACTATGATCAAATGTGTAAAGTTTGAGGCAGATCAGAGCCTGTGAAGTGTATTTAGACAGCATTCCAAAATTTATGGCGAAACATCAAAGTTCAGGAGGCCGCCACGCCCACGCCCTCAGACTTTTGCGGAGCGTTTTGATAACTTTTAAGCATGAAGGACTGTTGTATATACTGACCAAATTTCAGCTGTCTTGGAGTTACCCTGTGTTCGGTTATAGCTTTTGAATATGTCCAATAATCAGAAATATAAAGCAAAATGGCGGACTTCCTGTACATTTTTGCTGATGGATTGATTAGGCAATTTTGTTTGTCTTGTCTTGGTGCACATGTGTACCAAATTTGGTAGGGTTACATGAAACTAGCCGTATTAACTCCCATAGAACCCAATTTTCAAGGTGGCGCTATCGAGCCATTTTGCCACACACATGTGCAGCTCCCATGAAATATAAAATTTTTCGCCGCTTCTGATGTGTGTGCAAATTTTCGTGAGTTTTTGAGCGCGTTTAGGCCCTCAAAAATGCAGTTCTTCTGTCAGGAGAAAAATAATAATAATAATAATAATAATAAAAACGAATACAAATCCAATAGGGTCCTACGCACCGTTGGTGCTCGGGCCCTAAATATATTGGCTGAACACATACAGTACATGTGACTAGAGCTTAACTGGTGCTTCAGCACCATGGACAGCTCTGGTTGATGGGTGAACTTGCCACACTGTGACATTACTGAAACAGCAGAGGATATCAACACAGACAGACTTAGCTGTAGTTCTCTTAGCTTGCTTCTTTTCATGGTTGTAAATTGAACTTTTGGCCTAACTTCATTGTTCCTCATTGTAGCAATCCACAGACAGAAGGGAGATGATGGGGAAGTAGTGAAGGGAGAGAGCTGCTAGCTGTAAACAGCTGTTTACATGTCTCCCCCTGCTGAGGTTAAGAGATTATTGTAAATGCTCAGATTGTCAAATGTTAATGCTGTTCGTGATGGCAGTGTTGTTTAATTTTAACGGTTAGTACCTAGACATAGTCTAGAGTGATCCAGGCACTGTGGATTATTTTTCTGTGACTTTGACCTGCTAGAACAGGGCTCTCTCTGTGTTCTAGGACCTCCTGATTTCTGAATTAGACACTAGAGTAGGATGCAGCAAGTGGTGATGGGTCAGAAAGAGACATTTTTTTATCTCAGGCACAAGCCAGAAATGTTCTCCACCAAAAGCAAAAGTGGAGTTAGCTTGTCATTGTTGAACTGCTGCAACACTTCTACCTCTGATCAATCTGTTGTTCTAGTGTGAGAAGAAACAAGAAAATCAGGTTCTGGACTAATGATTGAGCCCATGTCAGAGGTGTGTTTTCAATAATCTGACAGCAATTTAACCCTCGGACACCCCAAAACCCAGCTACCGATTTGAAAAGGATGTTATGTAATATTACATCAAAATCACTTTATTCTAAAATAAAATGTTTGCAACAGGAAATCCTCAGATCTGTCTACACAAAGCAGAGAGGAGAAAAGAAAAGAAAACATACTTGAACAACGGAATTCAAAATGAAGTTCAAAAACGGTGTACAGAGGGGCAAGTTGTCCACAAGTTGCTGGAGGATGCATTGGCGCATGATAAAATATCTTTCTAGAGCTGATGTGAAGAGTAGAGTAAAAAAAAAAACTGTAGAAGGAAAAAATGCAAGAAGTAAAATATCTATAGTTTGTATGGTCACCATTTTTTCCGGTGGTGGTAACACCTGGGGCACTTGGTGGGATGTTGTATCTGTTTATTGCAGTGTTTTTTTTTTTAAATTCTGAGATAAATAATCAAAGAAATTCAACTTCTTCACATCTTTTTATGATCAATGCCATTATAACTGTGTCCCATGGCAGTTCTCCCTCCTTACAGCCATGATACTGCTGTTTCCATACAGGCGCCCAGAATCTGGGGTTCAGAGAGTTAATGTGAAAAAATAAGCACCCTGCTCACTTTTCTGTAAAAGTCTCTATTTTATTTGGTTACATTTAAATATAACCAACAGGGTTTCTTTGTGATGACAGTGTTGCTGGGCGGCTGTGGCTCAGGTGGTAGAGCGGGTTGTTCACTGATTGCAAGGTTGTCGGTTCGATCCCTGGTCCCTTCACATGCCGAAGTGTCCTTGGGCAAGACACTGAACCCCAAGTTGCTCCCAATGGCAGATTAGTGCCTTGCATGGCAGCTCTGTCACCATTGGTGTGTGAATGTGTGTGTGAATGGGTGAATGCGAAACACATTTTAAAGTACTTTGGATACCTAACATAGGATAAAGCACTATGTAAGTGCAGACCATTTACCATTTACCATTTAAATATCACTTTCAACAAGGAACAAGTTTGACATTGACACATAATCATACACATGATTATTACATACTGATAAAGGATTCTTTCACATAAAGAGAGCCTTCCACTCTTAACATCCTATAAGAGATGCTTGAATAGCAGCAACATCAACATCATCATTTATCCCCTCCACTCTCATCCCCACTCTCACCCCAACCGGTCGAGGCAGATGGCCGCCTTCCCTGAGCCTGGTTCTGTTGGAGGATTTTTTCCCCTTCCCTATGCTAGGGGGTTTTATGGTTCCTTCCCACCGTCGCTGACTGCCTGCTCATAGGGAATCCAAAAGCAGCTTTGGACTGTTGGTTTCCCGTTTTCAATTCTGTGTATAATTCATAAGATCTGTACTTTACTATGTGGAGCGTTATGAGATGACATATATGGTAAATTTGCGCTACATAAATAAAATTGAATTGAACTGAATCAGAAACAGGTTTTACTGTAAAGAAGTTTTTTTCTATTTTTTGGATAACAATGCAAACAATATATATTTAGCAAAAATGGGAGAGCTGCTCTACATTCATATGTAGGATGAGCTCCAGGACCTAAGAGTCATGTATGTTATACATACATACATACATACATACATAACTTCCTCCACTATCTAGTCCTGAGTGTTTATATACTGAATATCACATATATATTGTGGTCCTTCCAGTGCCGGTGTTGGCATATCTGAATAAAACAGTAAGGAATATTCATGTAAAAGTCAATGTACTTTAACAGACAGAGCAGAGCATTTCTCCTGACTTCTGCTTATCAGCCACTGTACACTGTTTTGGTATCTGATAAGCCATCAAACACATGGATCTGTTATTTAAACTGGACTTCCTGAGATGTTATAGAACTTAACTGGAGCAACATGATACCAGTCTTAGACCTGTCGGACACTGCCTTTAACCATGGTGTTTCTCCATTGTCTTGGTCGCTTGATAGGTGCTGAAACCCGTTTTGCCATCCAGGTATGCTCCCTCTTTGGCCATCCTGCCAATAGGTGCCCCAGATCAGGAATCTCATACTGACCATTTTGGAACACAGTGAGAACCCCTCAGTGAATTCTGCAAATGAACATGTTACACACTCCCAGGCAAACAGAGGGTTGAATATTGTTTAAAGGTGGCTGATAGAGGCAGATCACAGCCGTGAACCTACTGCACACAGACACACACACACACCTTCACCGCTTAATAGATGAACTTACCTGCAGATGGTTTTCCTGTTCTTGGAATGAATCCCAATCAGGGGTTCCCATCGCCGCGGCTACATCCATCGAGGAACAAATTACAGTTGGGGATTAGGATTGGGAGGGGGGACAACCCAGTGTTTTATCAGTGGGGCCGTGTTCCGTCTGCCGAGCCGCTTATATTTCAGGTAAACATAATCCAGATTCGGCTCTGGCGGGGGTAGATTCAATTAAGATACAGAGACAACTTTGTTAATGCGGCCGTATCTTAATACCCTGGCCACAGCTTGTAATGAATCTGGGCTCAGGAGTGGGAGCTGGGAGTCAGGGACAAGAGAGGAGGACTGAGTGTGACAGTATCCTGTAGCGGTAGCTGCTGGAGTTACAGTCATCAGGCCAAGTCTTGTACTGTATGGGTGGGGTACATAGAAATGCAGAGTGTTTTCAGGTTTGTTTTGACAGGCAAGCACTGATGTCATTATGAGAGAACACTTGATTATATCTGGAGATATTTTTATGATTGAATCGGTCTGGACTGGGTTAAGACATGGCTACCTCACACTGATAGCAAGACAGCTCTAAAACAAGAACTACTGCTTTTACTTGGTTCTTTGAGCAGAGATTAAAACAAAAAAGAAATGCAAGAAATGAGAACTATTGAGATTCTTTCTTTCAGGCGACAGTAAGGCTCACTGCATCCATGCTAACCTACGATGACCAACTCAAGCTCCATAGTTTCAACACATTTTCTCACATTTCCTAATCACTCTTTCAGACAGTTTGTGACTAAGAACAAATAATAATTGGTTCTTAACTGGCTTACCAAACAGAGCAGAGCTAGTATGATTAAAAAAAGATACTTTCTCACAGGCAATTAAAGTATTTTTTAAAAACAGCAAAATCATAACATAATGACTAAATGTATTTAGTCCAATGAAATAGGCTTTGTTCAGGCTGCAGGCTAAAGTGACCCAAATCAGATTTTTTTTGCCCCTATGTGACCTGTATCTGATCTTTTCATGACAGTCTGAACAACACAGATCTGATTTTTTCAAATGCGACCCAGGCCACTTGGATATTTGGTCCTAAATCTGACAGGTATCTGATCTTTTGCCATGCAACTTCTGTCTGAACAGCCAGGTCGCATTTATCCGACCTACACGTCACTGATACACGACAAACGTCTCTATTCTGCATTCAAGTAGGGGGGAGCAGGAACAAAAACAACAACCATGGTGGACGATAAACTGCCCCACAAAACTCCATGGCCAAAAACCTGGCTCTCTTCCTTTTCAATCTTCCCCTTAAAACAATTAGGTTGTAAATTTGCTGGCTCCAGTTGGACAACAATATTAAAATCGCAACATACATTCCACCGTTACCGTCCATGTTTGCTTCCGCAAACACTGAGCACGCCCACTGCGTGTGACGTCGTTTTGTCCTCTCCTGCACATGCGGGGCACTTTTGGGTCGTATGAAGTTCACACAGGAGATCACATACAAGTCGCATTTAATTGGAAATGTGAACGACGTAGCAAAAAAAATCAGATTTCACAAAAACATCCGAATTGAGCATTACGCCCTGCAGTCTGAACATAGCCTTAGTGTATCAACTGTGTTTCAGAGACAAAAAACAGAATTCTCAAAGTCCAGGAAAGTTCAAGCAAGATGCAATACATGGCAATACAGTAGCAGCCTGTTAATCCTAAGGTAGCTTCACTCTAAAACATAAACATCATACTGTATTCTGAAGGTCTAGAACCTAGAAAGTGAGACCATAAACATGTTAGGAACATGTTTACTGAGCTAACCAATCATGGGAGAAGTATTGTCATTTTCTCATTGTCCTCTATACAATCCGACTTGTTTTTGCAACCAGAGAAGTTGTCCCCTGCTGGTTGTTAGAAAGAATGCAGGTTTAACACAGTTCCATATTTTTCCAACCTGGAGACTATGTCTGTCTTTTGAATACAGTCTGTGGTGCTGCCATCTTGCGCTGATGATGTCATTTGCCACCTATGAAGTAGTGAAGGTGGACACATACTACTAAGGTTCCTTGCCTTGCCGTCAGTACCGAGCTAAGACCACAACCAATCTATGGAGATTAAGTAGTTGATGTGTGGCTGGCAAACAAGACAATTAGCAATCTGTAATGATTTTAGTCAAGAAAATGATAAGTGTACAGTGAGTGTCTATGACAGCCCAAGACTTTGACGGCATGTGTCCACAGTGGAAGAGAGTGGTACAGCATTGTTGATCTTTATCCACAGTTAAAACAAGGTATACTTACATGCAGCATACTTTATAGTATGTGTTGAATCTATGCCAAGAAATATTCTGATGAAAAAATGCACCAGCCGGAATTTGAATTCTAATTCAAACCTACATGGACAGCAGCAGTGGTATTCGGGTGTAAACTGTTAAGGCTATTTATTTTAGGTCTACTATCACTGTTAATGTGAGTGACACTTGGTGTGAAACAACTTTGGACGTCCAAACTAAAGCTCAAAGCAAGGCTTTGTCTTGGAAGACATTGAAAAAATTCTAATTTTTCCGCTCATGCTGTTGCTTAAACAACAGACTGACATCTGATTTTATGGCCCGGTTGATGAAGGCATTTCCTAAACAGTATCTACAAGAACTGCACACTTCCAAAGCTTTTCTGGTTTTTAAGTCTGGGTCACTAGCTCAACAATCCTTCCTCAGTATCAGCTGAGAGACAGCCACCCTGAGACCCATGTGGTGAACAGACGGCCTAACCAGAGCATATCTCATCCCTCTGGATGTTAATATTTATTGACGGCACTAGGCTGGTGTTAGAACATTAAAAAGGGGATCGGGAAGAAGGGCTCTGCGGACTTAAGCCCTGGGAGGCCATGGCGACTCAAAGTCTTATTCAGATGATGTGCCGTGAGATGCTTGTCCTTGAAGAAAGGGAATTAGTGTCTGTGGAAGTCAAAGGGAAAATGGAGAGAGAGAGAGAGAAAAGAGTGGAGGGGGGTGTGTGTGAGAGAAAGACAGGAAGAGAATGTGTTTGACAGAAAAATGTGTGTATGTGGATTTGTGAACGTGTGTTTGCATGCATATGTGTGCACTTGTCTGCATGAGATAGAGCAAAACAGAGAAAAGGGGGAGAGAGAGGCAAAGCAAGTTTCCTTCACGCAGGGAGAGATGATGCAAAAAGCACTGGCTGGTACAAAAGTGTTACCACAGGACCGAGTAGACAATCCCCTCTCCAGGAAACGCAGATCAAAGCAGATTTAAGTAGTCAAGACTTGTTCTGTGCGGTTCCGACCAGCAGGCTCGACCCTGTAGCCATACTTTTCCTCTCTGTGTTAAGATCAGTTAGGAGCTGTGACGAAGCTCTGGAATAGAGCCAAGGGAACATTTAACGGCAAGGCCTCTGTGTTCCTGAGGAGTGGCGAAGCTCTTCAACACATGCAGAGGTTGTTTGAAAATATATTACAATCATGCTTCTGTAAATAGTTAAAATGATTAGTTGATGAATCAGTTAACTGACAAAAAAATATGCAATGATTTGACTGATTTAATAGTTTTAGCATTTTTTAAAGAGAAAAAACACTGAAAAAAATGACAAATATGCCACAACGCCAGTAAAGTGAATGGATTTTAAACTAGATATTGTTGCATTACACACTTTCATACACTTTTGTGAATCACATAACATTCAATTGAACTATGTTATCTCCCCGTAAAAGTCCTGTTTCACTGAAATTTGCAGACACTTTTCATTTCAGGAGTTAAAATAAATAAAGGTCAAGTCATCCATGTGTCTGCCAGGGTGCACATGATGCAAATTTCACCATCCACTCAAGTCTGTGCAGACTGTTCTGCAGACGTCTGTGTGCAGTCCAAACTCTGCAGTTCTGCACTCTTTCCACAGTAAAACATGCACCAGGGAAACCAACTGTGCTTAAAACAAATGTTTGTTATGGTGTGAGTCTGTACGAGGAGATTCTCCATCATCCATATTTTATCATTCCATGAGTTGTAATTGAAATATTCATTTGATTTGTACATGCTTTTAATCGACACTACCCAGAAACAGTGGGGAGTTCTAAATTTTCCACACATCCTGCGCTTTGTCCACCCACTGTGCCCCTCAGGAATAATCACTTACACAGCATTGCAGTTCTGTCTGTAACTCATTGTTATATCCTGTAAAAACACTCCTTAAGAAACATCTACGGTAGACCTATGTATTTTATGTGTTCTAGAGCAGCAATGCCACGGCATGCAGCAGGCTGATGGGTATCAGTTGTATTCCACTTTGGAACAAAGTTCATACCAAGTTTTTTACTAATTTCCAGTCTAATGCAAGATTAGAAAAAAAGACTCTGGCTAAAGGCACCTATCACAATCCCACTTCTCTTGAACTTCAAACCTTCAAACACCAAATGTGTCTACATACATGCATATAAGTCTGCCATTACCCACGCTGACGGAGCCGGCTGTGGGTACGGCGGTCACTGCCGTCCGTCTGTCTGTCTGTCTGTCTGTCTGTCTGTCTGTCTGTATGTATGTATACATACATTCTGATGTAGACCATCAGAATGTATGTATGTATGTATGTGGGTATGTATGTGGCTAGGTCCGAACCATAAGTCGAGAACAAATAGAGATAGGATAATCAGACTCAGCACAGATGTTGATCTTGACCTACTCTGGCCACCTTTTAATTTTGAGGTCAAAAGGTCAAAAGGTCAAGGTCGCAGGGCTAATTAGTGCAAAATCCCCTTGTAATCCACTATATAAGCTTGCAATGATGAACTTTGGTATATCTAAGGATAGGACTACCACATTGCACCTCTGGGCCTTGAACATGACCTTTGACGTTGAACTTACTGCCATCTGTCTGCCTTTTCATCTGTATGTATTTATGTGGATGTGTGGGTGTGTATGGTTGCACCATAACTCGATAACAAATACACACTCAAACTCAGCACAGATGTTCATCTTGACCTACCCTGGTCACCCGTTGCTTATGGGGTCAAAAGGTTAAAGGTCGAGGTCGCAGGGCTACCTGCCACGTTTAGGAAGGCATCCGGCATGGGTCTGCATCTCGCTTGAGATGCATTCTAGTTTATAACACTTTTTGGAGTTGCTGTTCATATAACATACAACAATTTCTGCAGTTGTAATGATTTCTTCTACTATCACCATTTTTCTGACACTATTTTTCATGGCTGTACTGTAGCTATAAAGCTGGCTGGCTACACAGGAAAATGGCGTCTACATTCTTATTACCATCTTACAAAGCGCTCCCTGCAGCAAATAGCCTCCAATAAGCACGGCACCAGACTGATTTGCAAGCTGGGATCACATTGCATTCAGGCCAGTGTTAATCAAGAAACGTATACCATTGCCTCTTCTATGACAGCTTTCTCACTGTGTTATAGTTGACTGTCAGCACAAGACCAAGAACAGCCCCAGACAGAAGATGGGAATGATGCAATGTGACATTTTCTATGGTTGTCCATTAATCTACAGTAATAAGAAAATACTCAAACCACCGAAAGTTAGATGGACCCAAAAATATGCTTTTTAGGGTGTATTCTGCCTTTTAACAACCAGCTGAATGTTTTGTATTGTCTGTCGAAAGATAAAAACAGAAAACAGATTCATTCATCTCTTTTACACTTCATAAATACGGCGGTCTGTGCATACTGAAGACTGTAAATCTGCAAGTGCAAGAAAGATGTGTAAGATGTCTGCATTAGAAACAAGAGGTGGTGGAAGATTACACATCTGCACGTCTTCATTTTTAACAGAAGACTCTGTACAGTACAGTACAAGCTGGCAGAGCAGCACAGAGATAGAGCCGAGTATGATGGCTGGGGCTGCAACAGAAACACAGATAGTGAACAACAAAGACAGCTGAAAAGGCTGATAGAGACAGCATAATGTTTAGAGGGGGAGCCCACAGAATGCATATCCACAGAGCCGGTAGAGAGCTGTAAGAGGGGAGAAGTAAGTGGGCGATTCATTATTTGTCTTGATATATGGCGTGATCACAGACATTCAATTTATTCCTGGGAGCGTAGAGCAGTGACAGTGGTGGTGTGTGAGTATGAGTGACCGTCAGCACCACAGGGAGAGAGATGCCAGTCTGACTCCCCCCTCCCCTCCTTCTCCCTCAGAGCAGGCCTGATGCCATCCATGCCATCATCTGTCCTGTGCTTTTTAGTGTATGTGTTTTTTTGGGAAAAGTCTTAACAGTTATTGTAAGGACTGCTATGAAATGTGGTATGGGGTGGATATTTATGCTGCCCTGCAGATGACTCAAAATGACTTTGGTGATCCTTATCATCTAGGGACATCTGCAAATGTCATTATACCTGTATAGTACAATATGAAAAAAACTGTGAGGGGGGATTAGAACTACATTTTGTACAGAAATGCATGGCTCCCACATGATGAATCCTAACAACTGTATTGATCTACTTTTCCTCTAATCATGTAGATATTTGTGGCTTTGATGAAAAATAGGTCAACATCTACTGAATACATGACTAAGGAATTTTGTTCAACCATTTATGTTCTTAAAAGGGTCAAATTTTATCATCCAACAATGCGTTGTTACTACCTACAGCTGCCTAAAGCACCTTTCTGTGAACAGGCCTATGGAAAGCTTACGTCTGAAGAAGCATTATTCCTATTATATTTGGACTTATCAGATTTTATTCAATGAATCAGCTGAATCCCCAGCCTTCTCATTATTTCTCTGCAGTTTTATTAAATTCTAAACTGAGTGGTCAAGTCCAACACAGCTGGTCAACCCTCGTTCCCACCCCCAGGATAAGGGACACACCCCCTGTGCAGCAACATCGACAAACCCTTCATGTGTCTACTTATTCACATAGCACTCCATCTGTAAAAAAAAACCATGCTTGGATCCCCCTCAACCCCCACTGTGAGCTCCTCCATGCCCAGGAGAGAGGGCAAAACTCCCTCCGTGTGACAGGCTCCCTCTCCCTGCTGTCCCCAGGTGGGTTATCCTCTGAAAGCAAACCCCAGGAACATCACTCCTCCCCCTTCATCCCATCACAGGGAAACAGACAGAGACAGGGAAGCATTTCACACGTCTTTCATGCTGGCAAAGGTACCTCACCCTGCAGTCTGACCAGTTGAGGGTTCATAGAAAGGATGGTGACCTTAACCAGAGATTTACCAGGTACCTTCTTCTTCCATCTGTCCCTGCCACCCATCAGCCAACATTAAGTCAAGATCGAGAGAATTCATTACAAATCAACCCCTCGCCCCATTTCCTATGCCCCCACCCAAACCCTGCTCAAACTGCCTTGCATCCTGTAATCCGACAGATTAATGGCAGAGCATGAAATGTGGCGTTTACGTCGACAAAAGTTAAATGTTGTAGGAAGGGAGGGGCGGGCAGGCTTTGGCGTGTGGATTACGCCCTGCGAAACCCCCTTAATGCCAGTATAATTTGATGGAGCTGCCAATTTGCTGTATGCGCACTCTCTCTGCCCCACTTCTTATTCCTCCTCCCCCCAAACCAAAGCCGACTTTGCTACAACACTTCTGAGGAGGATCTGAAGTTTGGAGAGGCGGAGATACACACTGGGAGGAGGGACGAGCAGCCACAGATGCTGCCTGGGATCCCTACCTCCCCCAAGCTTAAGATCACAGTGCTAATGTCATTGCAGACTCTGGATTTACATAATGTGCTCTGTGAGTCAAAGGTACTACAGGTGCATTATCAGAAGGTGAAGCCTTGCAAAACCTTACTGAACTCTGAAGTTGTTTTTTGTAGCAATTTAACACCCTAATAATTAATTACCATTAACAAACAAACTCAAAAACCTTCAACACCTAAAATGCATAACTACCATTCATATACTGCTGGAGGTACAACCTATTCATTCTTCTGATAGCAGCTTCTCAAAAGTCTGTTGTTAATAAATGACTAGAAGACTTATGTATTTTAGGAATCTAGTCATGCTAACATGCCTATGAAGGGCTATACTGAGGCACAATAGTATTTTGAGCTAATGGCAAGCATACTAACGATGATAATGCTAACATGGTGCAGTTTAGCAGGGTCAACATTCACAGTGATCAACCCCCTTAGTTTAGTCTGTCTGCATTTTATTATAAACTGAACTACCGAACAAACTAAAGGCAGAAATTTTGAATGATGGGGATGATGGTGCTAGAAGACATGGGTATCATTACTCATGAGAATTCATTCTAAGAGAGACATCGATGTCTGTGCTACATTTTGTGTGTAGACATATTTCATTTCATGTCCCTGAAACGACCTGAAACTTCCACTTAGCATTACCTCTTTTGAAGTCCCCAAAGTTAGATCCAAGATTCCATCCCAAGAGGAATCACAACTGTGGAAATGACAGAAGAATCTGTGGCAACATACAAACATTGTACAGGAAAAGTTAAGTCATTTTACTGTCCTTGGTATATAATATATAATACATATAAATATACTGATTATAACTTGACAGTCAGATAAACGCCTTTCCAAGCATCAAGACTCTGAAGACATTCGACTCCTTATCCACAGGTTTATTGATGTTAAAAGACGGGTGAAACTGAAACATACAAAAGGCATGATAAATGCCATGATTGCTTTTAACAGGTACAGATATACATTGTAAATATCTTAACTCACTATTTAAAGTAAGTGAAATGTTTTCATAGATGTTACCTTTTAACATTACAAGTTGTATGTATTAATTCCAACCTCAAAATGAAATATACAAATGGTAAATGGTAAATGGTCTGCACTTATATACCGCTTTTCTCTACCTTAGTGGTATCTAAAGCGCTTTACAATGTGTTTCTCATTCACCCTTTCACACACACATTCACACACCAATGGTGACAGAGCTGCCATGCAAGGCGCTAATCTACCATTGGGAGCAAATTCGGGTTCAGTGTCTTGCCCAAGGACACTTCGGCATGTGGAGTGGCCGGGGATCGAACCGCCAACCTTGCGATCAGTGGACAACCCGCTCTACCACCTGAGACACAGCTGCCCTAACACATATTTAACATACACATACAACACATATTTTAACATAAACCACCTGTCTTGGATCTATTCATTTGTAATGACTCTCATATTAGCTTACTGGAAAACATTAACCAGAAACCATTTAGCAGCTGCCGAAGGTCTCCAACAATAATCCTCCCAAATGTAACACTGACCCAAAACAAACCCCTACATACTTACATAAGGCAATACAAAACATCACATACCCACGATGCTGCAAAAGGCACTAGATGTATGCAGATGTTGCTGGATTAACTCAGATACCACCAGAACTGCAGTCTTCAATTCCATGCTGATCTGCTTCCTGATAACATGACAACTTCCTGTCGCTCTTAAGGTGGCCTCAGCCAAATACAGAAACATGCAACTAGAAAAACATGGAACTTGTAATACATTAGCTGTAACAGAACAATCATGATAAAACTTTCATATGAATCTCTTGCATAACTATGTTAAAACAGTTGACCAAGTCGCACGTTGTATTGAAAAAGAGTTTATTTAGTAACTATGATGCTTTCTTTCTGAAGGTAGAGACAATATGTTCTCCTCAAGAGTCATGTGACACACCAAACAGACAGGAACGACGTTCCTAGAATTCTCATATTTGTCCTTGTGATATTCTCCAATTATCCCCCTATACCAGGAGACATAGTGGTCTTTTAAACTTTCATATGGACTTCATAGGGAAAGCTATAAGACCTCTACCTATTTCCCTGCCTTTCTCATCAAACTGTCCTTTGTCTTGACCACAGGTAAACATAGCACACACTGCCAGTGGTTTTTATTCTCCCATCATCACAAACCCTAAGCCTTGGAGCTCAGTGTATTTGGGAGCCACAGTTTCCAAATTTGGTAGATTTAGCAACTTAAAAGACTCTCTGGCAAATGAATGTCTCAAAATGAACAAATTACAAGCTGAAAGACGTTTTCAGACCATGGGGAGAGGTGCTGATGTACAGATTCCTATAGCATTTAGTGACAAATTGGTGTGGCTGACGTTGTCACACGTACTCTGCTCTGTTTGCTTGTTTAATCCAAAGACCTCTGATCACAGTCTTTTCGCAACCGCTCTCTCTGCTGCCAGAGGAGTAGGAGCAGGATCAGAGTAGCAAGTTAAGAAATGTACGTTAATTAAATTGAATAAATGTGAGACTGTCTCAGAGTTGCTGAAGGTCAGCAAAAAATTAAATGGGATGGGGAAATCAAGGAACACTGTGTAGCTTTATTTAAAAAACTGGGCAGTAACATGAAATAAAAGTGGCTCGTCTTGATTTTTTTATGGTTCCCAGTCAGCTTTTAACCCTCTGAACCACAAAACCTGCCGGCTCAGCCCAAAGGTATCATTCTTCATTTATCAGGACCAGAAACTGTTAAAAAACAGAAGGAATTGCCTGATTTTCAACTTTCTGAAGGTCCTTGAGCAAATCCTGCATGATTTGCAGTTTTGTCAGAAAAACTGACACATTTAGGCTGAAAATTTTGATCCTCAGCATTCAAATTATTGAAAAGATTGTCCAAATAAATAGTTTACACTAGTAGATTCTGTTAAAAACTAAAACTTCACCTGACAAAAAAATCAGAGACTTTTCAGTTGAACTAGGCTGAACATTTTTCCAAACGTGGTTTCTGTCATATTAGGCACTTCTTTCATGTTGTTTGAGGAAATTAAGATGGTTGCTGAAAGGAGAAAACGGGCCCTTAAAGAGAACATCATGAGGGCTTTGAGAAATAATGTATTTTGTAGTTGTCTTCTCAGTCAGTGTCAAACCCATCCAACAGTTTTTATTGTTTACTCGGAAGCACCTAACCTATTCTTCTCCATAAATGACCCTGAAAGAGATCCTACATGGCAGCTCCTGTGGTTGGAAAACGCACAAAGGTGTGAGCTTCTCTAAAACAGACCATAAATTGTTTCAGTTTATCCATCATTTATACACCGCCTTATCCACTGTGGGGTCGGAGGGGATGGAGTCTATCCCAGCTGATTTAGGGTGAAGGCAGGATACACCTGGACAGGTCTATGACAGTCACTCACACAGACAGACTAACAACAAAGCACACTCACATTCACATCATGGACAAGAAGGAGGAAGGTGGCACAGGGAGAACATGCGAACTACAGAAAGACCCCAGGCCAGGACGCGAAACCAAGACCATCTAGCTGTGAAGCCACAGTGCTAACCACTGCTCCACCATGTCGTCCATTGTTTCTGTTCCTCTGAAATAAACTAACTGCTCTGTGACATTCTTTTCTTTTACAGATAATATGACGAGTCAGGTTCAATTAGGATCTATAAGCAGAGCAGAAAATAAAACCAGTAACGTATATGTGATGATGTAGTGGGTGGTCTGGGTATTACCCATGTTGTGGGGATGTACTTGTGTGTGTGTGTGTGTGGTATGACATTCATAGTCAACAATATTTTTTTACCTCTTGAATTTTGTCATGATCAGGACATGGTTGTCTAAGCTAACCACACACAAACACACACATACTGGCAGTTCAATGAGTGTGTATTTGTGAGTGTGTGTGTGTGTGTGTGTGTGTGTGTATGTATGTGTGCATGTGTCTGACACAAGTAGAGGCAGGTCAGATCCAATCAAAGCGGTGTAGTCCTGTTCTCTGGCTCACCACATCCCACCTCCCTGAAATAATACTCATAATTCATGGGGAGGAAGAGGAGGAAAGTGGGAGGGCGGGAGGAGTTTGCTCTTTAGCATCATTCAAAGGACATTTCCAAACTATCGCTCAAAATGACAGAGGGAAGCATGGGGGTGTGCGAGGAAAGGACGGGGGGTGTATACACGAGGAACAATCACACTCATTCACACCTCCGTCGTCAATCCCTTCATCCCCACATCCCTCCCCCATCTGAGTCCGCCAATTAATCGCAGTGAAAACATGTCTGATTGAATCTTTTCAAGCAAATCCTCAGGCTTGGGCTTTTGTTGGTCCACTCCTTGTCAACATCCATTAAAACAGGCCTTTAATGCTCCCGCCCTGGCCATCTTCCCCACAAAATATGGAGTGAGAGTTGGGGGGGGGGGCAGGCTTTCTAGGGGGATGGAGGACAAAAACCTCCGGTGCAGACTGATCCCACTGTCTTCAACTTTAATCAACTGTATGCCAGGCCCCTCTTCATCCTCCCTCTCTCTCTCTCCGTCCCTCTCACTGTCTCTCTCTCCTTCTCTCTCCGTCTCGCTCTCTCTCTTCCTCTGTCTGCCCAATAATGGGCTGTTTGTAATGCAGGAGGCGAGCTCCACATCAATCATTCGCCCCAGTTTTCACCCCCCCATCACCACCACCGTTGCCGCCGCCGCCACCACCTCGTCCTCCGCTGCAATAAATATGCAAATGAGTCGGAGCCAGTCATTGGTAATTTCAAGCTCGGCTCACTAGTGTTAAAAAAGGACACAAATGTATTAATTGCCGGCGGCCGGAGGAATCCCATTTTCTGTGGGCATTGATTACAAAATTGGTGTGAGCAGCTTTTTTTTTAAAGTTAAAGCTGACTATATGATGTGTGTGTGATTGGAAGATGGAGGTTGACAAAGATAGGGTTGGTGATGTCACATGCACATAACCCCAGTGTTTATCATCTGTAGTGATGCATCAGACTCCAGTGTAGGTTAGCTTCTCTCACACATAGTAAGTGGCCAAAATATGGGGAGTATTTATTTGTGGTCTTTTAGCGTTATTTTTAGACTACATTCAGACCACTGGGCAGCCACACACACGTGCACAAAAGATGCAACCCCAAAACACTGCCCCTGCTCTCAGTAAACAGGGAGTGTGCACACTTGCTTCACAGCTGGCTATACTAATGTGAGATTATGTCGCGTGGAGACCCAATTATCCACAATTGATCCCAAACACCTCCTACTACAGCTCTGAGAGCAGCTGTGTGTGTGTGTTTTGTTGCTACACAGCACTTACACACCCACATGGACAGTCTTGCAAATGCAGTGGGGAAACACCAGGGGGGCGAGACGTTTCCCTCAAGGTTAAAGGATCATTTGAATTATTTTCAAGCTGGGTCTTGTTTCTCCAGTTTTCACCATCTTGACAATTGATTGGGTTGAAAATTTCCTCACCTGGAAAGCTTTATATTGCTAGTACAACATAACAAAAACGTCTAAGACAGCACAGCAGCAGAGCATTATAGTGGAGTCCCGTGTAGACCTGTTGTTTGAGTCCCACACCTGCCTTCTCCAATCCCATAGAGATTATTTCACTGTGTAGCATTATGAAAGACATGCATACCTGACATTAATAACATAGCAAAATTACAGTTGCATTTATTAGAATTGCACTTATTGTAATGCAGGAAGATTCTTGATCATCTTTTGTTTACTATGTGCAGGAAGAACTGATGCATCTTCGAGGCCTTTTTTGACCTGGGGGAGGTGGGGTTTTGATTGTTTCTGGACCCAGAAACAGAACACTGACAGTATATTATAAAGGGTGAGTTATTAACCAAAACAGTCTTTGAACAGGAGCAGTGGGGCAGAGGGGTGGCTGTCTGGAGATGTTCAGCAGGTGGTGGTGCAAAGCGTTCAGTGTAGAAGTGAAGGCTTGGGCATGTGAAACACTGGAGGTGAGGTGAGTCAGGAAACGAGGCCCACAGGAGGATCTGCACACGGAGGCGCAAAGGATGAGAGGAGTTGCAAGAGTTGCTGGTTCACAGGTAAGAGCCAGAGAGTCGCTGTTTACACCACCACAGCAATCTGGCACTGGTTAGCGGGACGAGCCAGGGTTTTAGAGAGCGCAGGATGAGGTGAGATGAGCTGCAGGTGTGTCTCATCAGCCTGCTACACAGAGCTGAGCCACACCTCCAGCAACACGCTGAAAGGGAATGAGGGGAACAGAAAGAGGGAAGAGGGGGGAGGAGCTGGGGAAAAACAAAACCAGAAAACAACCTAAACCCAGAACATGACACAGATATCTGGCTTCAACTCAAAGGTGTCAGATTTGTGCCTGTTGTAAATCAATACTTTGACGCTGCAAGCTGCATGTGTCCAATGGGAACAGTCTCACTGGCTGCAGACGTTTTTAATTTGCTCATGAGTATAAGAGAAGAATAACACATACAGTGGAAATGGACCTTTAGACTGACTTTGTGTCACAGTTTGAACAAGAAAAGCACTCAGAGAGTGCAGACCTCCACCAAGGAGCTTCAGTCCACCCCAACACAATCTCCCAATGACTAAGTATCATTGTGTAGTCCGGCCACATAAACACTGCACAGAACACTGACATATATGTTGGTTTTTTATTCTGAACAGATTAACTGGAGGATGCTCAATGGATAAAATAAGTAGGATAAAACCAGAAATTTTCCTCTGGAGAATTTGGTTTGATTTTGCTAAATAAGACTTCTGTTGCAGCTGCGTTTGAGGACAAACAGCCCTATGTCAAAAATACAACTACTTAGTTTCAACAAGACGTCCCAATTTACAGCTTTGTGACAATAAATAAGCAGCAGAAGATTTCAGCAAGATCAAATAAGGCTGACCTTAAGGCCAAGTACGGTGTAGTTCCAAGTAGCCTCGAGTGGCTAAGTTAGCTAACCAACAGTATGGTAGCTTATAGCGCTATGTGACGACTTGTGTTGTAAATATGCACTATATAAATAAAATTGAATTGAATTGAATTGAATTTAATTGAATCTGCTTTACAAACTAATATTAGGGCTGGTCCCCAATATCCGAATATTGGTTGGTTGTGGTGTTATTCGGATAATAATTTTGATATTCGAATAGTCCCGCGCTGCTGCCGGGCGCCGCCGAGTGCTGCCAAGGCTCTAGAAAACTGCCGTGGTTCTAATATGTGGACCTGCCAACTCCGGTGTCAAAAACTCAAAAGGCTTTCCAACAGCACAGAGTTTCAACTTTGGGTAGATGAAAATAAAAGTAGAAAAGCACTCAGAGAGCACAGACCTCCACCAAGCAGCTTCAGTCCACCCCTAATACAATCTCCCAATGACAAAGGATCCATAAATTAAAAAACATCCTGGATCCAGACGGTGATCCGGGTCACTCCCAAAATGTCATCATTTCTTCCTCGTCCCATTTCACACATTTCCTGAAAATTTCATCCAAATCCATCCATAACTTTTGGAGTTATTTTGAACACAAACAAACAAACAAATAAATAAACAAACAAAAAACCAACGCCGGCAAAAACATAACCTCCTTTGTGGAGGTGACCAGTCAGTGGTCTGTTAGTCACTGAATGCTGCTTTTACAAGACATCGAAGTACTGGTTCTCATGACATCCCTGGTTTGCAAGTATTCAGTTGTAGGACTAATTCTCTGTAGATGTCAATACAAACCTCAGAGCAGTTTATTCTGCACCAAAACGGTGGACCAAGTGGTCTCAGACTTCTGGTATGTATAGCCTCCTTAATCTTTCTCTGACTGCTGCTTTTTTTCACCTCATTGGACATGTGCATTCAGATTTTTGCTCTCATGCCATTTTCTTGGTAGAGGTTCAAACATTAAGGCAACAGAGCAGTGGTTCAAACGTGGTTAAAGTGAGAATGACAAGTGGAGGTTTCTGTGCTAAATAGAACTATAAGTTAACACTCACCTACATACACACAAACCAAATTGCAAACTGTCAGCCATGCAGCTATCCAGTGTGTGTTGTTGCTAATAAAGAAAGTGCATGCAGTATGCATCCTTATGTGTGCATATATATGCATAATGTGCTTCTGAATGTATTGCTGTGGAGTCTATTTAGTTTATGCCTGCCTGTTAGCCTGTCTGGACTCCACGGTGAATATGTTTGCCCTGCCACAAACCCCAAGTACTGCAAATGAATCTTGCTTTAGTGCTATCAGCGCAGGGTAACCTCATCCATGAGTCGAACACATACTGTATACACACACACGTGCACCACAATAATAATAAAAATAATAAATCGACACGGGTCCGAGATGGTGTCCAAGGAATCTCATCTCCCCATAAATTATAGCCGTAAACTTTTGCCGCCACGCAGCCTAATTAATTCTCGTGCTGTTACACAAAAGGAAATGTCGAGTGACAAATGGGCGCAGGACTTGAAAGCTGCCAGGTCTGCAAAACATTTTCCACTCCAATTTATAAGCAATTTTACTGTAAATCATCAACCAGAACTGGCTACTTTAAGCGGTAAGCGGAGCGATGAGGGACAGAGAGAGAGAAAGAGACGAGGAGGGGGAAGTGGGTGGCAAGGGATTGTGGGAGGCGCTGGACAAAGGAGAGAAGAAATAAATACAAATGAGAAATAGAATATTTACCATGTCATTATATGTTACATTTCAAATTTGTAAGGACAAATGGTAAATATAATCTTCCATAAATTGAGATTTAAAGTGTCTGTCTTTCTTTTTGCTAGAAGGCTTTCCTAAATTTTGGATAAAAATGATCAGCACCTCTCCATTTGAAAAAGAAAAAACTGTCCCAGCACCTTGAATCAGAAAAACTAGTTGCCATCTACTTTTCTTGTGCTTCTGTCAGCGCAACATTAGTTTAAATAATATAACAGATGAATGGCACAGACAGAAGTCTTGGGACCTTTAACCTTGGAGGGGTGTGTTCTCCCAGCTGCCAGGTTCAGCTTTTTCCAGAGATGTTCAGTTGGACTAACGTCACGACTCACAGCAGGACACTTTCAAACAGGCTGGTGCTGATCTGTGTTTGTTGGAGGAGCCATGGCCTGCGAC
Source organism: Dascyllus trimaculatus (assembly GCA_024666655.1). Classification (NCBI taxonomy): domain Eukaryota; kingdom Metazoa; phylum Chordata; class Actinopteri; family Pomacentridae; genus Dascyllus; species Dascyllus trimaculatus. The sequence continues at coordinate 2,899,322 of CM045453.1, read as the reverse complement.
TGAGACATACCTCTCTGACCCAGGGCGGGATGTTTTATCCAGTGTACCTTCTTCTGATCTCATTGTGTCCAGCACTGATTCAAAGCACCCTGTGCGAAGCAGCCCCATGACACAAATGAGCCTCCTCCATCTTTCACAATGATACTCTTTTCTTTGAAAGCTTCATTTTATTCATTTTATCCTCCATGAACATAGAGCAGATGTGACTTACCAGAAACTTTAATTTTGTTTCATTTCTCCAAAGGACATTCTCCCAGAAGCATTGGGACCTTTCTTTGTGAGCATCAGGCTTCTTTATGTTTCACATGTGGGGTCTTCCAGGTTCTTCTTTCATGGAGCCTTTTCATTCAGAAAGCAACATATGCTGCAATCAAACACCGTTTTCCTTGATCTCTGATACCAGCTTGTAAGTATTTTTAAGTTTCTCTCACCTTTTTTCGATTCAGTGTAAACTTTTCTTCTTCCAGCCATATCCAAAGAGGTTGGCTTAAATGTCCTGATAATATCTCCAGCAATTGTCACGGAAACATCAGCTCTTGTAGGCTCAACCTTGGCCATGCTTTTCTTGCACATGTTCAGTGTGGTGCACACAGTTTGTCCCATGGGTCTCCTCAGAATCTCTGTAACACAAGGACAAAGTTAGCATGATTAGAATGACTACATTAACGAGAATAAGTCTCCATTTAATCATCCTTAATGCAGAATAAACAAGAGGAAAGCAAAGCAGGGAAACTCTTTAATGCTGCATTTAAAGGCAGTTAAGGAGCACTACCTCTAAATGCAGCATAAAAACCAAGACTAAGGCTTGAATATTCATTAAACCAGACAATGACGAGTAACAACTTATAATACTGTAATATTTAGGTATTGCCAATAACTTCTTCTTTTTTGTTTGCAACTGGAACCTGTTCATAGACCTTCACACTTATGGTTTTATTACTTTGAGGAACAGTATGTTGATGGCTGAGTTTGGCCCAGAGAATTAATGTGCTCTATGAAGTTACTCAGGGACATTTTTCGAACACAGGTAGTGAACTTGGCCTGTTGTTGGTGCTAGAGTGGTGGTGCACAGAATGATCTGACTGCACCTCGTTATAATTCTGCTATAGGCAGACCAATCATACCAATCTAAACCAATCATAACTGTATTGGGTGAAGCAGAGCAAAGAATGCAGCAACAGTGTTCCTGCAAAATAGTGATGGGGGAATTGTTTTGGTGGAGCATTTGCAGGAAGAAGAAAGAAAGAAGAGCAGGGTTATCTTACTGCAGCATCCAAACCCTCAGCTAAATGTTTTTCAGTGTGGTAGTTTGCTGGTCTGGGGGTTGTTGTTGTTGTTTCCCATGGTAAAGGGGATTTTAATACATAATAACACACAGATAGTAGAATGGGAGGAGAAATCCATGTAGATGTACGGCCAATGGTCGGCTTATACCTGCAGCCTACATGTGGTGAGTCAGACTAGTCCTAGGCAGTCCTGGGAGCAGATCATTGCATGAAAAAACACATAATGCCAAGCCAAATGTTGAGTCAGTGTTTAGAATTAGTGGTGGTTGTTAAGCAGGATATATCAATAAGGGAATAAGTTGAACCTACAGTAGTTCTAAGGTTAAACTGTAGACAACACAGCACCAATGGAGCTACTGCAGGAGGACTGTAGGAACTGTGAATGGGTATTTTGGGGTATAATTCTACAGTGGTAGTTTCCTAGTCAGTAACAAGACCCTGCAAAATAATGTTATCTATATGTGACTCTGCAGCTATATATCTTGGTGTAAAGCTCGCTGCCACTCTGTATCACAAAGTAAATGAAAGAATGAAAACCCAATTACTGTGGAGGTACTAAGTCAAGAAGGTGGCGTCAATATGTGAAATCTGGCACTCAGCTCTAAAGCAAAACCTGCATCATAGATACCTGAGCAGATCTCATGTTGTCCCCTGCATGTTTATGGTCACCTTGTTCTGTGTCCACGATCTGAAGATCAGATGATAACATGCTGGAGATGTGTCAAATAAATGTACCAGGAACAGGTGCTTGCCATTTTAGTGTGCTGTGCCAGTGTAGCCCTAATGTCTGTCTGAATAGAGTGTATCCTTTATGTGAGGTTACTTTAAGTTTTAAAACCTGATTAGTTGCTCATTTTATTAAACAACACAGACGCAGCTACAGATGGCTACAATGGTGGCAACCTTCCTGTGGGTGGCAGCTCTACACAGCTCTACCATGTAACTGTTAGCAGTCCCACCAACATCTATTCTGCGTTAAAACATTGCTTGGCCGTACCTAACAGCGTGATAGAAAGCAGCTCCTAATGCTGGAAGAAAGCTCACTTTGACTCTGCATTGATCACCACTCTGGGCTGATTGGGGCCAATGCAAATAACAGGGAAGTGATGGACAGCGACTGGACTGCTTCAGCCCGGCCTCAAGGAATTAGCCCACATGCTTCTCACCACACAGAGACCCTTTATCAATGTCTGCGGACCTGGGGGCCAATTTGAATGTGACTGAGGCACTCAGTGGACGTGACAGTGACGGAAGAGGCCCATTGGAAGCTATGGTTCAATGACTCATTAAGGAGGAGACTACAAGCTCTGTTTTCTGCATTTGATACAGCGAGGGCCTTTAAAAACACTAATTGGAGTGTAGATGTGTCCTTTCTCTAGCATCTGTTTTGTTTGTCCTTATCTTGTTACTGAAATGAGCTTGTGTCAGAACACCTATTGATCTGAGTTTGAAGCTTACAGTACAAGGCAACAAGTTAAGAAGAACAAAAACTCCCAGCATGTACAGAAACAGAGCAGCATTAGATGTGGTAGAAGAGGAGCACCCACTGAATTCTTTTCTTGCTGTGATAATGACAACAATTAAAGCTGCATTTTTGACAAGATATATAATCATTTGATTAAAGCCTCATCGTGACTTCAAACCAAATACACAAACTTGTCTAAGCATTAAGACCACTCACAGATAGGTACATATAGTTGATTACCTCATAACAGAGACAGGAGTTAAGGTCTTATTTTTATGAGACAGTAAGTGAAAAGCTGTTTTTTGCAGCCATACTGTATGATGAATGTCATGAAATTAGCATGACTGGGTTCAAGTTACTTCATGTGTACCTTTATTTGGCATATGATCCCCCTTTCTGACAGCAGAGCTGGGGGATGACCGCAACCAACAATAGCAACATCCTCAAATACACAATCTGACAATCAGGCCTGCTTTATCCTGTAAGTGGCCAGGTTTGAGAAAGCAGCACAAAGCATGGCTTGAACTTTCCTCTTTCTGGGTTACTTCCATCACTGTTCAGGAGAAAACTTTGTGGAACACCTGCAAGGACAGACTGTGTGAAAGTGGGCACCATTCTCCCTATTTGCATGACTCATCGGGTTGAGACTACAAAGATGCACAAAAGACAAAATTCTTGAAATAAAATTGAGGAGGCAGTGGGACAGCCATGACTAAGAAGTACAGAGAACTCAAAAATGTCTTTTATGTGGTATAATAACGTTATAATGTGATAAATTTAAAAAAGAAAAAAAACAGAATATCTATTTTACAAAAAATGAAAAACATGGAATGAACATATACAACATGTTTCCTAGTGCACACAGGTATTGTGACTCTACACACTACAGAGAATGTACTACTTATCTTTTTACAAGCTTTAGAAACAAGCCATTTTTGATGCTGCTCCTCACATCAGGCTCTGGAAAGATGTTTCACCATGCTGAAGGCATCATCCTACAACTTGCTGACAACTTGTTCCTTTGGATTCTGTTTTTCAGCCATGCTGCATTTATGTTATTGGTCGAGTGTGTTTCACATCCTCTCACTCTCTCTTGTCTTCTCCTCTCTGCTCTGTCTTAAGCCTGAAGTTCAGCTGAAAGATCTCAAATGACTGTTGGCTACAGCAAAGTCAAACATGGCTTCATGGTAGCGCTGAGCAGCTCAGAATTTAGTTTTCTATAGAGTCTGATGCAAACAATTTTGCAATCATGAGATATCATGATTTTATTAGGATTAAATTTTATTAACTTTCCTTACAGAATGGCACATCCCAGATAAGTTCAAATACCACTGGAAAGCTAAAAATCTGCCGATTTCCATCTGTTTTTACAGTTTCTGGTTCAGATGAATGGCGTATTTTTTTTAAAGACAAGGTATTGTTGAATTTCCCCAATAGGATGAATAAATTACCTATCTATCTATCTATCTATCTATCTATCTATCTATCTATCTATCTATCTATCTATCTATCTATCTATCTATCTATCTATCTATCTATCTATCTATCTATCTATCTATCTATCTATCTATCTAATTTTAGGGTTTAAGGGCTTAGATACATTGCTATATAGATAGGCTGCAGTCCATTCATTTATTCCTTCGGTCACCACAACACAATTGGAAAGCCATTGTATTTAGTGATATATAAATGTAATTTTAAGAAGACATGTTTGATTAAGTGACAGCACTGAATCAGATACTGAAACACTCAAACAGGAATATGAAAATATAAAAAGGAACATTCTGAGTCTGAAAAGGGTAATGTGTAACGCTGCAGAAAAAAACGATGTATCTTGTAACAATAAGCTAACTGGCGGCAAGGTTGCTACAACACCATCACCGCTCCTTCATGGTCACAAATGGTGACTTAAAAGTTGCATCTATGACCAACTGCAGCTTCACTGGCAACTCCTATACATCATCAACCCTGTCAGGCTTCTCTACTGAGAACCACTAGATTGGACGGTAAAAGCAGAAGCAGCCCCCAGTTCAGACTGAGATAACACTAAAGTGGTGAGATCCCTGCATAAGGGCTGTGACAGAAGTCAACAATGGAGAAGCACATCCCTGCAAAACCACCACTGTCCTTCAGTCAGATATAACATCAACTACGGTGATCCACGTGCTTTAGATCATTCATGTCACCGCCTGATCAAGTTGTTGAGTTCATATGCTTCATCTGCACAGTTTCAGTGTTGACTTTAGTGGTTAATATACAGATTAGGTTCATAAAGTTAAAATACAAACCTGTAACTGGTAAAGCAATAGTACTTACAATAAAAATATACATAAATAGTAAGTCTGTTGGCGCATTGTATGCATCTAAAATGTATTTGAACCATCACCCAAACCAATACATTCACCAAAAGGCCCCAAATGATTTTCAAACTCGAGCAAGGGACACTGAAGTTGAACTGTGGCCATTTGTCTCAGTGGCCTCCCTGCTTTTAATTTTTAATGAATTATTTTCTGTAAAATTCCTGCAGCCTATCTACTCCATTATAAACTCTGGCAAGGATAAAAAAAAAGGGAATTGCCGTCTAATTAATTATTTCCAGCTTTTGTTTCTAATTAAATGCATGGTTAGTCTACTCTGTGAAGGTGGGTGTGTCGCGACAATGCTGTTTTACCAACGCAGACACACTTCCTGAGCCTGGTTTCTGACTGTCACACCCACGCGTCTACAAGAAACATGATGCCGAGCAGCACAACAAAGAAAAGTTTGGAAAGAAAAAGGAAAGGAAAGTTTTTCCTGCAGTGAAATCAACCCAAAGACGCACACTGTTGTTGTTCTATAAAATGTAGGAATGGAAACCTGGTGTTCACCAGCTTGTGTGTGTTTACAAGCCACAAAGCATCATTCTCACACAGCTGAACGATGTGAAATTTGTTTGTGCATGTCGGCCTCCCTACAGCAGCTTGGACCTCAAGAACGCTATAGCAACTTATATGAGACTTACCATGAGCGAGGAAAGGGACCCTAAACCATGTCCTATCTTCTAACTATGATTAATGACTGCCAACTGTCATGCATGCATCAAGAACAGAGCCATACATCATGCAATAACTACAGCTGGCAAATACTGACAAGTACACTGAAGCCATGCCACACTGTAGACCTAATAGTACGTTTCACTGTTCAAGCTATTTAGATTTAATATTCAAGTACATGTGTTGGAAAAATATTCAAGATGTACAATTTTGACAAAATAGAAAGCAAGAAAAAAGTACACGTGTGCATGAATGCATAGACACACACACACACACACACACACACACACACACACACACACACACACACACACACACACAGACACACACACACCTCTGTTCTTGTGTAATCCGTCATCTTGCCTATGGTTTTAATTCCTGTTAACTGCATGGTTGCATGCCACTGCATCGTTCATTCTAATGGAATTGAATAACAGAGCTGCTTGGCTGCACTTGCACAGGCCTGCTTTAATTGGAATGAATGTTTTTTTTTTTTTTTTTTAACAGAAATATTCAGCCCAATTTTTCTGAGCTTAAAGACAATGCATGGCTCAAGTACTAGTCGCTTTTCCCCTCTCTACAGCTATGTCAAATATATTTAAATACAGTGCTGTGAAAAAAGTATTTGATGTCTTCTATTTTTGCATGTTTCTCCCATTAAAATGTTCCAGATCATCAAACTAATTTTTATATTTATATAATATTACACAGAGATAACCCACAAAACACCAAATGCAGTTTTTGAATGATGATTTATTAAAGATTTATTGAAAACCTCTATCACCCCTGTGAAAAAGTAATTGCCCCCCTAAACCTAATAACTGCTTGGCCACCGTTGGCAGCAACAACTGCAGTTAAATGTTTGTGATAGCTAGTGATCAATCTTTTACATCACCATGGAGGAGTTCTGACCCACTCTTCTCTCCAAAATAGTTTTAATTTTACCACATTAGATGTTTTTTGAGCATGAGCTGCCCTTGTAAGGTCTTGCCACAGCATCTGAATTGAATTGAAGTCCAGACTTCGACTCGGCCACTCCAAAACCTTCATTTAGTTCTTTTTGAGCTTGATTTGAACTTGATTGTGTGCTTTAGGTCATTGTCTTGCTGCATAAACCATTTGTGCTTGAGCTTTAGGTCATGAACTGATGTATTTTCTGATAGAGAGCAGAATTCATGGCTCCATCAATGATGACAAGTCATCCAGGTCCTGTAGAAGCAAAGCAGCCCCAAACCATCACACTACCACCACCATGTTTCACTGTTGGTATGATGTTCTTCTGGTGGAATGCAGTATTAGCTTTGCGCCAGATGTAATTTCCAAAAAGTTCCACCTTTGACTCATCAGTCCACAGGATATTATCCCAAAAGTCTTGGGGCTCATCTGGATATGGTTTTTGTAAATGCCAGATGAACTTTCGTATTCTTTCTGGTCAGTAGTGGTTTGATCCTTGCAACTCTCCCATGGATGCCATTTCACCCAGTGTCTTCCTCATGTGGAATCATGTCGTCAGACCTTAACGGAAGCCCTTCAATAAAGGAAATCATGATTAAAAAACTGCATTTTGTGTTTTGGTGGGTTATTTTTGTCTGACATTAAAACTAGTTTGAGGATCTGAAACATTTAAGTGTGACAAATATGTAAGAAAAGAATGCATCTTTTACTTATATATACACATATCTGTGTGTGTGTGTGTGTGTGTGTGTGACTTTTCAAAGTAAATTTTAGTTGTAAAAGGAATAACTTAAAGAGCTGTTACAGCTGTGAAATACAGCATTTCCACTTGAATACACCTGCTCCAGATACCTAGAGACCCAAAGCTCTTGATCTCTAGATATTTTTTAAATGTAGGAAAAAGTATTGACAGACTGAATTGACACCGCAGTGGGATTTCTGTCCTGAACTAATCTTGTGTTACCTCACATTAAAGCATGCCCTCCATCCCAGTAAATTTTACATTCCCTTGATCCAAAAGGTGCTATATGTTGGTCCATTCCAGTTATAGTAAACTGCAAGATAAGGGAAACACATTAAAGATACTACAGAAGGAGAAATGATGTGACTTGTTGCAACATGCCTTCATTACATAAATGCAACAACATAAGAGCTCACTGTAGTATAAGGGGAAAGTATGTTTTAAGATATGGAGTTTCATCATGTGACTTTTTGATATGTTGTTATATCACCTCTTGGAAGAATAGAATTACTTGAAATCAAGTATTTATGAAAAAAGTGTTTCTACATTTAAATGCATCTTCATGAATGGAGAGTGATACAAAGCTGGAGTTGTGGTGAGCAGAATCATGGAGATGAGTATTTGTTCATTGCCCCTAAAAACGGTTTCTGGGACCTACCACTGGGATCTTTGCCACCACAGCCCCGGTGTCAGCCACAGTGTAGCTACAGATCCTACACTTCTTATCCACCATTAGTAGAAAGTGATGAGTTAAAACCTTATGGCCACACCTGCCTAATGTGCTGTTGATCCTTCACATGCCTCTAAAACAGATACTCCCTCAGTAGACCTCTCAACACCCTAGTGTCATGGTTTGTCCATCCTCAGACAATGTCAGTAGATACTCCCCACTGCTGACCAGGGGGCACCTCACAAGCCTTGCTGTTAGAGATAGTTTCTACTCAGTCATCTAATCCAAAATGTTTTCTTTTTTGTCAAAGTCTCTCAGGTCTATATACCTTCCACCATCCAACAGGTTTTAAAATCTCTGCAGGCACATCATAAAAACAGGACCATCTATAAATAGTTTATAAGCGCCTTTCTACCTTAGGTACTTAAAAGCACTTTACAGTGTGTTTTGCATTCACCCATTCACACACACATTCTCACACCCATGGTGACAGAAGGTGCCTGCCTGCCACTGGGTGGAACTTGGGTGTCTTGCCCAAGGACACCTCGGCACGCGGTGGGTCCGGGGATCGAACTGCCAACCTTGCAATCTGTGGACAACCCGCTCTACCACCTGAGCCACAGCCGCCCACAGAAGTTGCCGAAAACATCGCCAAGACATGAAGTGCAAAAAACACTTACATGAGTACAGAAACAGCAAGAAGACAATGACTCAACACAGGAAACAAACAGCAGCAGCTCTTTGTGACCATCACACCAACCCTGCTTGCAGCATCTACTGAGAAATGGTCAAAGAAGGACATTCACATCGAATGCAACAGACCATGCCAACAGAACCATTACAAGTACTTCATTCATTGATGAGGGTCATGAGACAGTGTTGAAAAATGAACAAAAGACTAATAAGTGGAACTGAAGGTTGTAAAATTACTGATTAAGATTAAGACGCTTCAGTGAAATTAGATTTTTAAATCACAATCTGACCAATAATTCTATCCTAACTTACATTATATAGATAAACTATTTGTTAACAGTTTGTTAGCAGTTTGTTAAGGGTTAAGTCTCTACTACTCATGTATGATGTTGATCATGTGTACTGCCATGCTGGTGTGGCATCTTAAAACTGCATCACAGTTACCTCAGGGCTGGGAAATTGTGCCCCAGTTTACAAGTCTGAAATCCAACAAGTACTCCATTAAAATCTTCTTCACGGCAGTCCAAAATGTATTCGAATGCAGCACAATCTAGTTTTTATGCCTCTCACAGTAAATTGGGGTGTAACTTTTATAACCATGCTGTAATCCACTGAAGCTATTGACCTGATGCTCTAACAAGAAACGTCATTTGTTTATTCCTTCTCTGTGAATGGGTTGCTTGCCCATTCTCGTCACTGTATATGTACACAGAGCACTCAATACTCATCAGCACACACAGTGACAACTTAGGGGCCAGATTAGTGCATGTGCAATATCCACCCTCCACCAAAGTGAATTAATTGTCTAATGGCTTTAAATTGATTAGGCATGTCTCAGGTTTGAGTTGCAAATCTCCCTCTAATCCAGGTATTTCCCTCTCAGGATAAGCATGGGATTGCTTTAATTAGCAACATGGCCATGTGTGTTGGGTACAGTAACATGGCAGCAAACACCTGGAGCTGAAGTTACAGTGTGTTTGGGTGATAAGGGCTTTCTACGCTGGTGCATTTAGCCACTTGCTCAAACACACTCAGATAATGCCACAGTAGAAAATGCTAAGCTGGCAGAAAATAACAAAAATCAATTTGCCCAGGAGGCGCTATACACAGTGAACAATTCCAAAAATGAGAGCGTTCGAGCTTTGGTGTTTTGACTTTGAGGTTTTCTTGTTCTATTAAGTTTTTTTTTTAAGTCTAAAAGTAAGAAATATAGCTTCTAACTGTCCAGACAAAGTCTAAATAAGTTATGGATGTGTACTGCCTGCCTAACTGTTACATGTTTTGTCTTCTAAAAATGTTGTGATTCCATAGTTCCAACCTATAAGTGGCACTTAACTATGCTTGCCAGTTGAGAATACAAGGTTTTCAAATCAGTGTGCCTTAATAATATTGTTACCATGCTACAAGTTTCATAGTCCCACCCTGAGTATCCCTTTCCCACTCCATCTTTAACTTTTTTTAATACTTTGTGTGTCTAGCTTTATTTTTGATGACAGACTGAATCTACTGTATGGAGAATATAAACTTCAGCTGCTCTTTGCATGGGGAGTTGTGTTGCTCAGCCTTTCTTTTTTGGATTCAGGTCTGGGGATCCTTAGAAACTCTTCTGTGTTTTTTGCAGTGCGCTTTGGATTATTATCAGGCTTGAATATTTCTCTTCTAGAAGCCCTCTTCTTAGCCAGTACTTTGGTATATCCACAGGCATTCATGGTTCCCTCCATAGATGTCACGTCCCTGACAACTTTCACACTCATGCTGCTCATGTTTTCATCACACTCTCACCTCCGTGCTTCACTGTCAGGACTGTGCATTCACTGTGTTGTCCTGCCCGGGTTACTGCCAAACATACTAGAACCCATCTGAGCTGAATAAATTTATCTTAGTCTCATCAGACAAAAGAACATGCTGCCAGTCTTCATCGTGCTAGCTCACATGTTCATTATCACCTGCAGGTTTTTGCTGATGTTATGCAATGTCCTTCACACTGTTTGAATGCCACAGATACTCTGAAACCACGTCTGAAGCCCTTTTCTGTCCATTTTTCAGAGCGAGACCATAAAAGTAGAACACTGTTCGAGGTGTCATCACTGTTACTCTGATTAGTGGTACTATACTTGTTCTGTACCTCCTGATTACTGCTGGAACTGTGTTGTTGGTGACTCACGGGCCTCTATCCTTTGTCATTTTTGAAGTTTCATTATTAGATTTTTCAATTCATCTGAAAATTGTTTTTCATGTGGAGCCATAATGAAGACATGCAGACAGACACAGCTAATAGGTCCACAGCTGGGAAAGCTCTGGTGTACACGGGTCATTTTAGAACCATGGTCATTCAGTAAAAGTCATTGGAAATTAATTTAGTTTTAGTGATCACAGGTGTATTCACTTGAGAAGTAACACAATTGTAAATCCTTGGACATTTAGATTTTGCTCAGGGGTGTAACTCACTTGTGTTGTATAATGTATATAAGGGAACTGGGGGACTGTGTGCAGGAAGGTGAGGATTTGGTGACTGGGGAGAGGCAGGAACTGACTGAGGACTTGTGCAGGACAGACAGGCAATGACAGGAAAACTGACAAAAAAAGGCAGAACTGTGAGACCAACATCCCAAATAGAAACACTCCTACTTGTTTCCTTTTGTTAAGAGCATGTTGACAACATACAGCAAAGACAAAGAGTCATTCTAGATCAAATATGTTTCCTGTCAACAATAAAACACCCTGTTTGTGAGGAAATACATAAACTCAAAAACCAGCCTGTGTAAATTATAAACAGATTTTTCACTGAAGTGTGTATTCCATGTAATATCATGATGAGAAATTGCCAGTGCAATCATACACAAACAACTCATTGAGAAAACCCTTGCCCTGAGCTAAAAACACAGCAGTTGGTCTCCAATATGTGAATGACAAATGAATATCACTCAGTGGGTCAGATGGTGTAGACACACTCCATGCTCTGTGCTAATCAGGCCAACCTACAGACCTCACATACCATCAGGACATCCTCCAGGGGGAAATTAGTACTTTCCACTTTGCTAAACGAGTATACTTTCCTCCCTGGGCGAACGCATTGTTTGTTACATGGGCAATTTCCTTGTGTATATTGTGCTACAATGGGTTACATACCAATTAAAAGTAAAACATTCAGTTTTCTACTGACTCTGAAAAGCAAATTAAAGCCACATTTTCTCATATTTTCTCAGGGGAAAGCTGCTAAATAAATCCTGTTGTTGTGATTTATTGATCAGTTTAGCCTTTTCAGATCACCTACAGTAGACTAACTGCTCATGCTGCAGGTTTGTGTAGCAAAATTGTATTTGAACAACGCTAAGCTTCTCAGTATTGCCTTCCAAATCTTGTACCCCTTGTCTTTTTTTACTGCATGGGTATGAGGCCAACATTTGCATTCCATTACTGTAAAAGGCCTTATAGATCCGGATCAAGAAGTGACTACCACAGCTTGAGCCTGAAGCCCATGTGAAAGGAAGTTGACTCACCTGCTGCTCTCCCCATATCCTGAAGGGGAGGTCCTCGAGTGTTTGGAAGAACTATAAGTTGGTGTTGACTTACTTCCTTTTGCTGCAGTCATTTTCATATAAAGTCTATGATTAGCACATAACAATAACAAAAAGTGTCTTTAGTTTTGTGCTTAGTTAGTAATGATCTGACATTGTTTCTTTGTGAGGTTAAAAACAAAACTTTAAAGAGGCCAAATTCCAGCAACAGCCCTTTTCAGACATGGGATTCATAACATTGCTGGCTTCATCAGTCTGTTAAAGTGGTGGCATTCTGTCATTCAGACACGGGCCACCTTTATGCTAATGTTCCTCACATACCTACCTCCAACATACCCACCACAGCAACACAGAGAGCCATGCATCCAATATTGGTCATACCTGCCAGACTGGACAGAGCATCAAGGGATGTATAATACATAATAATGTACTAATAAACAAAAGACTAAATCTAAACTAGCATCTTTTCAAACTGTCCAAGTAACTAACAAGCTAGTTTATTTGTTACTTCCTAATACTGAAAATTCAAAATAAAAAATATCGTGACAGCTGTGACAGAGCTCAGGACTCAACCTGAGGATGGCTGCTGTGTAACAAACGATGTGACTGCAGCTGATAAACTGTGAAACGTACACAGTGTGACTTGCTGTTAGACCTGGATCAATCTCGTCTCCATGTCTGGGATCATTTCTAATTTTAAGTAATTAATGTAGTTACTGCTGTTGTTCTGTGGATAAATGTGAACAGCTCCCTCTCACTGGAGATGCTCATATGGAGCCTGCTGCTGTCTGATGCTGCAGACATTTAATACTCAGAGAAAATACTCCTACTAACAGCTGGAAGCAACACACTGAACTTCAGCTCCTGCTAATGTTTTGTCGAATCCCAGATTACATTCATTACAATCAAGTCTCTTCAATCAATCAGTTAATTTTGTAGACATTTCATTTGTAGTCCAGTAGATGTGAAATGGTCGAGCAAAATAATTGAGAACAGCATATACTGATGCTACAATGTGGAAAAAATTGCAAAGTTGTCAATTGCATCTCACACCACAAAGTATGTCACTTGTGCATGCTGGTCCTTCCATGAAGCATGCAGTTCAGACTGGTGCTATGTGGAAAGTGATACAGAAATGTCCCTAAGTCCAACATTATACGATTGTTGTCACACTTTCTACAGAAAGGTGACCAGGGTGCTGATTCAGACATGAAGCCAACACATTCTGATGCCATCAGTTTAATGGAAAGGAGTGCATGTCCTGCTAATACTGAAAATATAGAACTGTTTAATAAAACAAAGACAAAGGGACGTGACACAGCAAAAGGAACATCAGGGTTATACAAGCAGTGACTGGAAGTACTGTGGTCAGGCAGTTGGCATCCAGTCTGGCCTGTCTTCATGCTGTGGTTGTATGCTTAGCCTCTCTCTCTGTGTTTTTCTTTTAATTCTTCTGCAGTGGCTCTGAGGTTCACCCTATTTATGGAAATTAGAATTGGTTCTATCGTAGTTCTTGTCTGTTGAGCTGCAATACAATTCACATTTCAACACAACTAAAACTGCACTGACCTCTCCGAGCAATTGAAATGCAGTGATAGTAAAGCAGCACACACTTATCAGGCCTTTCACTCTGAGCTGCTGACCCAACACAGGAGAATGTGGGCTGGAGACTGTGAGTGACACGACCCTGGATGTGGGTCAAAGGTGCCAGGTCAAGATCAGGGTTACAGTAAGTGATTTGTCAAAGGTTTGACATCTCAGATTTTTGGTAGTATCCATTATTTGGGTAGATATGACTTTTGACTTCTTTAAATTCATATAGTAGTATATTGTATACACATACTGTCGTTCATGGACTTATATTCATATTAGAGGTAGAAGCTTGACTTTCAGTGACTTCTTGTAGTGGTAGAAGTAGGACTGTAGCTTAGCTAGCTTTACTTTAAGATAAATTATATTATTAATGAAGGTGATGCACAGTGCTGCAATATGCTGACATTTTATTAAAACAATCTATTAGAGATGCCTCTAATAGGCCTTTCTTATGAGTTTTGTTTAGTTGAGGGTCCTCACTAGTTGCAGCTCTTAACATCTGACACTGCTTTTGGTGGACTTCTGTACTTAAGACTGGTGAGGATGAATGCATGCTACTAGCTGTAAACCGCCTCTAAGCAGGATGGCTGTATGTAGGAGTCACATCCTGGGTTACATGTCTGGGTCATCTGTAAGCTTAAATCAGCTTATAAAGTGTTTTTTTAATAAACTGAGTCCATTATTTTAATAATTGGAGTGTAAAAATGTGGCTACTTTTAGGCCGGTTATAAAGGATTCAGTGTTTCTCCACCAGAAGGCAGCAACAATTAATGTAGCAATTAGTGAATAATCAAACAGGGCAATTTTAAATGAGAAAAACCCTCTCTTTGTTGTCTGATCAGGCTTCTTTGTGGGAAACACAGCAAGCCGTGCATGGAAAAACTTGGTGTCATGATCTCAGTATTTTCATCATGGTCACTGGTACAATAAAATATGAAGCCATTCTTTTCCAGCACTGTGGGAAAACATTCTTCCCAAAGCCAGATAAACAGATGATCTTATGTTTTTCCTGCTCAGTCAGGTGTATGAAGACAGCAAAACTGGAACTCTTTATGAATGACTCTCTCTAGGTGGCGCTCTTGTCTTTGTCTGTTCAGCCACGGCTAAGCAGATCATTCACATGTTTTTTTCTTAAAAAGAGCAACTCGGGTCTGGATAGAGCAGGAAAAGCAGGGTCTAGGTATGGGTTTATTCCCTGCTGAACTATCCCTCTGTAAGGTGAAATCACAGGTTATTTGTAGGAAAATGCTACCCAACATTAGGTGAATGGTTCTGTAAGTTTAACATCTCCTTCTTTCTTTTGTCTTTGAGAGGAGGAGGAAGTGTAAAGAGCAGTGAGGTGGCAAAACAAACAGCTTGTCAGCAGAGGTCAGCTTATCAGGCTGCTACATGACTGTGTATCACCCACTCGCTGAGTATTGAGCCAGGGAAATGTGGCTCAGCGATCAACCAACCCGCTCCATTGATTAACAGCGTCTTCTCATTCCTGGCCAAGAAATTGGCTTCCCCCAACATGTGTCGTTTGTTTGAGGAGAAACGAGGCCCAGTGCCATGTGTTTGTGTGCTTACGCTACGTTCGCTCCGAGGAGAGGGTACACTTCCAGCTGAGCCACTCTGCATTTAAAACTAGCAGCCAAATGCTTCTCATATGGAGAGGGGCTCTAAAAAAAACCCTTCTCAGTTTGAATGCAAGAATCTCAGTGTTCGCCTGCTGGGCCTGATCTTCCTATTGGCTCAATATTTTGGCCCCTGTTGTACCATAAAGTAAACCATTTTGTACACCCTCCCTACCCCCCACACCCAGCCACCCCTGCCCCTCCTTCTTAGAAGCATTTATCCCCCTGTCACCCCGTCTCATCACATACATGCACGTACAGTACACTTATTTTGGCTCACAGTGGGTGTGTGGGCTATTCAAACGTCCTGACTCAGAGATTTAAAATGTCATTTAAAACCCATTCAGTGCTGTTAAGGCTTGTTTTATTTTTCCAACTTTAGCCTACAAGGTCAGTTTGCACCAACAGCTGATGAGCGATCAATAGGAGATTTGAATTTAAAGAGCCGTGGCCCCGGGGGCGGTCAGTCGCCGGTGCATGGTGTTACCACAGGGGGGGGCTAAGCCCAGGGGCTCAACAGAGACCTATATCCTTCCACACACCCTCCACCCCCACCTTCCACTCCACCTCCCCAAGCTTGGTTAACTCTCAAGACCATGATTAATTCATGGTGGATTACAGTCTGGAGGCAGGGGAGAAAACTGGGATTGCATACGGTCCTAACTGCACACGCAGGGTTAGGGAGATAAAGGTTCCCCCGGATTCATGCCACAATCCCACCGCCTCACTCACTTCCCTACAAGTATGAATAATTTTTTTCATCCTTCCTGCAAAAGATCACGCCTCAGTGTTTGGGCTTCTTGATTATTATTGCGGCTATATTCACCAAAATAAGTTAGGAGAAGTCCCTCCCAGCCACCAGACCGCACTCACTGCAAGAAAAGAAAGCTGCAGGGAATAATAATGTAGGAGCGGGCTAATAAAAGCATAACAAGCAGGAGAGCCGCGGTCACGGCAATTTCATCATTGTCCTTCACAGTTGCACAGCTAACTGCTTATGGTTAGTCGACGACCTCAAGTAACTGAATGGGAGAATGTGAGGCTGGAGCTAAAGCAGTTGGGAGAAGAAATGGCATCAGCATAAGTTGTGAATTCGCTCCCCCTTGTGTTGGCTACAGCAAGCCGGTCTAGTAAATGCTCCATGGCTGGGCAAAAAGTAAAATCAGCACAAAAGTTTTTGTTGTTCAAACCCTTTTTCTATTTGTCTATGAATTGTTTAGGATCTGGTGCAATGCTGCCAGTGGCAGGGGAAACAGAAAACTCTGCTTTAAGATTAGCACCACAAAACCCACTACAAAGTGTTATTCTGTAGCAGCCCTGCACCTCGAAGTCCTCATTCTGACTCCTTTTTCTGTTAGTGTGTCTTTTCATTACTTTCTGCCAAATGCCATTTCAATTTTACTCATTGTTTTTGAATCCCATTAATCAGAATTAACAAATGTTTACCTGTCACCATGCCTGCAAAGGCCAATTATTTCACACTCCAAGAGAATGGAAAATTAGACGTGTAGACAAAAAGCGTTCATTATGAAATGACTGACAATGGCCTGAAAGGTACCTTACAAAGAGCCCTGTGATGTACAGCTGCACTGACTCATTATACACTGCCGTGTCAGAATATACTGTAAGATTGCTGTTCCAAAGAAAATATGTTAAAAATTCATATGTATATTTTCTAGTTTTATTAGAAACACATTTTTGTCAACATGTTGTATTTATACAGTGAATGGTCTAATATGCACTGGAGGTCACATAAGCTTAGGTTTATTTGAACAATAAAAGACATACCATGAGGGCTTGATATTCAAAGAGATGTAGCAGCTACTTGCTGCATATTTGACCATCAATTTTTAATAGTTTGGATTTTTCTTCTTTGAAGACACAAAAATAAAACCTGTCTAAGTATGTTATATTAACAATTTTATGAATGTATCGTCAGCAGACTAAAAAAATTAAGAAGTCAATTACTCCTTTTAACATTTACATTTTGTCTCAACACGTTCTGCGATGATGGTGCAAAGCACTTTAACAGTATTTGTGCTATTTTTTTTAATTTGGCAAATGTCTACTTTACTTGTGTTTTTATTGTTTTTTTTAATTTTTTTGTAAACAACATCTTGTACAAACTAGCACAGTGAACCACAACCCCAGCAAATGTGTTTTTATCTCCATACAATATAAATGAAATCAATACAAAAGTTTGGTTGGTTGCTTGGAACATTTTTATATGGATCGAGAGGTTCTAAAACATGGTTTTCGAGACTTCTGGACTCCTGAATTAAATAGATTACGTAAACAGTTGACTGTTCTAAGTCCCATTTAGAACCCCAGTAGAAGATTTTTAGAAGGTAGACTTCATTTCAACATTTCAAGTTCACTTCCATTTTAAATAAAGGGTTTGCAATCCGTAGAGGGTTTTTACTGGTTTGCCTTTTGAAGGCGGCCTCCTTCAGGTTTGGTGGAAATTCTGAAACCAAAACAAACAAATAGTCCAGGCGGTCTGTCATTTCCTCTGGCCTTCAGAAACGTAGTGTGAAAAAGGTTAAGTGTCAATATGGCAGAGCCTTGAGAGGCAAAGAGGTCTGAGGAGCTTCTGAATAAATACAAGGGACACATCTAGTGCCTCAGACATAGTCTGAACGCCGCTCAGCCTTCCTACAGTGCCAGGTCAGCACACAACCAACCCTCGGCCCCTTTATTCTCTCTCTGTAAAGCTATTGAAGTCTTTGACAGTAGCTAATGATGTTTTCATGTTCGGGACATACTATAGGAGATTTCGAAAAGGGTTGTCTTTTACCTCACCAGTGAGCGTTAGGGGGTTTGGTCGCTACGCCAGGCCACTGACAGGAATTAGGAGACGTGACAGGGTGCCTCATGGGCCCAAAGAAAGAGGGGTGGATGGGGGTCAGTTCAGCAGTCTCACCCAGGCTTTTTATTTTCTATTTATTTATTTTTTTTGGAAGTCCAGTTGTTGGATGCAGGACGGATGAGGGGGTGGGTGGGGGTTTTAGAGAAGCAATTGAAACACCCAAACACAATTCTGAAGACAATGTTTTTGAGCATAATTTTTATGCCAGATACGCTTTCCCCACGAAAAAAAGATCAACAAATCAAATAGGAAAATAAATAAATATCAAAACACCAACAAAAAAACTGAAAAAAACAAAAGCTTCATGGCGTTGCCCTAACCCTGTCAATATCCATGTCCCTGTTCTGGACTCCAGCCCCCAACAACACCAAAGCTCACCACCCTCCATCAGCAAATCTCTGGCCAGTAGAGTCCACTCTCTGAAGAAGCTACCAAACGGTGCCCTCATTCATTTCCGAGGGCGGGTGGGACAGGTGGTTGTTGTATCCGCTGCCGTTCAGCGACAGTGAGGTAAAGGGTGGACTAGGGCCGAACACCTCGGAGGAGATGCTGTGCAGGGGCCCCGGGATGCCAGGCTCCGGGCTGGGAGAGTCCCCCGGGTGGTGGGACATGATATCAGAGAAGCGCTGCACCTCACTGGAGGGGTGGTGGCCTGGCAGGGGGTGGTCCATACCTCCAAGGGGGGTGCCTGTGGGGCCTGAGGAGGGCACGAAGGGGAGATCAACGGGGGTCTGGGCCTGCGATGACGGAGGCCCCTGAGGGAAGAAGTCATAGTTCCCTCCTGGGCCGTAGTACTCGCTTTGATAATCTGCAGATCCAAGAGAAGAAGGAAAAAAATCAGCGTTAGCTCAGACTGAGAACAATGGGTGTGCAGAAATAATTCCAGGGACGTTGAGGAATTCATTGAATATACATAACTTGATTTGTATTGGAGAGAGAGAGACCCTCGCCGTGCTACATTAGTCACAGAGCACGTTACACTTAAATCAAAACTGCAATTGGGTGGGGAGAACAACGTGGCCACAAAATTAATTAAAATGGGGGCCATTTCATCAGCGATTCTACCTACTGAGACTGACTCTTTTTTTTTTAATTCAGCAGAATATTATTAGACTTTTTGCTTCAGCAGGAAGGACAAAGGCTTGAGCACAAATGAAATTCTGTGAAAATTACCAGATTTAAAAGGAGCAGCGCAGTGTTGGTATCAGATCACTCAGGTGTAAACTAACTTTGCTTAAAGTGAACTCTCTGCTCACTGGTTTTCAGAATCCTCTGGTTGACGTGAACCAAAATGAATAATAGATCACGTGAAAGTGTTGCATTTTCCAATGAAGGCCTTATAGTGCTGGTTATCCAAACATGCTATAATAATAATAAGTAAAGGCAGAACATCACTGCATTGTGTCCGTTTGTTCATATGGATATTCATTTAATTGTGTGCACTGATTTAAAATTTTATATTTTGTAAAAACTACTGAAAAAGCTGAAAGCACTGACAGCATTTACTGGAGGTGGTAATTCCTTTAAATAGTAATAAACACAAACACAAAACTGCTTTGTTTCTTATTCAGCTTCCTCACTGATGAGGTCTACATATGATCAAATACAATAATGTAGCACACAACAGGAAAGTACAATAAAATGACAGGCAGGTAAGAAATGGAATAACATGCAGATAAGATTTTTAGAAGCATAAAATGTTGGATTAAATCGCTGGATGCCAGAATCACGCCTAAAGTCATTTTTAACAACAATTAAAATAGATCTTTTTCACGATTAAACAATTTGAAATAAAAAAAATGTACTCCCAAACAGACGACCTAAATAAGAGGCATACCTCCGTAGTAGGAGAAGGGCCCGTTGGGGATGAGCTCTCCGGGCTCCAGCCGGTCCACCAGCGTCCTCATCCGCCTCGGGCTCCGGAAAAACGCGTGTCTCCGGGCGCCCAGCGCGCTCAGCTGCTTCATGCGCCTCTCTTTGGAACGTCGGTTCTGGAACCAGACCTGCTCACACACACACGCACACACACACACACACACACATATATATGGGTCACCTTGTGTCACTCAGCAAACATGCAATAGGCTGCTGACGCCATTTTGATCGCACGTCAATACAGTGTGCGGGAGATGGGAGGAGAGGGCCAAATGGAGATGATGACGGGGCCGAGCGCTGCTTTACCACTAATAAATATCTAAACAAACAAAAACGGGATTTTGTGAGAACATGCAAATACAGCTCGCTGTGTAAATCCCCGCTATTCAAAAGAAAGTGTAATTAGGTGTCATATTTACCTTGGCACCTGCGCCGCGCTGCCTTCTTAGCAGTGTCAATAACCGCGCGCTCTGTGTGTGTTTTGCGCCGTGCGTGATGAGCCGGTGCCCTAAATCCGCAATGCTCTGCGGCGGAGAGGACTGCGCCCAATTATCGTTACAGGAGCGAGGAGCACATCTAACCTCCCTAATGATCTTTTAACCCTCCATTTACTCCGACTGAAGGCTACAGCAGCGGGGGCTTAAAATCTCCAATTAATACTTAATAGGAGGGTTGTTACCAATATATTACCGGGCTCTTGGAGGTTATCATTTCCTAATCTATAGGCCGGCTTCCTTTAATTACGCCCTTCCTTTCCCCCTCATGCTCATACATATTAGATACCTCTGCTTCTCCACTTTCACTTTATCGCCATTAATCTGCCATACCGCTTTACCTGAGATCTGCCCCGCAGCCTTAAAAACATTACGACGCATTCCTTTCAAAAAAAGGAAAGGTAAAAAAGGAAGGAAAATATAATTAGAATTAAAACGCATAAATGCTCCACTTTTAGGCCGACATTTTCTGCGCTTTTGGCACATGGATTTATAATTTACAATAATTTTCTTTCAGTGTTTGTGCGCCACAGACAAAAAATACCCCCCATAAAACTATAATAATAATAATAATAATAATAATAATAATATTAATAATAATAATAACAGTGTCATCAGCTCAATGTGCTGCTCCTTGTTTAATTCGACCCTCCTGTAATTCAGAGTTCTGAGGAGACAATCTGAAGACCCTTGAAACAGATTTCTGCCTTTCCACTTGGCTGGAAATGCTCACAGCATGGCTAAATGTGGTCGCAAAACGTGATGGCAGCGCTGTGCCAGGACTCCCAGCGCTCCCAGCGCTCCCAGCAGCCCGGCGCCAGTTGGCGACTTTGCCCCGTCGCGCGCGCCAAGAATCAAAAATACCCATATAAATTACCCGTTTCCAAATCAACCCCGTCCGTCGGCCAATCTCTGGCTTAATGAATTCAATGTGACCGCGCAATTTGAAGGGAAGAGGCCTCCTCTAAAGAGGGGTGAAGGATGTGAAGGGGGGAGGAGGAGGGGGGTGCTGGGGGAGGTGGAGCCTCTGTGGTGGGATGAGGCCTGCTCGGTCATGGCAGTCTGGCAGCTTGGCAGGGACATTTTTCCATAAAATATAAGCTGTTACATCACACCTTTTAATGGGTGCCTAACACCCTATAAAACAGAAAAGGCGCGAGCCCACCTCCTCAACCTGTGGGTGTCCCCTGAATTCTATCTCCATAATATTTGGGACCATCTCAGACAGATTCAGAGGAGCTGAGATGATTTACTATTGGACTATATTTAAGTCGGCGGGGACGGAGGGAGCTATAATTATAGTAGTGATTTTATTAGGGGCACCCAGTGGGAGAAGCACCCTGTTTGCTAGAATGATGGACTGTTGGGTGGATGGTTTGTGGTTTTGGTGGTGAATTAATGAATTGATGGTGAAACCTTGTGGGCTCTAAGTGTACCTGGATGACCCTCATGTTGAGGCCGGTCTCCTGGGCCAGCTGCTCCCTGATGTGTCTGGTGGGTTTGGGGGTGGCAGCGAACGCGGCCTTCAGCGTCTCCAGCTGCTTGGCCTTGATGGTGGTCCGGGGGCCGCGCCGCTTCCCTCCCAGGTTCTGGTCGTCGTTCTCGTTGTTCACTGTCTCTTTGTCGGACAGGGCTGCGATCTCCGTGTCCTTAAGGACCACATCGTCCTGTAGCTGGTCTTGAGAGTCCGGTGATAAACTCGGGTCGCTGCATGCCGTTACTGCAGGAATGACAGAGGCGTTTTAGAAGAAGCGGAGCCACCGTGGAGTTAAAGGGGGCTGACCTCAGGTCTGGGATGCAAACTACCGACAGCATTAATAAAAGTAAACCACGTTCTCTAATGATCCATCCAGCTCTCCACACACTCAACAACCTGCCACGGCCCCGTTTCATGAGTTAGGAATCAGAATATTCACACCGCCTATAAAGACGTTTGGGTGGTGCGTTTTACAAATGGATGCAAATAAAAACAGCTGATTTAATATTTGTGAAGAGCCTTAAATATTAAGGAAATAGAGAGGGCACTGCAAACAATCTTAATAAAATAATTCTACAAGACAGATTGAGGAGCAAAGCTGCAGAGCTGTTCAGCACATTTACATAACAGGCCGAATGAAGATCTGAGCTGCTGGAAGAGGATGGGGAGGCAAATATCAGGCATTTAGGAAGGGAATCATGTGCAGGCAGGCAGACAGGCAGACAGACAGACAGACAGACAGACAGCTGGCTTTCTCTGTTTGTTTGTTGGTTTTTGTCTTTTGTGAATTCTCTGAGTGTCGACTGAGTCCTGATCATGGAAATGATGGAGCCACTGCGGGGCTGAACACATCACATCCATCACAATTTATCCCGCCTTGTGCACCAAGACACACACGCACGCACACACTCACACACACACACGCACACACACACCCCGCTGTCTCCGTACCTGAGAGGAGGTTGGTGTCTTTTACACTGGTGTTGCTTAGGTAATCGTCTTTGCAAACGAATTTGTTCTCGTCTATGATGTAGAGCTCCTCCCCGGTGGACAGCTGCTTATTGCACATCATGCAGGTGAAGCAGTTGAGGTGAAACACTTTGCTCCGGGCCCTCCGGACCAGGTCGTTGGGAGAGATGCCCTGCGAACAGCCGCCACACTTGGTGCCGAACCGCCTGCATGAGAAGGAGACGAGCTGCCGTTAGTGCTCTCATCAGAGGTGGATGTCAGCCCCTAATCAGAGTGATGCTCAAACCGAAACGGTGACAACTGGCACAGATTCACACGTTAGAAAAACACTAAACTCAGTGGCCCACAACCCCATGTCTCTTGAAGAGAGAGCAAAATAAATCCTAGTTTATATATACCCTCTATTCTGGTATATGAAAATGAACTATTTAAGAGCTAAAACCGGAACAGCAGCCTTTATTAAACACTACATTTTAAATTAAAAATAATAGAAGAATAAATACGGAGAATCAGATGTTTATTTTAAAAAATTAAGTTAAAAAAAAACACCTAATACGGAAGCCCACATAACAACGCCTTTAGAGATTTTTCCGACTTTGTTATTTTCAAAATAAAACAATTATTATTATTAATAATAATAATAATAATAGCTGAATGCAAAATTTAGCTATTTTTTATACACGTGATTGTAAAAGAAAGATCTTATTTTTCCATCCCTAAACAGGAACCTATGACTTTCTTCCTCCATAAACGTTTTTCACAACCCTGTAATTTTAAGAAAAAAAAATCTTAAATATTTTTTTAATTGTTTCCCTTCTTTTATTTATCTATTTTTTTCACCCGCTATCTCTGTGGATTCTACACAGCTCCAGTTTTTCCAGGCTGGCCTCAGTGACCACTCGCCTTCTCCTGGCTCTCCAGTGTAGCAGCCTGGTTTTAGAATCCTAATAAATCCCAGCCCTGCATCGACTCCACCGTTAAACAATGTGTATTGAGTGGTGTGCACCGCTTGTTGACTGCACGTCTGTGATTGCATTGTCTGCGGACTTGATCTTTTCAACTAGTTTACTATTCTAATCCACTTATCACGTCCTCCTCAGCCGGACTGAGCAAACACACCGGGCAGCGGCTCCTCGGCCCGGGGTTTGATCCTGAGCGCTGGCCCGACTCGCTGCACGCTGTTAAAAAAGACCTCCAGCCCAAGTGTGATTTCCTCGATTTCCTAACAAACCAGCCCCCCCACCCCGCTGAGAGCCAGCGCACACGCGTTTAATGTTGCTGCTCCTTTTTTTTTCTCCTGCTGCTGTTGTTTTGCATAAGAATCCAAATGAACAAGCTTTTAATTACTCACTGCTAATCAAAGCTTATCGCCTCCAAGTCCTCGTTCACGCCTGCAGGCACGGACACGTCGGTTTATTCAGTTATTTAGAGGAAAAATAAAGAACACACAGACCCTCACTTCATAGGAAATCAGTCTGCAGGAGCAGTCAACAGATGTTCTTTAAGGTGTTTGGTTTCCTGATAATTGTGTGTTCTTTATTTTCTCCTCAATTTTTATTTTAACAGTTTTTTAAAAGTTTATTTTAAGAATCACTTTTTTCCTCGGTGACTGAGGAAAAAGAACACAGCTAATTTAAAAAGTTGGATTTTTGAAGTGTTTTCAAGGTATTTTATAGAGTTGTGTCCCTTCAATATTCAGGCTTCTTTTTTCTTTTCTTTTCTTTTTTTTGTCGCTAATTTTTAAATTTCTTTCTTGGTTTCTTTTGCGCATAAGTGCCCACATGTTGACCTGCTGCTTCAGCCATCCGGCTTGGTGCGTAAAACCAGCCCCATTTTAAAAAACAAAACAACTGCTGATGAGTTTTTCTGCCACCTTCCCAGTGCTTACCTAAAGAAATCATTTTTGCAGTACAGTCTCCCCTCTCGAGAAAAACATTTCTCTGTCAAATTACACTTGCACTCGCAGCACTGCACGCACTTGACGTGCCAGGCTCTGTCCAGCACGTTGAGCAGAAAGCGGTCCAGGATAGGCCTCTCGCAGCCGGCGCAGTGGACCATGGCTTTGGCTGGGCTACAACCCCCACAGATGAAGCGCACGCACAAACAAAATCAACAGCACAGGCCGAGCATTGACCGAGTATCTGCTTTCTCCCTCCCTGATTTGCCTGGAGCTCCCGGGTCAATGTGCGCGGAGAAGCCAGTCGATCAGGTGTCACCACAGATTTCTCCCTGCATGCGTAAAAAGCATCAGCGTCCCCTCCAAAAAAAAAGGAAAAAACGGAGGGGGTAGGAAAGAAAAAAGAGAAGAACCAGGAAGGGATGGAGACCGCGTCCTCTCTGGAGAAAGGCCAAAAGGTGGGAAAAATAAATCAGTCCTTTAATGGATCCGAAGCAAAATTCAACCGAGGTGCAGATTTCAGCTCAAAAAGCTGCCGATCGGCTCAGGAGAGAGGAGCGGAGCCCGTGTGGTCGTCCCGGCGCTCTTGGAAGTGACGCATCGGCGGAGAAGAAGAGCGTCGTGTGCCAGTCAGTGCTGGAAGAGGCGTCTAATAAAATGCTTTTAGGGCAGAGCTGTCACACAACAAGACACGCACGCCTATAAATAATTCAGTGTACTTTAACATGGCAGCGTATCCACTGAGCAAAGAGCCGGCGAGAAACAAAATCACACACCCAAAAGATTGAAAAAGTCTTCTCCCTCTCGCTCTGTCGGATGATCCTGGATGTTTGGCTCGTGGTGGCGGGGCGGGGGGGATGCTGGGACGCGCTGGCGGTAGTAGTCAGTGTGTATGCTGGGATGCCCCTCAGTCTCCAGTGCCGTGCGTATGCTGGGATGCGCTGGGTCTCCAGTACACTGTCTTGCTCCTAAAGCTCCAACCCAGCCTTATTCCCAGCCTCCTGACGTCAGGCCGCGGCCGGACCAATCAGCGCCGCACCATGCCAGCAACCATCAAGCTACCCCATCATAACCCAGCGAGGGCTCTGCCTGCTATTTATGCCACACACTCAAGACACCAATTGTCAAGAATTTCCCTGCAAACTGTCATATGTTAGTGAATGTGTTTGGAGGAAGCAGCCGCAGCGGAGGGCGCGCAGCGCGGAGGGAGAGACGCCACTTTTCAGCTGCTGAGCAAATTGTCTTCTGGGCATGAGGGGGACATGAAGGAGGAATCTGAGCAGGTAGATACAGTGGCGTCTTCAGGATACAGAGTCTGGAGGCGCGTATTGCATGGCGCACTCCATGTTTATTCGTGTAAAGTTGCTTTGCGCCAGAAAAAAAACACAAGTCGAGCATGAGACTTTTGAGGATAACTGGAGGCTTTTATAATAATAAACCAGCTGTTCGCTAAAATACAACATTCTAACTGCCTGCTTTGAACTTTAACGCGCCGCGCATTAAGCTGAACGCTCGGAAAGCTGCCGAGGTCTAATTTAGGTGGTGACTCGGTGGTGGAGGTGTGATGCTGTCCTGTCCGTACAGCCGCGGTCAGGTCCGTCACTTCTCTCTCTGGTGTGATGAAGTGAAAGACGGAGAGGCTCTAAAGTTGACAGCTCGCTGCTCAGCCCGTCAGCAGCTCGGGGCCCAGACACCTCGGACGATTCATTAGGGATGTCCAATCCACTTCATCCGCCTAAAGCAAACACCGCCAAGAGCCCAGTCTGCTGGATTATCAGTCATCTCCATCACAGAGAGCAGGGGCGGCTTTTGTTTTGAAAATCATTTCCAGGCCCGAAGTTTTTCACACTTCTCAGATCTGTTTTCTTGCTATTTAAAAACCGATTGCCTCGTTTAGTGAAGGGCAAGTTTATTATTATTTTCTAAATTATTTAATTCCATCATCTGGGCTGACTAAGATTTGCAAACTAGTTCGGAGTGTTGCTCTTTGAATTTACGCATGTTGTTCTGTTGTGGCCTGTAAACAGTAGTTTATTAAATGTAACTGCATTATGAAAATATTGTTGTTTGTCTTTGTTGTAATTTTTTTAAATATATGTTAAGTCATTTTAAAATAGAACCAAGCCCAGTAGCTGCGCATTGAAAGCAGAAAAGGCGACCCAGGACCTCCGTTTGTTGAGCAGCAGTAACCCGCCAGCAGCCTCCTGCATATGGGCTGCTTCTCATGCAAAACGCCGCCCGGCCCCGTCCAGCTGCCTCCCTCCCGGGCGTCTGGGGAGGGAGCGCCCCTTCACCAGGACATGTGTTCCTGACTTGAAGAAAGGCGAGATAAGGCTTCAAAACACACACACACACACACACACACACACACACACACACACACACACACACACACACACACCAGCTCCTGCTTCTCCTCTCGTCGTGGCTCCACCAGCTCCTCTCCTTCTGCTCTTTTTTCCTTTTTCCTCCCAGCTTCTCGAACCTTTCTTCTCCTCCCGTCCGTCCCCCCATCCTCACATCTCTCATGTTCTGCTTCCATCAGAGAAAGAGCGAGCGGGGAGGCGGAGGGGTCACTGCGCTCCGTGACAACACGGCGCTCCGTTCTCCACAGAAGGGCAACCAGCAATCGAAACACCGCGTTCCCTTTAGACTACAAAAGGCGCTTGATTTCTGTTTCTCGGCTGTGAAAAACTCCCGAAGAATTCGACCCGAACCTCAGAAATCCCGCAGTCTGCAGGCCTTACTCCTCTCCTCTACCTCATCAACTTGTAAACGCAGCATGTAAACACCAAAAGTTGTTCTTTCCATGTGTAGAAGATGCCTTGATAGTCTGTCACTGGGGATAATCTGTGCCTGATTTAGAATAAGCCAGAGAGAGAAGAAGCCAGCGCACGGAGGCAGATTAATCCACGAATAGAGGGAAATCAAAATATAGGCTATAGGCTTAAAAATATCTCAACTCCCCTCCAGGCAAAGACACTATTAAATGCAAAAATGGCTTTAACCTTACCACTGTAATCCCTCACTAGCAATAGATTTTTATTCTCACCCTTATTTTCACTGGGATGCAGGCAGAAGTTGTAAATTGGAATTTGTGAGGCAGCTTCTTTGTTCAAGTTGGAGGAAACAAAACTTCACGTCTCCCTTTATTATTTGATTCCAGTCTTGTTTTAATCTCAGGGTGATTGTGGATGTGATGGCAGCAGGCCTCGAAATAGTCCCAACCTGATCCAAAATGTATCTTCCATTGGTTCCTTCTCAGGATGCTGTTCACCTTTAATTCTTCCCCCTTCCTCCAAAGTGTGATCCGGACTCTGCAGGCCACACTAGCCCTGGTAGGAGAAGGGATATTCTGCTATCAGGGCCATAGCGTTGTAAAGCAGCCCAGGAGATTTGGGGTTTATGAAGTGCAGACAAGTGAACTGGTACACTGCGAGATAATTAATCTGAGATAATGAATGAGGCTGTGAAGATGCATGCAATCATTAATTCTAATCATGACACGTTTATTTGTCTCCCCTCTCTCCTCCAGGCTCAGTTTAGAGACACAATGTCACCACAACAATGCGTGAGGGGCACGGCTAGAGGAAGGAGAGGACTTTGGGATAGAGGCTAAACGCTGAATGGAGCAGGTGATTAGACGGATTGTGGGGGGAAATGTGTTTAAAATAGGAGAGACGCGCTCAGAGGCACCGGGGTGGCCGTGGCCGGGAACGCCGGGACGCGCGACCTTAGAGCGGTGGCCGGGCAGGCTGCCGAGGGGGTGACTCCGGTAATACAGAGAGAAATATCACCCCCGACTGGAGCTTTGATCAACTGAGTGTACCGGGGAGGAGGAGGAGGAGGAGGAGGAAGAGGAGGGTGCAGGGTGGGGTACCGGTCCACTGCTCTGCTGTTTGCAGCCTCCCTGCACGTTTTATTCTTCTTTTACCAAACAATACAGCAAACAGGCGCTGGCGTTCATAAGTCATAGCAGGACGCACTGATCACTCTTCTAATAAAAACAGCTCCATTACTGTGAATATCATCTGTATTATTTCTCATCTTTACATCTACTTAGAAAGCACTCACCACCTGGAACAGCAGGAATTATTGTGAGGTGGCTGAATGCGCAGACTTTGAGAAAGAAAAAAAGGAGAATTGAAAGTGCAGAGCGGACAGGAGGCCCTGTTTCATGGGATTTCTCTGCGCTTATTCCACGAAGCTGCAGACAAGAGCGCCTGCTAAACATGAATTATAATGTAGGTGATTTTTTTCTTTAAAACAATGTGTTTTGGCATGAACGAAAACCAGCCCCAGAATTTATCTACGCTCATTTAAAGCCACATAATAATAATAATAATAATAATAATTAGGCGCTAATCCACAGGAAGCTGTTTGAGCCGTGCGTAAAATGCGCTCTTCACGAATCAACTCCTAAACTGGCTGCGTAAAGTGTTTTAGAGCGAGCATGAGAGGAAAAGTTTGGAATAATATTCATAAACTGAGAGGAGGAGGTGTGTCAGGTGAAGGTGGTGCGCTTTCTTGTCTCTGCCCAGTGCGTCAGTGATTCTTCACCGCATTATCACGCACTCCAAAGAGCGAAATCCGACTTTCCCTCCTCCCTCTCTCCTTCTCTCCCTCCCTCCCTCCATCCATCCATCCATCCATCCATCCATCCATCCATCCATACCGACTCGCGGTGCTCACGCAGCAGAAAGGCCCCATAGCTGACAGAGATGCGGTCTGTGGCCGTGGAACCCACATGACAGTGGAGGCTGCGGCAGCCAACGCCAAAGCAGAGTCCCGCGATCGACTGGCTGGGCCTCCCCCACCCCCCGCCCCCTCTCCTGTACATCGGGAGCCAAACATATGCCGATGTGAACTCGACGTGGATTATTGAGCCAGCAGCAACTCTATGCAAACATTTTTCCAGACTTCCCAACTCCGGTCGGGGCCTGCGCTGAGAGAAATCCAATGGGATTTATAGATCATCTCCCTACAGCTGTCCCTTCTCAGTCAGTCAAACCACCACCACCCCCCCTCAGCTCCCACCCAGCACACACACACACACACTCACACACACTCCATCCACGCACACACACTGGCCAATATTCAGAGATCCCGACCCACAGAATCCAGCAGCCACCGCTGTCCTCTGTGTGTTTTCTCAATGAGATCATATGAGTCAGTGAACTGGGGGCCCTGCATGAGACTCAGAGGTCACCCAGAAATAAAAAGAGCCTTCCACCAGGGTCCCACTCACTCCTCTAGGGGGCGAATTCAATCCGGGTAGAGAGAGGGCTTATAGGCCATGATACTAATTCTTATTGCTATTATATGACTGTCTTCCAATTCACTGCTGTCAGAACTCTGACATTATTATTATTATTATTATTATTATTATTATTATTATCAATGGCAGATTTTTTTCTTTTGTTTGTGGTATTTTTTAAACTCACTCTCAGGCTGGTGTATCTTTACATGTTGTCCATCTCATATATTAAAGCTCCAGCAAGCAAGTCAAAAAGGAACCAGACAGAGGCATGGCAAAAATAATCCGCGCCCTCTCCAAAGTGACATTGCTCCTATGCTACAAAATCTCACATTTTTAAATGAAATCATATTAAAGCATCCAGGTGAGGAGGTTCCACAGACACAATAAATAGATGGAACCATGAAAACGCTCCTGTCTGTCTGATGAGGTGGAGAACACCGACTGACCGGACCAGGAGGGATTCCCCAGCAAAGACCTTCGCTGGGAATCAAAACGAAAATACATAAACTAATAAAAACAAGAGAAAAAAGACGGGCTGAGAGAGCTGCAATCAGACAGAAACGATCCCACATAGAGGCGCTGGGAAGGCGCCTCTGAAGCAGTTCCCCTAGTTTAGATTAATGGTACTCCGCGCTTATTCTGCAGTCGGGGTGAAAGGGCTGGGATCACTAATGATTATAATATAATGTGTGGCGATAACCACTCCCTTTGAGATATTATCGCCCGCTGGCCAATGCTCAGGGGACGGGCTGCATGGCTGCAGAGCGGCAGATAGCTGCTGCTTCAGCCACCGCAGCGGATTTCTGCGCTCAGAAATAAAAAAAAAAGGAGAAGAAGAAGAAGAAGCCCGCAAGCATGGAGAGAGAGAGAGAGAGAGAGAGAGAGAGAGAGAGAGGGAGCTGGCCGCTGCTGATACCTGCATTAAAATCTACAGCAGAG
Source organism: Dascyllus trimaculatus (assembly GCA_024666655.1). Classification (NCBI taxonomy): domain Eukaryota; kingdom Metazoa; phylum Chordata; class Actinopteri; family Pomacentridae; genus Dascyllus; species Dascyllus trimaculatus. The sequence goes on along the minus strand of CM045453.1, from coordinate 2,867,973 downwards.
CAGAGCAGCCCATTATGGCTGCTGTTTTTTTCCCCTTCTCTGCTTTTAAATGATGAGATGATGAAGATTTTTATGACTTGGAATATCAGCGCTTGTTTATTCACGAGCGCCCTGCCTCTATGTTTCCACCCCACAGCTGTAAATCAGACCAAAGGAAGGAAGAAAAAAAAAACATCCATTCTACTTGTTTATAACAGAAACCATTCGAAGTGATTTAATTACTACTACGAAGGAACATTTAGCGCCTTCTAAACGGCGTTTTACTGCAGGGAAGGAGCTGCAGGCAGACCTGGGAGGAGATGATCCGACAGCGTGTCTGGTTCCAGAAAAGGGTCTAACATTTGTTTTCTCAAAATCTCAAAGTGGAAAAATGTGAATTAATGATGAGTTTTAAAATTCTGCTTTTTCGTTTTTGTTTTTTTTTCCTGACCATCAAACTTTTTCTTTTTTGTTTGTTTTTGCTGTAGGGAACCCTGACCATAAATGATTTACACTCTATGATGGATGACTTTTCTCAAAGCCCATATTCAGAAACAATTTTTTTTTAAAATCCCCTCTCATTCTAATAAATAAGGAAGAAACCCCAACAATTGAAAGCAAAACTTTTTTTTTACACATGTGCATATGCTGGGATGAGCTACAACTGAAAGCTGCTTTATAATATATAATATAACATCTAAACATCTTTACATGGTGTAAAATGCAGCTGCAGGCCTCTACAAGAAATCCCCCACACCTCTTCTGCATCCAAAAAGCTGCACACACTAAATATTGCCGAGTCCCAGATGTCAGCATTCACCTAGAATTTTTCACCCTCCACGGAAAAGAAACAAAACATCTCTCCGAATCAAACCCCAATCAAGAAGCCTCTGATTATTCTTTAATGTGGACGCGCACAAAAGCCGATTAGGCTGGAAATCCCTGCATAATTATCGACGTTCAGTGATCAATAACAAACAGCTCAGTCCTCGACAACGTAAAAAAAGGAAGGGGCTGTGCGAGAAAGAAGGACAGGAGGAGGAGGAGGAGGAGGAGGAAGGAGTGGAGTGAGTGATGCTGCCGTGTTGGACGCGCCGCCAACAATCCCGCGCTATCCATCTTCATTGGAGCTTTTGTGTGCGCAAAAAGCAAAGGCGCGCATAAGGTAAAGCCCGCATCAAAGCCGCGGCTTTATTTTTATATCCAATAGATCAGCAGGCAGACAAAGCTTTATTTTCGCCAGGAGAGAGATATTTTACCTCTGCCTTACGGTTTTATGTTGGAGAGGTGTCAGCCGCTGGAAATGGATGGCTAATGCATAGGCAAAGCGCGGCTCGCCTTGGCATGCTGCACGTCAGAGGGGGGCTGCAGGGAAGAGCAGCGGGGATTTAAGGCCCCTGGGGGCCCAGCACGGGGGACTGAGCACAAGGGGCGTCAGAAGCATCAGGCCTGCGCTCACGTTGCAGCTCCTAATACAGCAGAACACAGATTAAAGATGAATTTGGGACGTTTAGTAAAAATCCATGGTCAGTCTCAGGCGGAATGGGGCCTTGAGTCCAAGCCTGGCCCTCCGCTTCTTTAAATAACTAACAAGAAGCAACAAGAGGCATTCAGGGACAAATACAATAATAATAATAATAATAAACAATTACTCCATAGAATGCAAAAGTGCAGAATAATATTAACTCTCTGAAGCCTCTAAAAGAGCTAATAATGGAAACATGTAGCAGAGCTCAGCCCCTCCAGTCACAGACACACAGGTCACCTTTCTGTCACAACAGGGCTGGTCCCATTTATGACAGCAAACGAATAACCCTTCGCTCACCCTGCCACCTCCTAGAGCTCATCCGGTGAGGTCAAACTGGATGCATGAGGAATGTGCCGTGCTGTATAGTAACAGTCTCAGCGTTCCATTAAAACCAAGGGCCTGTGCCAGTCTTTATGAGGCCCTGAGCTGAACTTTAAAATGTCTTCAAATGGATTTTGAATAATACATGGTGCACTCACATGTAAAGACACACTTGGAAGATACTTTCGCTTATTACTAAATACAGGATAAACATCTAACTTAAAATATTTTTATCATTAACTCTCTGAAGCCTCTAAAAGAGCTTTAATGAGCAACTTTGGTAGCAGAAACAGCTCAGCCCCTCCAGAGACAGACACACAGGTGCTGTCGTCCAGGGCTGGTGACATTTATGACAGCAAACGAATAACCCTTTGCTCACCCTGCCACCTCCTAGAGCTCATCCGGTGAGGTCAAACTGGATGCATGAGGAATGTGCCGTGCTGTATAGTAACAGCCTCAGCGTTCCATTAAAACCACGGGCCTGTGCCAGTCTTTATGAGGCCCTGAGCTGAACTTTAAAATGTCTTCAAATGGATTTTGAATAATACATGGTGCACTCACATGTAAAGACACACTTGGAAGATACTTTCGCTTATTAGTAAATACAGGATAAACATCTAACTTAAAAGATTTTTATCATAAATTGTTAATAATTCTTTATTTTTATGAGCAACTTTGGTTAATAAACAGCTTGTTTCATATGTAAAGAGACAGTAGATGCTGGCGTCCACTCACCCATGACCTAAAAGAAAAACACAGGGAGGAAATTTGTAGAATACACATGTGTGTAGAACATCAACAAAGTATCATCAGTTACTGAAAAAATAAAAGTATTCGCTTTTTCTGGAGCTATGATGAATCAGACTCATGTTGTCATCACTGATGTGGAGCACAGAAAGGATCTAATTCGTGGATACAGCCCATAGGACAGCACACAAAGAGGAACACCTTAGACTAATACATGCTTTGGCTACGACTGGCCTTTAGGTAAAAACACATGGCTTTATGGGGTCCTCAGCAGAACCAAAACAAAGCCAGTGAATGGACTTGGAGCCATGACTGATTACTAAACTCTACAAGGTCAAGATGCTCATGCTGTCTTATACTGATGTGGTAGGATATGAGGAAATCCTTAAAAAAAAAAAAAAAAAAACTATAAATATTATTGAATTATTTGAATTCAATTATTAAATAGCTGACCAAAATTATGACAAAATAAAAAATACAGAACATAGGTAATTTGTTCCTCCTTGTCCAAACTGAAGCAGTGAGTGCTTTTCTTAATGGGGCCTGCTATGAATGTATCTCAAACTAGAAAAACCTGGCATGATATTTTCCACATCTATTCTTCATTTAAAGGTTTAATCTGAAAACATTTTTTATATATACAAGCATGCAAAGGGTGTCTTGTACGGTACTAAACATGAAAATGTTGAATAGACTGGCTTTTAGTGGAGAGTTCCAGCATCCCACGATGGACTGAATGTTGCTTCGGAGCTTTTCTACACCACTAACATTACTTTAACATTCAATTTATGAATGCTAATAGTCAAATCTCAAGATTTTGAATAGTGTTGTCGAATAGAAGCAGCATCCTACAAACATATCTGTTGGAATCAGCCTTGAAATGCTCACATTAGCTGAATCCTCTCCAGACCCCCCCAACACAACCCCATACAGGACTATTAGCTAGTTGTTAAAATCTTATGCACTGTTCGCTCCCTGACATGAATGCAGATTTCTCGCTATATGCTGCAAAGAGTTAACGAGATTTACAATGCTGCTCAAAACACAGAGCTTCCCTGTCATATTTCCCCCTCATGCTAAATAGAAATCTTAAGAAGTAATTGGAATTTACTGCATACCTGAATAACTGCATATAAATAAGCACACATTTCATCCGGGGGTTCACTGACACTGTTTGGTCGCATAAAAACTGCTGCATACATTATAATACACAGCAAATAATCTTATTTTGCTGCAGCCTTTGCTACATGCTTGGGATTCCGTCCAAATTACCGAGGATTCAAACAAGCGTTTTCAATTTATTAAACCTATATGGGCAACATTTCATTTTAATGGGACAATTTATTTCTGGGAAGGGATTATCAGGGGTTGGTGGAAACCATGGCAGTGTGTAAATCTGACAGTGTTCATCTCATTTAAAGGCAGGCAACCTTCCTTTGCTGTGGCCTGTTTTCACCGGACACAAGAGGAGGATTCAGGTGCCTCGCAAAGGCCTCGACCCCCTTCCCTTTTCGTGTGGCTGGAAGGCAAAACTAGCTCGTTGACTTTGGCCATGTCTCCCAGACAAATTCCTCAATTCTCAACACCTTTATGAGCCTGCATGTGCTTACTGAATTTGGTGGAGGAGGACGCAAATCCTCCGGATGGGATTGGCAGTCATGCCCCTGGTCTCTGGCCCGACACGCTTGGGATGTAAAGTGGCCGTCGACGGCGCAACCCCCCGGTCGAGAGGGCTCAGCGGATTTGGAGATAATGACATTGCCGCCTCTATTAAGATTCACATTAACCATTTCACCACACGACCCCATTTCCCTTTGTCCTAGACCTGTGTCAAAAGCCTTGCAGTCTTACCCTGCTCGTGGTAATATTCAAAGCTGACCAAACAACCTGTATGCACACATCCTCTATTTCTGGGAAGGACAAAAGAGAGGCTGTCTATATGCAAAGAATACAGTGAAAACATATCACACTTGTTGAAAGCAAACCACCTTAACATTCATGAAGCAAACTATTTGGCTGCAAATAGATCCCCTACGCTGGCGCCTGACATTTTCCACATTGGGACCCACACTCACGAATACAACTCGTATAGTTTCACTGACTGAAAAACACCTACACCAAGTGACCTCTCTCCCTCTGTCTCACACACACACACACACACACACACACACACACACACACACACACCAAACCCCTAGCTGCCTCCCCTGCTGGCTCCCAGAGCTGTGACTGTGGGAGGGAGGCCAAATTGTTTGTCTCTCCCTGTGTCAAGGCTCTGCAGCGGGGATGAGACCATGAGAACAACTGCTCCCTGTCTGGCTTCTGGCTGATGGCTCCATCAGGTTAGAGCAACAGGGAGTCTGACGCTGGATGAGCTTGAAGCTGTGTGTGTGAGAGAGACTGCGAGTATATGCGTTCGACGAGAGGTAGCGTGATCGTTCCAGGAGTTAAAGAGCGATGCTGTGTACAACCAAGGTAGGCAGTTAAAGGACAGCTTGAAAAGCAGTTGTTGAAAAGCAAAACACTATATCAGTGAGTTGTTAGGACCAAAGATAGAAACAAAACACCTCAGAAAATCATGCTGTAGGCATTACAAGTAGTATAAAACTACAGAAAGAAGAACTTGTGGGCTGCCTCCTAAGGAAACTTTAAACATCCACCACCAAACATCAGAATGATTTCCATATACTGGTGGTTTTTTAAGGATGCCAGATCAGAGATTGCTCACAGCGGTTACTTTGGAAGACAATGACAGTCTGTTTTGTAACTTTTGTAAGCTGTAGAACCTATTGTTTGAGGTATATTATGGTTGTGTTTTAGGTCTGCTTTGACTTCATCCATCAAGCGTTCATTTTTTTAAAGCCACAGTGTTATGATGGCGACAGGCTAAGCAGATCATTCCAGACGTCGCTCTCCTCAGCAAAACTTTTCAGTTTCTCCAGGGGGATCCCAAGGTGCTCCCAGGCCAGATGTGATATCTAATCCCTTCAGCATCTTTTAGGTCTACCCCAAGGTCTCAGTCCCAGTTGAACATTCCTAGAAAAACTTCTGCAGAACAGAGTCCAATAGTCATCCTAATAATGCTCACACCACCTCAGCTGTCTCCTTTTGAAATGAAGGAATAGCAGCTCGACTCCAAGCTCCCTACAGATGTCTGAGCTTCTATGGATATATATATATATATATATATATGTGTGTATATATATATGTGTATGTACTTCCAAAAATGTCAGTGCTATGTTTTTGTGTGTTAAGTGGACAGGATGTGGTTAGCCTAGCTTAGCATAAAGAATGGATCCAGGGTAAGTTCACAGGGGTGGTTTGAAATGTTATATAGACTGTTTTCTGCATAATCTGCACTGACACAAAGCTGGAGACGTTTGGTTCCTGTACAGGAACAGTGGTATAAAACATGGCAACCATAACCGATAGATTGTAATTAGCTGTTCACTGTCACTGCATCCTGCTGTTGTTTGTTATCAAGAAATAGGTTCATCATTTAACTCTGTCTTGTTCCACAAGCATGTTGTACATGTGTACAGGTTAAACAGGCAATATAGTGTACTTTATGAGGATAAAGACTGTTCTTTTCTGTCTTTATGAAAGCTTGGCTAATAACAGTCTGACTCCAGTTAGCATTTATCAGTCTCCACTCTCTCACAGAAGACATTCTGAAAATTCAGAACTATTCCTTAAACCTACTAAAGGTAGAGAGAACCTGCAGAAAACCACAAGATGATTCTATGGATGTATGTATACACGGCAGCAGCATTATGGTTCCTTTGAAAGTTATTTTTGGCTCTTGAAATTTTGCTGTATATGAATATTTTTTTGGAGACATAGTTGTCTGAAATGTAGACTTGATTAAACTTTAAGGTTTGCTGTAAGTTCTGCAGTCTCAGGTCATCCTATCAGGTCTTGTGCTTGGTGCATGTGGATCATTTAACCCAGACATAAATACTGTACACAGGAGCAAAGTGACTGCTATCAGTCATCTTGTATTTATTGGCATTTCCTCTGAATTGATCTTTTCAAGTGCAGTGCATTTTCTGGAGAGTATTTAGTAATATTTCCATCCCTGCTCATGCATTTTGCTTAACCCCGTCTTCGTTTGTGTCACTTCCTGACTCTTCTCTTGTGGTAATGTGGATGGGGTAGTTATGCCGCTGCATGGAGAACCCTCCTCCTCTCCTGACTTGCTATGCCTGCAGATGAGTTGAAAGGGTGAGGAGGTCGCAACCTTCCTGGGGGATGTTTTACGATGACACGGCCGGGAAGGTCTGATTTGTCTCCACTGGAGCGTGCTGCTGGTGTCTTCACACCCAGCCAGAGAGAAAGAGAGAGATAGAGATAAATAGAGAGAGTGCAGGGCAGAACGAGAGAGTGTGTGCACAGAGGAAGACAGGCGGTGAGGGTGTGTGTGTGGGGTGTTTGTCAGAGGTTGAACGTGGCTGGGTGGAGGAGGGCGGGCTGTAAATTAGCTGGCTTGGCAGACTGATGGTCAGCAGCAGTTTCAGAGAACAGCACCCACCTTGACCCCCGCTTAGGATGTCCAGCTGAGCCCCAAGGGAAGAAGAGGAGGAAGAGGAGGAGGACTGCTGTGGGACATCAGATGTGACCATGCAGACTCACTTACTGCTGTTACTGACACTAATTCAAAGAGCAATACTTAAGGACTGAGGAAACCTTTGACTGTTTGACATTTTTAAAAACACTGAAACACGGTGTTTCACCTCCTAACATACAGGTTTTCTTTTCGACCTCCTCTTCAGTTGCTCGAAGGATAATTCTGTCCCACTGTCTGACAGCTTCAAATAAATCCAAGCCACATGATGACTATTCTGACTAAAATATTGCACCATTCAATCAGATGGAAAGATTATGGAAGTCATCTCCATCACTTTGGTCACATTTCTCCACAAATTCCGACATTTTAATTATTTTTTATATTTTGTCAAAATAAAGTTCTGTAGGTTTAGATAACATTCGTTTGCACAGGATGAGCTTGTAATGGCTGATCCACTGCTGAGTGAGGTTTACGTGGTTAAACTGCCAGTATTTTCCTTTTGGAAGTTTCTCATTAAACCATTTTTAGGCCACTTAATATTTATTCAGTTCATTATAGAATAAGAAAACACACAAACATCAGTCAGGATATCTTCATCAAAAAGGATACATGAGTTTACACTGTTTCTGGCCTGTGAACCCATTTCCTGGTGTCAAAACCCACAAGACCTCTGGAAATATAGGGTTCTATGTGTTTTCTTAGAAGTTATGAGATCTGGAACTTTAAAGTTTTGCATTTTAATTACCAGAAATGAAATCTAGAAAAATCTCTTTCATACACAAAAAATGGCAGATTATATTTTTTCAGAACAGGCCATGTGCAGATAGAACCGTCTTGTTCTACAAACTCATTTTCTCCTTGGAATTATAACATTCTGTTTTGAAAAACATAGACAGAAGCAATGAATTTGAAAGACAGCATTAATGTTATAACAGGGTTAATACATAACTTGTTTTATACAGGACTGCATGGTGGCTCGGTGGTTAGCAGCGTCGCCTTCACAGCTAGAAGATCCCTGGTTCGCTTCCCGCTTAGGACGCCTGGGATCTTTCTGTGTGGAGTTTGCAAGTTCTCCCGGTGCAGCGTGGGTTTTCTGCGGGTTCTTCCAGCAGTCCAAAAACATGCTGAGGTTAATTGATTATTCTAAATTGTCTGTAGGTGTGAATGAGAGTGTGCTTGGTTGTCTGTCTCTATGTGTAGTCCTGTGATAGACTGGTGACCTGTCCAGGCTGTCCCCCTGACTTCGCTCGAGTCGGCTTGGACTCTTTGTAGTTTATTACAAACCTGCAGCATCAGACAGTGGTAAGATCCACAAGTGTCTCTAAGAGAGAGAGCTGAGCACATTTACGCACAGAGCAACAGCAGGAACTTAATTAATTAGGTTTAACTATAAATTATCTCGACACGTTGAAAGGATCGATCAGGATCTAACAGCAGGTCACACTTTCAGGTCCTGAGCTTTCAGTTTCAGTGTTTGAGAAATCAGCAATAAACTGGGCTGTAGGTAATTTGGACACTTTGATCAGCTGCTATTAATTTAATTTTAGTCTGTTATTGCATTATGTTTTATATATCACTTGGTGTATTGTCCAGTCATGCCTGAACAACAAATTTCTTGTGTGTACCACAGCTTTCTCTGGCACTGTGGGGTATGTCTGCAAGCAGCTGAGAGGGACATTAACGGAAAAGTGTCTGAATCACTAGAATGCTGTCACTTTAACGGAATGATGAACCCAGCATCGTTCCAAATTCTAAGTCGAGAACGGGCTTTTGTTGCATAAATGCACAGTAGGTTGTATCTATGTATTCAGCGCATGCACTCTACTGAGCACGTTTCCCGTTGCCCTTGTCATATAGCCATGGTGCGGGCATCAGTTCTGGGCTACACATGGGAGGGTCCATGCACTCTTGGCAAGCTGGTGAGATCACATAGTTTACCTCACACAGATGTGGTAACACTGACCTAGATTGTATCTATGGATTCTGCACATGCGCACTACTGCCAGGCATATGCAGTGTTACTGCAGAGCAGCCAGAAACCTTCAGGGAATGTCCACATGCAGCCCGAAGTTTGTGTTGTGGTGAACTGTGGGAGATGATGAAATGTATGTCACGTGGACCCTTGCAGAAAATTGCGTACTCCTGGACATGGAAAGTGTAAGGCCAGTGTGATAATTAACGTGTCTGTGAGGGTCTGATGGAGGTAAATTCCATCATTTTACAAAACCCGTGAGAGTCTGCAGACTCCTTCACACATGTCCACATGCAATACAAAAAAATAGACTTCAGAAACTCAAACTGATCCTTGAGTGTTTGCCTCTTGATGTTAGCTTTAGCTGCTAGCATTAGCTGGCTAACTTGGTACCTAACAATAGAATAGACTTCTTTAGCTGGATCTAAATCATTTCTAAAAAAAAAAACAGAATCATGAGGTTTGTAATAAACATCAGGTTGCATGACAGAGTTGTTTATCATCTCAGACAGCTTCTTTTACTACTGTAGGCAACACAACAAAGATGAAGAAGCTGAGTGGTTTGCTTGGGTGTATTCAAAGTGTTGATTGGCTCCAAAGTAGCTCCTGCTTGCGATGGCCTTTACCTGTATTTATCAAATATTTGACAGCAGTCAGACAAGCTGATATTTACATAGAGGTGCTATTTTAATCAGTGATCTCTGAAACAGGATCAGTTGTCTGTTTGTGGCCGTTCAGAATGTGTTTTTATACATTCAGTCACAGTAGAGACTCATGTGGTCAGTTACACTCAGTCCAGTTTCTCAATGGCATCAGCTTATGAGATTATATTCCTAATAAAGTATATATCATTAGGTTATTAAGTTACAAGCTGTACTTTAATTTGTATTTAGAAATCAGCTTCCAAACTTCTTCTTCCAAGCTTCTGTAAAACATGTACAAAACATGTTTCCAACTTCATGTTCAGGTTTTTGTGTAATGTCTATACAGTTTAAAGCTGTAAGATCTCAAGTTTATATGAAACAACCTCTCACAAAATGTTGCCAATAAAGAAATACTGTGTGTTTTCCAAGAAAGACTGTGTCTGTATGTGTGTATACATGCATATGTTAGTCAGTGTTGCTCAGTGGTCTTCTCACTGTTAAATCAGAGGCACACTCAGACCAAGTCTCCCTGATGATGCCATTGCAGCCAGGAGTTTTCCACTTTCTGTTTGCTTGCAGATGAAGGTGCAGGAATGGGGAGGAGGAGTCCCCTGTGCCCTCATTTCAGCCCTCTTTTAAACTTTGCCATACAACTATGAGAGAATCCTGGTCTAAACAAACAGTAAATGTATGATTTCAAAATCACGTCTGATGAACACAGATGGATTTCTGAATTTGTACACACATGTGAAAATATTGTATTTTACAAAGCATACAGCATTCTCTACCTTCCTTAAAAACTCCCTGCATATAATAAATTGGCCAGTACTAAACAAATTAATGTCACGCTTGGCAGTCCATTGATCTGCTGTTTCGCTGCTGCTTATTTGCAATCATGGAGCTCATTAATGGAGAAAATTTTCTGAGTCACCTCGAGGTGCTTCAGCTGGGGAGGAGAGAGTTAAACCGGCTGCAGGGAGACACAGACAGAGAGACAGACAGCGAGAGAGAGACAGGGTGGTGGCCTCATTTGCATGAAGTTTTGTGGAATGCACTCCCCTATGGGGCGTAGGTGAGAGAGTTAGCACCCTGCAACACACACAGTCCCAGCACACTCTAATAAATCATGTAATCCCTGATACTGGAAGACAAACATGGGAGCAGATCTAATCAGGACTTGGCAGAATCCTTTTATCTGAGCCCATCTCTGCCTGGTCACACACAGTACACAGTCCCACACTGCTCTTATGACAAACACTGAAGTGGTTGATAACCAGTGATGGATGGATGGGGGTGGGGGCTCCAAGACCAGTACTGACATTCATCCTAAAATCCGACTATATACAAACCAAATAAGGTTTTCAGTGAGTCATGTCTGCATGTAAAAACTCCTGAGAAGTCACTTGCACCATGAGGTTTAAAGGAAAAGGCTATGATCTTACGATATATTGTCATCATTGAGGTCAGCAAATCACAATCTCATGCAAACCATTACTGAATGTATTCTGCAAACAAGCACCAAAGTGTGTTTTGTAGTAAGTATGTAAATAAAGAGCTGTTCATATAGCACCTTTCAAAACAAGTTACTATGAGTTTGAAATTTTAAGAAAAGTATGAGGAGTTTGCAGATTAAGACAGCAAATGAGTCAAGCTCTCTAAACACTCACTGGCTGCTGGATAGCTGATATCAAAGACTTTAAGTCACTATATGGATAGAATAATTAAGAAATGCACCCCCATGAGATAAGTTTTAGACTGAACTTTAAATTCCACTTACAGCCAGTGCAGTAGGCCGGAGTAATGCTTTGTCCTTGTTAGAACACAGGCTGCAGCATTGTGAACAATCTGCATAGGAGCTCTAGCTGCTCTGCTGAGGCAGGAGAAGAGAGTTCCAGTCATTTCTCAGCTTTTTTTAAAGATCCGGTCACATATGCCGGATCTTTAAGATATTTCACAGCTGAAGAAAGGACATGGTTGCAAGTTTCTTTACGTGAACAAAAAACATCCAGAGTCAAATGTGACAATTAAAAAAAAACAAAAAAATACACTGCTTTGTATTCAAAAGTAAAGGTTCCAGAGAGGTTTCAGGGTCAAGATCTTACTCCTCTATGGCTTAGTGCTCCATTGGTCTTCAAAACTAAAAACTTAGAGAGCCATGTTGCAATAAATGAGTATCATTAACAAGCAAACTGTTTAATCTGACACAATTTAACATGCTCCTAACGTGTTGCTGAAGATAGTTCCTAATGAAAACACTATTTGCTGCTGTTTGAGTAACATTTATTAGAAACTACGTACAGTTTTAAAGGTTTATGCTCCAGTAGGAACCAGTGGGCTTGGAGCTGAGGACCACAGGCGAGTTAAGTTAAGGCTGCACTTTGGTTTAGGAAAAACTCTATTTTTGGTTACTTGTTGATCATTTTAGCTCTCTGTGTGTTGTACTTTCAGTATTAAACCACAACCATGCCACTCCGCTGTGCTGGGTGCGTAAACATAATGATGAAAAGTTGCATGCAGACGTCCCCACTGGGAACCCCTCGTGAACTGTGACTGGCCAAGCTCACATGTGTGGATGAAACCGCAGCAGCTTACACTGCCATGTCCACTCCATAGAGCTATCTCAGTGTAGTGTTGCTGCAGCACGAGTCTTTCTGGTGTGTCTTCCTCTAGACTCTAGAGGAAGGGAAGGGACAGCATATAGTGATTGTGGCATTTTTCAGGTCAAAGAAAAACAAAACTTTTAATCAACCAAAGATAATGTTAGCAGGTGTTTTATGAGAGAGCGGATGTGTCTAACACATTAGGGTGACTTCGAGGATGTGTACGAGGGAATGCTGACATATTTTCTTTGCTAACAAAAAAATACATCAGCGCACTTTTAACTAGAGAAGTCTCACATGAATGAGTCCGACATATTTTCAGGTTCATATGCATGTCTCTTTTAAGAAAGAGTGTAACTGTTAAAAGGCTTTAAAAAGTTTCTTCAGAACCCTGTGGGTGACATCACAGACTCTACATCCAAGTTTATCTACAGAGGAACTGATTCAATCTGGATGTCACCCTCTGGTTCAGGCAATGGACTTCTTTTGAGTGTCGTCCTGTCACACAGGCAGATACACTGTACAAACAGACACACCCAGCAGCATCCAGCAAACCCTGATGCTGTGTGCACGTCGATCAGGCATCCTGATGTGTATAAAAGTAACACCAATAATGACGAGCGACATCGAGGAACTCATATTATTCCTATTATCTTCATGAGTTCAGTTTCAAAACCTTTCCAAAGCTGGTTTCAAAGAAATTCAGTTGAACTGGGTCGCCTGCTGTAAATATTCACATGTCACTTCCAGGCAGACGGCTGGATGGGCTCCCCTCTGCTTTCCGTAACACCACAGCCCACCTTGAATCAAACACGCTACGCAATTCACCGGGGAGCCATCACTGGGAATATATAGCAGCTCCTGGGTTACTTTGTATTGTAATAGATGCATTGTGCAGCTAAAGAATATCCCAGCCTGTATTCAAGCAGAATGAACAAAAAGGGGAGCAGAAGAAAGAGTCTGGTGCAGATTTAGGAGGAAAGTAGCGTAATTAGAAAGAGATGGGATCGGGGGAGGTTCAGTTGCTCTAGATGTGAAATCTAATTTCTATATAATGTCATTTAAATCCTGTGATCCAGGAATTGTATTTGAACTCGGATTATCGGAATCATCAGCCCGTGAATGCCTAAGATCCATGCCACTGTTTGTGTGCGTGCGTGTGTGTGTGTGTGTGTGTGTGTGTGTGCAAATGTGCGAATGTGTGTGGAGGAGAAAAGGGGGAGGGAGGGGATTTAGTGTTCCCCAAGTTCACAAGTTGCAAGCTTTTTTGGGATGATTATAGTGGTGGAAAGAAAAGATGAAATCCATTTAAAAGTAGAAGAAAGCAGTGGAGGGGTGGGGGGGGACAGGTTCTGAAGGCAGCACAGGAAAACAAAATGAGCGTGACCTCATTTAAGTAAAGAACTTTTATCTCTTGCTTGCAATCACCAGTAGTTCAGAACCAACAATGAAATGAAGACTTTTTAAAAATGTTGCTGGCATGCCAAGTTGTTAAACACGTTGTGTAGGTTTGTATCCTGAAGTTGCAAAGTAATGGTAAAGCCTAAAGTTGTACTACTCTCACTTCTGCAAACCTGCTCAGTGTGTTTGGATGGTTAATGATGCAGCAGCAAACATCAATAAAACATATTCCACACTGACCATGTTCTGCCTTTCATGTACAACGCCTGTACTCTGCATGTCTGCTGAGGACAATAAAGTTTGTTTTAGGCCTGGCAGCTCTTCAGGGAAAAGGAGAAAATTCCGGGAGACACAATTTACGATCCATGAAAGAAACTCCATCATCATTTACTCGGATAATACACTGAGACATAACACAACTTTATGAATCCCAGTGGAGCAATGCAAACTACAGTTGAGAATAATAAATAAATAAATGCTGAAGCCAGCTGATGTGCCACAAGGACAGGACATTAAGCCATGGGAGACGCTGTTGAGAACAATGCCTTTTCGTCACAAGCTCCCTGATAGCGCTCCTACAGGTACACACACATTCACACCTGGGAACTTCTAGCATCCTCATACCACATCTGTAGTAAGGTGCGTTTATGTGTGGAGACAGTTTGTGCCCAGCGTTTGTGGTAAACACCTGATCAGCAAAAAACAGTGTAATATCTTCCCCGTCTTTACGGTGAATACATCACAACCACCTCCCGATGAGGAGAGGGACACACAACCCAGCTGACCAAATCAAAGGATGTGGTATCACCTCACAAAATCAACACCAATACAGGGTAAAAACAAAACTGTATCATCAGCTACATGAAGCTTAACATGCATGACTCCAGACATTGCTAGACTGCAGAAGGTTATCTTACCACTCACAGTCATACTGGGCCAAGTTACAACCCTCATCCAACTGTGATAAAGCCATATTCTTATTTACACAGTCTTCTGTTTTTGTAGTCAGACAATTGAACAAGTGTTGAATAGTGTTAATAAACAGTAAGTGTTATCCAGGAGGTATTTGTGCTGCTGCTGATACGATATAAATGTTATATTATCTAATAGGAGCCGCTTAAATCCAGGTTAATAACAACAGATTTGTGCTGCATTCGGCTGTATTAGCATTATTTTTTTTTTAAATGATCACAGTGAAAATTAGAAGTAATTAATGTTCTTGAAGGCGAGGACATTTTAATTGCAGACGCTGGACATTAGAGCTGATCAGTGTAGTGTTAAAACTGTTTCAACAAGCAGGCCTAATGTAAGTTTAAAAGAAGCTGCAGTCAGTGGCAGTGTGTGGACAAACTGCAAAACAGGAGGGAGGTCTATTAGAAAAAGACTGAGGACTCAACTCAACACACCCCAGTACTGCAGATACATGAGAGGCCTGATAGATCGAGCAACTTTAGCCCCTTTTCAGACATGGAATCGCAATCAATCCTGTCTCCACATCAGGGGTAATTTATAATTAGAAGTAATTAATGAAGTTACTGCTGTAGTCATATGGATCGTGCTTCTCTCTGATGCTGCAGGTATTTAATACACTAGGAGAGACTCCTACAAACAGCTGGAAGAGACAAACTTCAGCTTCTGTTAACATTTTGTCCAAATCCAGATTTGATTCATTGTTGGTGTCTCAGTAATCTCTTAGAGAGTTTGTCTTCATCACAGTGAAGTCTTTATGGACACTTCAGTTTGTAACAGCTTTGAAAAGTGTAGTTTTTGCACTCTGTGATGTTTTGGGACCAGTATTGGCAATACAATTTGACGAACCCCCCTCCCTACTGCTTCACACAACTTGAAGTAGATCACTGGACCTTATGCCATGTTGAGGGGGACATGTTGTTAAGTCTGGCTGGTAAGACTGCCCTCACGATTTTTACAGGAAGGTTACCATGATGCCTATTCAGACATTACTATGCCAACACTACGGAATGAAGTGAATGTCTGAAAGGTGCTTTAGTTTTTTAGTTTTTACTTGGTGTGAATGCACTGTACTGGCACACAGCCTCAGCACTCGCTGGCTGGCTTAGTGTATCATGGTTCTGGAAAAACTGTGCTTTGGAGGGAGAAAATGCTGTTTTAGTGTGGATGGAGGACGGACTGAAACAACTGCAGTCGTGGGCTAAGTGCCTTCTTTGAGGGCACCTCTGTGGTGGTAATATGGTAGAATCAAGCGCTGTTCTTTCACTTCCCCACCCAGATTTATTCTGCAGAAGAACACAGGAGGAGTGATTCAGAGAGCACATATGTATGCTGTAGAAGCGATTTCATTTTAGCTGGACTTGAAGTCACCTCTGTCGCTGTTGTCTTCCTCACTTGTATTGCTGGGATAAAAATGCATTGAGGGCTCATTCTACCAGCTTTTAAACATAAATATTCTCTGTTTCACTTTGTATGTGTCACAGTGCAGCCAGCCAGTTCAATAATGTTCAGCAGCCAGTTCACATCTTCAGAATTCTGAGTGTCTCTCTGGTACATGAACGCTTCTGAAGTTATTTCTGTGGAACAAACTTAAAGTCCTGAAAAGAAACTGAAATGGCATGTTTCGTAAAATGTTAAGATACTATTGCTTATATTATCTGCATTAAATGTGGTAAATGGTCTGCACTTATATAGTGCCCTTTTCTACCTTAGTGGCATCCAAAGCACTTTACAATGTGTTTCGCATTCACCCATTCACACACCAATGGTGACAGAGCTGCCGTGCAAGGCGCTAACCTGCCACTGGGAGCAACTTGGGGTTCAGTGTCTTGCCCAAGGACATTATGGCATGTGGAGGGACCGGGGATCGAACCGCCAACCTTGCCATCAGTGGACAACCTGCTCTACCACCTGAGCCACAGCCGCCCGACGATGTCTATACTGTGTCAGTGTGTTATCAGTTAAAAAGTCATAATTAATATGACTTCAGTAATTTACACAACATGCAGTCAGGACTGTGTCACAACAATCCTCAGTGCATAATACTGGCCTATTGATTCCTATAGATCACTTTTTGCAAGAAGCCATTTTGTCACTCAGATGACATTGCTACAGCAGAAGTCATGTTTTATCTTAGCTTTGTTCCTTATTTCTGGTAAGATAAAGTTCATTAATAAAGATAATATTGATTCCAACACACCGCTTAATGCACATGTGTTACGGTGAGATGCTGACAGTGGTAGTGAGGTTTTAGCTGGCAAAAGAGTGACTTAAGGCTTGATGAGTGCTCTGTAGGGGTTTAAGACCACCATCTTTTTCTTTGTTCATTTCCTGTTTCATTTCTACTGTTTATTAAGGTAAAATGTCCACATAAATGTTAAAAAATAAGGTTTTCTAAATAGATTCTGTCATCTGTGGTCGGATTCTGTAAGAGAGTAATTCTGAAACATTAGGAAATGGTGAAACTGGTTTGATTGTAAAGCAGGGTGAAGAAACAATGTTCTGTCTTATGAGAAAGAACAAACTCTTTACTTGAAAAAAAGAACTATTTGTGTTGGTCTGTTTGTAAAAATGAGTCATGCACAGGTGAAATGATGGGGGAGCCACTTCAGAATCAGAAGCAGCTTTAATGGCCAAGTACGTACACAGCATACAAAGAAACAGGTTTTGGCTGTTGGCATCACTCTGGGAATCAAAAGAGAATAATAAAATAACTGTAGAAAAAATACAGAGTAATTAAAAATATACAGGGGAACACTACTGATGTCTAACACTGCATAGATATCTAGGTCCTATTGACATACAGGTTGGTCATTTATGATGATTTTGCTAAGCATGGTGACCAGTGAAGATTATACAGAGAGGGATTTCTATGGATGGACAAAATAATAGAAACTTGTGTTGGAAAGCACAATACAGTACCACAAACACCTCTCTCCAACAGTTTCAACAAAACCTGAACATGCAGGGAGTATCTTTGCGTATTTGTAGGTCTAAAACATGCCAAATCACTGGACATGCATTCTTAAATAAAATAGAAAGCTTAATAAGTTAGGAAACGACAACTAAACAGATTCCACCTCCTGTTGAAGAATGAACTTTCACAGTCAATATGATTATTTTACTAAACATTACACATGAAAATAATTCTTTATTGAAGCAACAGGACTTCCATTTTACATGACTGCGTCCAACACACAAGCAAGCATGCAGCACATGTCTTGCTGTCTAGTCTTTTCAGTGCGATGTAAGAGAGCATCCAGAGAGGCGAGCAGCAGCCTCAGTCCCAGCGCACTGAGCTGACAATGAAACAGAGGAAGCTCTCGGTGGAGCCTACAGGTGTGCTGCATTGTCTTTCCTCTGTGACAGCCCTGAAAGGAGAACACGCTACTCACTGTGGCGAGCCTGATTGTAGTGGCGTTATCGACCAGCTCCCTGGTGTAATTCCCAGATACAGCGCGGCGGAGACAAACGCAGGTAAAAACACTCTGAATCTTTTATCTCCACCGAGCAGCCGACGGCAGGGTGAGAGTTCTCCTTTCCCTCAAGCCAAAACACTGAACACTGGCAGGGATGCCGGTGTTACACACTTCTTCCTACTAGTCCAAATACGTGCTTTAAACTCAGTCAGTCGCACATCTGTAGGAAAGAACATGAAGTCAATTCTTAGACCAGCTTCAAAGGAGATTTAAGTCAGAGGAGACTGGAACAAATCAAGATCACAACAGACAGAGCAGATTACACACTTCTGGGTGCACAGAGATGTGTTTGTAGTTTCAGATCCACTCTGTATACCTTTACACACCAACATCATCACCAGCTAATATCTTCAGATCATAGCTTGATACCTTCAGATTGGTCCAAAGGAAAAAAAGTGCATTGTTAGTTCTTTGCTTAAATTTCACAATAATTTATCACTGTCCAGACTGCATCTGGACTAAGCTTGTACCAGCTGATCAGACTGCCTGGTGATGATACAGTGATTTTTGGAGGGTCACTTTTCGTTGCCAAAACAAAGGAACTGAATCAGCACAAATGACTCTGAGTCCTTGATTTAAAGCAGCCTGTTTGTGATTCCCTTCTGGTCTGCCAATCCTGACAAGTGATGCAGAGCAAACTAAAAATCTGTATCTCCATTGTTTGTACACTTTCTTGATTTTAGCCAGTGTGTGTTCTCTATCTTTACATTGGAGGTTAATTTCTGGCTAGCTAAACCTTGAAATGCACTGGTAAATGTATACACACTGATGAGTCAAAACATCATGTCTACTCACAGATGAAGTGAATAACATTGGTAATCTCTTTATTAGACAGTAACTAAACAATTGTTTCTTGTAGTCAAGGTGTTGGAAAAATGGGCACCAGGTCAAACAGAAAGCGTGGTGTGAGCAGCATGTTGGTTGAGCAGCAGCAGCTCTGACGCTCCATCGGTGTCTACACAAGATGCATGCAGGCACAGTACTGATCAGAGAGAAACCCTCATTTTGGAAGCATTAAAAGCTCAATATTTAATTACTGTAGTTACATATGTATGACTGTAAAAGCAGGAAAATAGACTTGAAATGTAAAAATACACTTGGGCAAGCAAGGCTTGGGGGGCTTCCAGTGAACAGTGGTGAGTACCAACCAAAAGTGGTTTGGGGAACGGCTGGTGATGTGCAGAAGCTCCGGTTTGCAGATTCTAGGACTTAAAGAAGATGCAGGTGATGTCTTGGCTCCACATACCACACGACACCTTCACATGTCCTGTAGAAACCAGGCCTTGGCAGATTTAAACTAATGTGGTGACGCAGTGGACCAACAGCATAGGCAGGGGTGGTCATAATGGTTTGGCATATACCTGTCTTTACACATGTACATATGAACTTGTGTTTGTGGTTGGGGTGTTGTGATATACAAGTACTGACGATAACCATTATTTTTTTGAAAATGAAATCTTGATATCCTATTTTTGATATACATATGTACGTTCTGTATGTATTGTAAAAAGGCCAGTGCCAGTCCCTGTCTGGTTGACATTCCAGTACAAAAACAACAGAAGGTACAGTTATGGCTTCAGACTCTCAGTTCACCTCCACACACTCATAGTGTGAGGTATTTATACCAGAAAGAGACAAAACGCACAATAGACAAAGTTAAAGACGAATCTGACTGATGGCATTCTTGTTTACTTTAGATTTTCTATACATATCGCAATTATATTGTTATATGGACTTTTTAATTCATGATAAACATATGGTGAAAATCTAATGGAATGTCAGCCCTAGTGTATCGTTAACAAGTATTAGGCCTTTGATCCACATTCGCGAGGGACCGGATGGGTCGGTGCAAAGTAAATTTCATCATCTCCCCAAATCTGTGAGTCCACTTTGACCCATCTGCACATGCCTGTGAGCTGCCCAAACTGTGTGTTCATGCGGCAACTATGATACAAGAGCCATAGCGTGATTCTACAGAATATGCAGATACAACTTACTGTGCATGTATACAATTGAATCTTTCTACATGTCCGTGGATGTCCACAGCTGTTCGTGAGTGTATTTGACTACAATCAAGGCTTCAGATACACCATAAGGAGGAAAAAGGGCCACTATCTTCCAATATTTGAAAATCATTTCTATTAAACGTCATGTGCAGGATCAGCCCTGTACACCTCCCTGACTGCTCTTTCCTTAAAATACACCAGGCACAGTCTATAGGCCAGAAGTGTTGTATTAATGAGAAACCTAAACAAAGCAGGTGATTGCAGTGACAACAGGCAGAGGCTCACTGCTCACAAATGTTCGAATATGGGATTTATTCAATATTATTGATCAGCCACACAGGATCACAACCGGCACACCTGTTTCATCTAACAACGACATACATTTTTACTATTATTCTGCTCCTCTATCGGCAGTTACTGACTCCCAGTCCAAAAAGCACATGTCAAACACAGAGCCAGACAAGTGCTAGCCATACATAAAGAGCCACAAACACACAGCAACAGTGTGCTGGGAGGTGTCTGACCTTCAGCAGGAATTTATTCCTGTCATTTCAGTGTAAAGCCATCCACAGCTAATTCTGTGATCTGAGCTAACAGGTAGAGTTTCTTCTTTTTCCCACTCATTACTTTTTGAAATCTGTGCAATTTAAGACACAAAACAACTAGCTATGGTAATTTCCTCTTAAATTCTCAGTCATTATGTGTTTTCTGCCCTTCTGAATACAGTGTTGGCATCTTTTAGAAGTACTTTAACCACATGATATTATGGGGTTGCATATAAAGAGCACACATCTTAAGCTACATTTCACCTGTCATGTCTTTGCTGTTTGAGGTTTTCATGAGATAATTTTCCATCTATCTTCCATACCTGCTAATGCTGTGGAGGCTTATGTCTAGCTGACATAGGGCAGACAGCCAGTGGATCACAGGCCCAACACAAAGAGGCAGACAACCATGCACATCTCACTCACTCACACATGTCTCCGAACTGTTGGAGGAAGGTAGTCATTTCACTCCATACAGTCTTGAGTACCTGGAAAAATCCCAGGGAGAACACACAATCTCCACAGGCCAACCCACAGATTCCCTCTGAGGACCTTCTTGCTATGCAGTGACAGTGTTAACCACTGCACCACTGTGCAATACATTCAGAGACGGGATGTGTCATTTTGGCTGTTAAAGGAAAAGAAGCTGCATGGAGGTTCATTAGCTTAGCAACCTCAGACATCAACAAATTAGAGCCCACATCATTTCTTCCCAGAGTTCAAGCAACAGAGACATCTCAACATCAACTGGGGGAGACTGTGTGAATCAGGCCTTCGTGATGAAACTGCTTCAAAGAAACCACTACTGAGGAAAAACCAAGAAGAAGAGGAGGAGTGCCTGAGCAGTGAGGAATAGACATGAGACCAATGGAAATATGGACTTTGTTTTGATGAGTTAAGATGTGACATTTTGTTTTTGTGATTTGTCAACAGGACAAATCACTGCACTGCCAACACTGACTAAAGCGCTATGTATAAGTCAAACATCTTTCATGAAACAGGTGACAACGATGCAGTTAATTTCAGTTTAATTTATACAGTGCCAAAACACAACATGATTCATCTGAGGGCTCTTAAATGTTAAGGTCAAGACTTTGCAATAATGATGTGATTCAGCATTGAGCCTCCTAAAACAGACAACTACCTAAACACTAGCCAAACCTTCGGACTCAGATTCACACAGGACTGACACCATCAGGGTGGGTGGGGGGTGGGGTGAGGGGAAGGTCAGTGAAACTGTATTGAGAAGCCCTAATTTCAGCTGTCATTACAAGTTTGGATTCACTTCTGTTCTCTCTTTGTATCATCCCCTCTAATGCCTTCTCTCATCACCCTTTACTTCTTTCTGTCACTGTCCCACACCCCCGGCCCCTCTCTACTTACTTATTTCCTTTCTTTCGTTTCTTTCCTTTCATTTTGTCTGTCTCATTGCATCTCTGCACTCACACCACCTCCATCTTGTCTTTGTGCCTCCAGACTCCAGGTCTCCTGGAAAAAAAAAAGAAAAAGAAGAAGAAGAAGAAAATGGGAAAACAGCAAATCCTGCAGCCTCTTATGGCATCCGTGTTTACCAACCCATAATGCCGTTCTCAGATTTGTTCAGCTCCCGAGATCGCTCCTTGTGTGCATGTAGCCCTCCACCCCCCACCCTCCACCTTTCCCTTATCACCCAACAAAGGCGACGGATGCTGTATTTTCAGCTGCAAAACCTCCTGCAACATTACCCCCACCCCCTCCACCCCCCTGATTGTTATAGTGGTAAGTACACTGAGGCATCTCCTGCCGCTAAACCTTGGGACTAAGAGGGGAGTCTGCCAAATGCTCCATACATAGAGGGAGACAGAGAGAGAGAGAGAGAGACGCCTGTCAGTGCTGCATCCATACAACCACTAACTCAAGATTAGACACCACTCTGAGCTGGGAGGGATTTCAAGAAGACACCTTCTTTTACCTTGATGGGTGGTGGTGGGGGTTTAGGTGAGGGTGACGGCGGAGAAGAAATGACACAAAAAGAAATATAATCTGCATCTATTCATGATTAAAGAACAGCACGGAAAGTTGCGGATGTCACTGCTGGGTTCTTCATTGATACCGTGCCAATGCTGGATGGATAATTGAAGTCTGGGGTTTTTCAAAAAGGACGCACATGGGGGGAAGTTATAATACCCAGGTGGAATGAAAGGATGTGTGTTATGTCTGCCAAAACACTCTAGCCAGTGCTTCAGGTCTCTTTTGGAACCGAGCACAGACAGCAGACAATGCTATTTTGAAGTTCTTTGTAGATTTCACTCATCCATACAGACCTGCAATCCAGATACCAGAGGAGTGAGAAAGGAGGAAACACAGTAGGTAAACTTGGCCTTGCAGAGCAACATGTATAATGCCTATAAAAAGGCCAAAGCACCGAAAAACATGCATTTAAATTTGTGACATTTTAAATTCCAACTCAAAACCCTTCCTTTCTGCAGTAGCATATGAATCATTTCTGTGCACGCTTCTCTCTTTCTGGTTTCATGACTTGATTCTGCACCACATCCTGCATCATTCTGTCTTAGAATAGGCTCATAGGTCTGCTCATACAATTTATTACAGACAACATGCTGAAAATATATATTCATTCAAATAGAAAATGTGAAAAATCAAAGATAGCTGAGTTATTGACAGGAGTACTGCAGCAGCCTGGGAAGTTTTGCAACTAGTGGGCGTAGCCATTTTGCAATATTTAGAGTTAAGGTTAGCTGCTGTGTTCTGTACATGCTGTTGTGCATTTGGTGTGGCAGAGACATCTTAAAACTAACAATGACGGCCTTGACCTGGACTAGTTAAACTCTGTTAATGTCTTGCTTAGTAGCAGCAGGTCATATGGCTTAACAATACTCCAAAAGAGACTTACATAATAAATAGCGTAGCTCTGATTCTTTATTACCAGTGCTGACAAAACATTATGTACTATAAGCTTGTGAGCTAGTTTTCTGTGCCCCAGCTGGCTCAGTAGGTGGGCTGCATGTTTGCTTTACAGCTAACAGGCTTGGAGGCCACAGGAGCATGTCTTAAGCGTCCCAGAAAAAAAAATCTTCTCTTTCTTTCAGTTATGAGAAGTATTTACAAGAGATTAACAAATCACATTGACCTGATTTCTGACCACAGAAAGGATGGCTTTGGTGAGTTAAGTCTTATAAAAAGGTGGCATTTTGAGGCAAACAAGACAATTTAGCTGCTGAAATTGAAACGAAAACAAGCAGTATACTTTTAATAGAGTATGGTGAGATGCCATAGATGCTTGAATGACTTCTGTTTATTTTCTACCTTCTCCCTTGTTTACATCTTCTCATTTCCTGGCAATTTTCCCTGTGTGAGATTACTCTCCACACTCAGCACGGCTGGTGGTTTCTTAGACCAAAACAAGATGTGCCGTCGACTGAATTTCAATTAATACACCTCCGGGATTTTCTTCACTTGATAGGAAGGTCTGTAAAACAAATTAGTTTGGCAGCATGCTCTAAAAATAGGAGAGACACTGAGGATGTGAGTGGGAAAACTGGGAGCAAAAAGGTCCTGAATGGTTACTTGAGGTGGAATAGCTACATGTTTCATCTGGTGTGTCATAACACATGGAACTGTAGTAAATGTAATGTGACTGTATGTATGTATACACACAAAAAGACACACACAAAAGGAAACAGAAGCCCCATGCATGTTCAGCAACACGAGGGAAGCTGGGCAGCAGCCTGCATATACACACTGTTTGTTTTGGACTCAGTGCCGTCTCATTTACACGTGTTAATTGCAGCTAATTGGTTCTAATTAGATGAACAGCAAACCCTCTGGGACCACTCATACCTTTAATTTGAAGTAAATATCATTAATTAACATATGCTAATTCCAAGCCAATTAACATTGATTAAGAGATGCCAGAAACAAGGGGGGAAAAGCTACCAACTATCAAAAATTACTAATGACTCAGCAAGAGGGAAGAGAGGAAATGTCACATTGGATGTCAGGGAGTGTGGGCTAGAGTCCAGACACGACTGGCAACCTTGGCCCCTGGTCCTGCCACTCCACATGGGGTCACACTGTGACCACTACCTCGGCTACCATTCCCGCCACGCTCACTGTACCCAAAGTGTCTGCCATGTACCGTGCTCACTGTGCCCACCATCTGCCAGTCCCAATGTGCTCACCACGCCCGCCACACCCGCTGCAGTTTCCACGCTCACCCTACCCAGTGTCCTCATAACCACCAACCCCCCCACAATTACCATCCTTGCTGTACCCAGTGTGCCCCAGAACTGCCATGTTCACTTTGCTCACCACACTCAGCACACACATCACGCCAAGCCCAACCTGCTCTGCAACCCAAAGCTGCCGTGCTCACCGTGCTCACCGCACCTATTGTGCATGCTCTGTGGTACACCTGCACAGGAAGCATCCCCGCTGGCTCTGCAGACAGAGGGCATGTGTCTGCCAGGCGATTCAACAGGAGAGATTAGAGGGCTTACTGCTGAGAGAGGGAGCTGAGAGACAGAGGGGGAGGAGGGGGGACAGAGAGTTAGAGATGGAGTGTTACAGAAGGAGGGAGACGGTGACAGTGAGAAAATCAGGGAGAGGAGCAAAATACACTTTCATTATGTAAACACAACATCAGAGGTCAGAATACAAACAATTGTGACAAATCATCTTATATGTCATATCAGATGCAAACATTTCATATCAGGTAGACAATAATTTTAATATATTGTTTTTTGGGTTTTTTTTTACAGTACAAGGATTTTAGAAATATGGAACTCCATAGAACAACTTTATTCACCTAAGAAATGTTAAACTAGACATGAAGAAATAAGTCCATGTTTTGATATTTTCTGTGAAATTCTGACCCCTTGTGATGCCATTTGAAAGAATAATCTGCTCACAACACCTTATTCATTTAAATCGCAAAGTAAATGTTCATGTAGATAAGGAAAAAGAAAAGCAGGGAGTTAGCAGGCAGAGTGTCAGAGCTGCATACAGCTGGTCACATTTAAACAGTTAGTTAGTGGCTGGCAAGGAGCCATTATGAGCCTGGGCCATAGTGGGCATAGCAGGCAGACTGCTGAAAAGAAGGCTGATCTGAGTATGTCTTGGCTAAAACAGTTTCCCTTTTGTCCCTTTTATCTGATTACATCAATCAAGATGTGAAAGTAACAAACGGAAAGCTGCCAAGGGTGAGCATTCTGACTATCATGTGACACCAAAACTATTACTGATTGAACTGGTTGTGCATCGATAATCATTTCAAATTATCTCATTAGTATCAATTCAGGTTAAGTACATCCTACAGTTTGTGTATTACAATTTAACAATAAGTCAACTAAAAATGTCTTATTCATCATCTCAAGTCTAGATGATGCTGGCAGAACTGGATCAATCAGATCAAAGTCATCTGATCAGACTAACAGGTGAATCACTAACTCAGTACATTTGTATTCACGCAAGGATAATTTGTGGGTCAAGCAAGCAGGAGCCTATATTTGTATGTGTGTGTGTGTTTGTGGGATAGAGGCTTAAGGACGATGGGGGGGACGAGGTGGTTTGTGTGTGTGTTGCTCCCTGTAGGTGTGGGCACCGCCACACTGCCGACTGCCAGGCTGCCCACCGAACCATCTGACACACATTCACACCTCGGCCACCATGCCCATGCACATGCAGACAGCGCTGGCAGCCTACTTACCCTCTGTGTGTGTGTGTGTGTGTGTGTGTGTGTGTGTGTGTGTTACAGTTAGATCGATATAGTGGCTCAATGGATATTTAAAACTATATCAAACTTTTAGAATGATAATTTAAATGAGATTACACGGTATTCTGTGAAGTCTTGTTTTAACTAACATCCCAATCATTTGTGTAAGTGAGCTAGCATCTGTCCCATGATAGGAACCAAGGCATCATTGTTAACTCAGGAATGAAGTTTGATAAATAGATTAATTACGTGGTAAAGGGTTTCTATTTTCAACTAAGGAACAGTGCAGCATGTTTGGAGGTAATGATGCCCATTATTCCTGCTTCCATCTCCTCAATGCTGGATTACTGTAATTCACTGTACCTGTGCATCAGCCGCTCCTCCCTGTCTGTTTGCAGCTGGTACAGAATGATCTTGGGAGACTCCTTATAAGTACCACAAAAACAGAAAGTATTACACTGGTACTAGCGTCTCTTCACTGGCTACCTGTAAAGTACAGGACAGACTTTAAAGTTTGTTTGCTTGTTTCTAAAGACATACATGGGTTGGGACCTGGGTACATTTTGAACTTCTCAGCCCCCCTACTCTACATCAGAACCTCTCAGATCTTTAGAACAGCTGCTGTTAACTGGGCCACAATTGAGGCTGCCGGGTAAGTGGGATTGAACCTTTGCTATAGCAGCTCCAAAGCTTTGGAATAGCCTGCACCTGTTTTCATTAATGGTCTTAACTTTTCATATTTCATTTATTTGATCTCAAACTTTGGTCTTAGAGCTTGTTATCCCATTTTGCCTCGTTTCATTTTATTATGCAATTTTATTCCCCTTTACAAATTGATTGCTTTTTGCGCTTACAGTGCTGTGAAAAAAATATTTCCCTGATGTCTTCCATTTTTGCATATTTCTCACACTTTGTTACAGGGTGTGGCTGAGATCCCAGGCGCAGGCATAAGAGCAGGTAGAGACTGGTGGAATTCACAAAATGATTTATTTTTTACAAAGACTGAATTTAAAGCACACAAGAATCAGAAAACTAGCTGAGGGAGAAACAACAGGAACAAATCAAACTGAATACAGAAAAGGGGAAAACTACTAAACCTAAGAAATATTTAAACTATCAACTGAAGGGGGATCTAATGAAAACAGATAATGAACACTAAAAGTAACTTACAAACGGGGACAAAGAAGACTGACTACAACTGAAAGCTACACTGAAAGAGGAAACTAAACTGAACCACGAACCAAGGAAAACAGGTATGAATAAACTCAGCAAGACTAACCAAACAGGGATGCTCACGAGACAGAAACTAAACTAGAGGGGCAGACAGGCTGAGGTAAGTCAGGCAGGAGACTGGTATAGGCTGGCTGGGGGCAGGATCCAGGCAGAGAATGTGTCGCAGAAGTTCTGGTGGTGGCGGCTGGGGAAAGGCAGCCAGGAGACAGAGCTGGGGCCGGCATAAAAACAGAGGTGGATTGTCGATTGTTGATGTCTATGGTCTGGCGGAGACTGACTGAATGAACCGGAGCTTTTACTAAGGGAGGATGATTAGTGGCAGGTGAGCTGATTCTCACAGCTGCCTCCAATCCCAGCAATCAGGGAGCCTAGAGGCAGGGCTGGGCTGATGGTGATGGAGAGGGTAGAGAGAGTGAGGGCAAGGGAGAGAGAGAAGGAAGAAAGAGAGGAGGAAAGAAAGAAAGAAAGGAAAAGAGGGAAACAGGCAGGGGCTGAAACGACGATCATGACACACTTAAATGGTCCAGACCATCAAACTAATGTTTATATTTATTTCATATTACACAGAGATAACATACAAAACACAAAATACAGTTTTTAAATGATGATTTATTGAAGATTTAGCAAAGTCTTTGTAACACTTTCCAGACTGATGAATGTCACTGACTTTGTTTTGCATCTGTTCTTGAATCTCTTCAGAATGTGGCATCATGTGCTGCTTTTTGAGACCCTTTAGCTACTTCACAATACCAGACAGGTTCTATTTAGTGATGTTTAGATCCAACCAGCCTGGCAGTAATCATATGTGGGTGTGGATAGTGAAACTGAACCCAACTGTCAAATGAATTTGCTCATTTGGTAGATTGGTAGCTAAGGGGGCGATTACTTTTTCACATAGGGCAAGACAGACTGGACAGCATTTATCCTTCAATAAGTAAAATCATCATTTAAAAACAGCATTTTGTGTTTTCTTGGGTTATCTTTGTCTGAAATTTAATTTAGTTTAATGATCTGAAACATGTATGTGTGATAAATATGCAAAAATAGAAGATATTTGCAGGGGGCCACTACTTGTATTTTTGTTGCTGTGTGACTGTTTACATGTACAGCACTTTGGTCAACTCTGCTTGTTTTTAATAGGGGCCCCGTAGAGTTTCCCCTTAAAACAGTTAGTTAAAGTTAGATTTACATTAAGTGTTCCTCACCTAAACTGTGTTGTAACCATGCTGAACGCATTGCCTTCCTCATAAGTTACTTGCAAAGTTGATCTGAAGATTTAAAACTGTCTTTTGTCTGCCACCATGTGTACAAGCTTGCAGCCTTGTTTATCTGGAAGTGACGGTGCCTGGTGAAACACGGTTGTGATCGTTTTTGCACATTTGGACAGTTGGCATTTTCAGTCAAACGTCTGCATAGGATTTGCACGTTTCCAGCTTTCCTGACTACAGGTAGTTTGCTGAAAAG
This sequence comes from Dascyllus trimaculatus, assembly GCA_024666655.1. Classification (NCBI taxonomy): domain Eukaryota; kingdom Metazoa; phylum Chordata; class Actinopteri; family Pomacentridae; genus Dascyllus; species Dascyllus trimaculatus. The sequence continues at coordinate 2,838,805 of CM045453.1, read as the reverse complement.
TATTAACACTGTAATGTCAAACCCAGGGAACAATCAACCGAGCAGCCGATCTAACAGTGATGAAACTGCTGTTGAGTCCAGATTCCCTTTTAATGATGATGGTTTCCAGGCAAATAGTTTGGCCACAATGACATGTCCCATTTATGCTTTTTATACCATTTCAAGCTCTCATGAGCTAACACAATCAAGCACTACAGCTGTGACATCCGCCAAGTATATACGGGTTTAGTGCTTTAGCCTTAGGGCTGGTGACTAGGGTTGGGTCTATAAGTCCAAACTGCACAGGTTTCTCAGGTGTGTGTGAGGAAGCCATGAAGAGGCAGGCATTAAAAGTCATGGTTGGTTTATTTCAAAATGCAAAACAGAAGGCTCAAAGCCAGCTTGGCAGGCAGGCAGGTGATGTAAAATGTGAAAAATCAGGAATCAGCAAGAGGAGTGTATGAGACAATTAGACTAAGAGCACTGATAAGATGATAAGTCTAAGCACAGGTCTCACTGGGGAACTGAGAACAGGGGAGATCGATGTGATAGCCAGGTGTCTGGGAACTGAAGCAAAGTCCGGGGACATCTAGTGGAGGATGTGGTGTGACAAATGACAGGAGCGAAACAATGGAAATACAGAATCACCTTTGACAGCCGTCTCTGGATTCTGGGCTGTGTTTGGAACATCCGCTCACCGGCTATACAGTGCATCAGCCATCCTGTAATGCTGTTTGAATTGGCATCTGTGAATTTTATCCACTATAGAGAGCACCTCAAAATAATCAAGAGGCACACTGAAATAAAGTGTACAGAGGACGGACCTTATACACACTGCCTTCGACCAATCGTGCCCTGTGGCCTGTGTGCATGTTAAGCGCTAACATTAGCTGCTAGCAAATGTGATTTCATTCCCCGTGAAGTCTGGGTGGTGAGCTTAACACTTATCAGACGTCTTAACTGTGCAGTGGCTTGTCTTCTCCTCTCCCTGGGCAGCAGGATATCATTTTTAAATCAAAATTCCTACAGGTCCCGTATTTGAGTCTTGAGTTGCTCATTGTAAACTGTAATTATGTTTACATTGTAATTAAGCCTTACATTGTGTACAATAGGCTTCCTAAAGAACCATTTGCATGTGAACTAGAAAACAGTGGAGCTGCTGTTTTATAAGCATTTATTTTAATGTATTTGACTAATTTCAATAACAATGTTGATTTACATATTGATGATTAGCATATAATAGTGGATAGTGGTGTATACAGTACAGCGAAAGCATTTTTCAGATAATGTTACATGGGCAAAGATTTGTTTCCTAAACGTTTATTTCAGTGTTGTGAGGAGCTACATAATATGTTAAATTACATTATTTTGTGTTTGTGCATGTAAAACATCTTGTCCTGATTTCAGAAACCTGGAAAAATTGTCATCCCACTTTTGAGAAACCTGATTATGCTAGCTGGAGTACTCCAAAAGAAACCGGATTACCGTTGCATGTGTATACTTTTATCCCAATGGTTGATATTCACCACAACTGTCCAGTTTGCACAAGACCAAGACCACTCAGTCTACTCAGTTAGTAGCATAACTGGTACTTGTGCTGTTGTTTCCTCCAGTCTCATACGTGGCTCAACTGGGTCACACAGCGGGTAAAAGGATGTCCTACTCATACGGACATTTTCTCTTCGCTCAGAGTCTGTTTGAACTCCATCATGACAACGCTTTCCCACCATTCAAAGCTGTGTATCTTCAGCCACTGCCTGCTCCCCGGCCCTACGTAGTGACAGGAACAGCCTGACACCAGTCAAAGTAATATTTCTTGTGACTCTCATCTGCTATTGCTGGAAATAAGGTGGATAAACCAAAACCATCAGCGCAGTGTTGGTGTTTAATTGTGCTAAGCTTGCTATGAGCCATGGCAGCCTCATTTTCAACAACCACAGTCAAATCAATTTAACGTTAGACTAACAATTACAGGAATGTCAGATTATATATATATATATATATATATTACTATCTTGCCTTTTTGCTTTGCAAACATCTCAGGCGCCTACTCAAACAACACACAGTGATCAGAAGTCAGGATACTATGATTTGTCATGTGTACAGGAATATGAATATCCAGATTCCTCAGTGCTTCATATCCCAAATATAATCAAAACCAGGACAAGCCTCATAGCTGGACTACTGGTATGAATGTATGCACACTCAGTTACAATGTGTACTTATCCAAAACATAACAGCATTGTGGTGACCACGGCCTCAAATGTGGTGCACATGTTCTGCTGTTCATTTGTTTGACAGAATATCTGCCACATAATTATGTAGAAGTGTTACATTCAAGTGGTGGGTGGAATGTATCACTGCAGTCTGAACCTCATCTCCTAGTGAGTTTTCTGTGTAGCAAACCCTATACAGTGGGTGAGTGAGTGAATTCAAACACAGCGCTGGATAGTCCACAGACTTTCACAGGGAGGTACAAATTTTCCAAACATGGCAAATGGTGACAGCAGTCCACAGTGAGGTTTGTGGATTATCCACTTCAGACAGCACTGGACTACTGCAGCTTATTGCACACCTGTGAGGGACAATTCAAGGACATCAGACATGGTAGTCGACAGCAGAATTGCTCATGACAGTTTCCACCACAAAAACTGAATTATCTTTGTGTGTCAGAGAAAACAAACAGACAGACAGATAGACAGACAGACGGACGGACAGACAGACTAATTAGTGTAAAGTATGAGAAATCAAGACCCCAAAAAGAAAACCAAGGTAAATGTCTCCATTCACATGAATAGAAAATGACTTTGATGGTGTAATTGAGTCCATTGAGAGTATAACTGTAATACATACAGAATGCTTCTGGTAGGAACTTTTGCAACAAATTCTGAATTTAGCAACAAATGATAAATGAATATGTTTAGATTATAATAGAGGGTAAAGACCTCTGCATGCTTCAGAGTTTGTCTAATATCCCTTGTATCCCCTTCAGTGAGACACTGAAAGTATGATTAATTATGCCAAGTTTAAAAATATCGCCGATATCATGTGTGGTCATTTGGAACAGTTACAGACACTTTTGACTTTATGTGTAGTTTCAGACATACTGCTTTAATTTGAAACATAACAAGACAATGCTATTCAGAGTCTCAGAAGCCCTACTGCACCTTGTTGCACATCTTCTGGGGATCACTGATAATGTACTCACAGCTGCATTATCCTCCCATGACACATCAACCCTGTAGTAAGCACTGTGGATAACAGCAGAGTCTTCTGGATGATGAGGACACGTCCAAACCCAGTCATAATTTTGCAGCTACGGCAGCAAGTATGCTGAAAGTTGATATAAAAAGTGTAAACTTGAACTGGCTTCTACACTTTTTCGACACTGTTTAAATAAACAAATTACATTTGTCTTAACAATATTCTATTTCCAGTTGCGGAATAATGACTGAGAAAATGAAAAAGAATTACAAAGATTGTGTTCCGAAGCTCGTTTAATGGTCTTGGTAATGCAGAATGTGAGACCAAACTCTAGTCAAAGCTATATTTTACTCATTAGAATTGTTGCTATTAACAATGACTTCAGCAGGGTAAAGCTTATGACAGGCTTGTGCCAATGCCAGGCTAATGCTAACAAGAGGCTCATAACAGAGCAGACGAGCCTAAACCCCAAAGATTTATGCAGCAAGACGACTTGTCGAATTTAGGTCTGTTAGTGGAGCTCTTCTGAAGCTGAAGGTATCTGTGTAGTTCAATACATGTGCTTGTTGGACAGGAAAAAAACACCGGAACTTCTGCCCAGACTGAGGGAAAATGCCGGCTGTGTCTGATAATTTCTGCAACTTTCCAAAACCAGCAAGCTAACGTACACACCCACTTCACACAGTGATTGATGAGCACAGATGAGCAAGGTGGCAAACTTTTCTTTTTTTGTCAGCTTCCCTGTGTGCGTCAGGCAGCTGTGTGTGTTGCACACAGTGGCAGTATGGAGTAAGAGGTCAATTTCAACCTGTAAGACTGTGTGGCTACATGTCTTGTAACCGTTCTGTGTGTGTATGTAATATATCTGTATTTGTGAGATACTGCATGTGGTGTAAGGCTGAATCAAGTCGGCTATGTGAATATCGAAGGGGGATGACAGCCAATTGCTTAATAATCAACCCTTCAAAGGCTGTCTGATGTCACATGCACACATGGCAGTCACACAGACAAGAGACTAAGACAAAGACCACCAGAAAGACAGCGAGGGACAGCATGAGGCAGACGGACAGGACACTGTTATTGTCAAGGTTAATGAATATTTAGTGGGACTTGTTGGAGTGAAGATAGAGGTTTGCTCTCTCTCTCTCTCTCTCTTCTCTCTCTCTCTCTCTCTCTCTCTCACTCTCTGTGTATGTGTGTGTGTGTGTGCGTGCGACTACATCTTCAAGCACATCCCAAGAGTGTGTGGCCAGTGTGGCTTTGTTTTCTTAACATGTGTGTCTATAAATTCTAAGACCCATTTCTCACCAAACCATTTGTGATTTCTACCTGTTTTGTATGCATGCATGTGTGGTCATATGGGCAGCTATTCCCATGGCAACAGCGGTGCTTCAGGTACTGTGGACACCTATCTGTGAGGACCCCCGCCACCCCCTCCCCCCGACATAAAACCTCATGCTCTGTGTGTGTGTCTTTGTATTTATGCAAAGATGATTAGCAGGTCAAACAAGCAGGTCCCTGCGCTGAGCTCGTTCACCTACATGTGTGTTTGTGCACGTGTGTGTGTTTGGGAAGGGTCATGGGGAGGGGGCTCCCCAGCATTTTGTCATGGCACACTTGACAAAACAAAGACAACTCACTTTTCTGGTCCTCTGCCACATTCTGTATTCAGGAACAAGTCGGGGCTCTGGCTGCAAGGACCCGATAACACCTCCTCTCTCCGTCTCTCTCTTGGGTGTTGTGGTAGTGGTGAAGGGCTGGGGGGTGTGGGGTGGGGGTACCCTTCACTCCAGACAGACCATGCCATTCGAATGCAAAGCCTCAGCTGCCGCAAATCCACCCCTCCTGCCCCCCTCCACTCCTACCACCACCCCTCTATTATTTCGTCGGATTTCACAGCTATTTTTGGATGGGAGGGCTAAGCCGTCCAAGGATCTCCACTGGAGATATGTCATCAAAACCCGGCCACCACCCCATGCGGCCATTAACATAAAAATTAAAGAATTATATGCACTGAAAATGGGCATTGAATAAATGAATGAATGAATAAATAAATGAAAATTGCATAAATCTCTCCCCAACCAGCCAGCTACTGTTTCTCTCTTCTCATTGTTGAAAGAAACTGACAGACTGAGACTGTGCACATCTTAATGGATTATTTGTTTAGAACCAGTAGAACATGTTTACAAATGACTTACAGGAGGACAGAGATGGAAACAAAAAGCAAGCAGTTTGTACAGTATGGAAGGTGGTGTGAATGGTACTCACCCAACTGGCCTTGGGGTGTCTCAGCAGCTCATTTGCATGTTCCTTTTTTGCATGTTGATTCCTAAAATGTGATCCATTCCAAAGCTCAGAGGAAATGCTGACCACATACCATGCAGCAGGAAGCCGCCGGGTGAAGAAGGGATCTGATGCAATGCTTTCAAATACAAAGCAGACGGATGTGGAGACCAGACAGTCCAAAGTTCAATTTAGTTTTTTTTTAAAAAGAAGCTTTGAATGTCTCAGAAATGGAAACTTCCATGTGGAAGGCAACAATTCACACTGGTTTAACACTGTCCTCCATGTCTACTTTGCTGAGAGCGCCAAGAGCAAATGTCAAATATAATACAACAATGTGATCACCAGATCACCAAGGAAAGACTTTATATAGATATACATGTGTGTGTGTGAAAGAACACACAAGGATGCATCTGTCCATGCCTCAGATGCATCCTTGATGCAGCTGGGCACTGACACACAACCAGCCGATCCTTCAGGTCACATGGATTGGGGAGTAGCATTTTTGTAGATTTGGCTTGTTTCAGCGCATTCTTCAGATGCTTGATTGCACTGAGGTCTTAGGAGTTTGGAGGCTAGATCAACACCTAGGCGCTTTGTCATGTTCCTCAAGTCCTTCTTTTTTCCTCTAGCTTTAATATATTGTGTTTCAGCATACACTTTCCTGCTTGGAAACGTAGTTGCAGTCAGGATGCACCATTGTCATGGCAGTTGTGCTTGGTCTGCAGTGATGTGTAGGTATAGGGTAGGCATTAAACTAACATCCAAATGTTAGAATGTTAAACTAACATCCAAACTCGGGGTTTTTCAGCAGAACATGGTACTGTATCCAAGTGGCACCTTCAGGGCTGATAGTTGAAGTCAGTGCAGAAGTGCCAAAACCAGCAGTTTCTTGAAAGGCCATTTGGGGCTGGCTCCAAAACTGAGTCTGCCCCTATAGATCCCCCATTTTAAAATGTCCAACTTTACAGCAGAAAGTCATGTTTACAGCCTGGTAAGAAATATTGTATTTCTGAAAGTTCTGGTGTTCACTGGTCACCAGTGAAAGACTTTTTATATATAAAAAGTCTATAAAAAGTCTGTATAAAAGGTCTTTCATGTTTATCCTGTTTGGTTAATTGTAAAATCATCTGTGTGACCATGTTTTCTCATAATCACAGTTTTCTAACTTGTGTTTCAGTGATCGAAGTTGTATTTACTGATGTTGCACTGAGTTTCTACTTTGGCGTCATAATATACTATACTGCTACATAAACATCCCCTGACTGAAGTGCTTGTGGTCATTGGCATGCTACAAAGCGGCTATGCCCCGCTAAGGCATGAAGACTACAAGACCTTTGAGCATGCCCTTTGGTGTGTCATACCAAGATGTTAGCAGATCTTTTAAATTCTGTACGATGCGTATCGAAGATTCCACAGATGAGAGTGTTCCAGCAAATTCTCCAGCACTCTGTTGCCAGTTCATGGCTGGTCCCTCCTTGGACCACTGTCCGTAGCACTGCTGCTGACTGAAAGAACCCCACAAACCTTGCTGTTCTGGACATCCTTCAACTCAATCATCTGACTGCAAGCATTCGTTCCTTGTGATTCACCTTTTTACATCTTTCCATGCAGACAAATCTTCATGTGTGTCATGAGCAGTCAGTTCATGTCAGACATGAACTGACTGTTTACTTACAGTCTCATGTATCCCAGGTCTAGATATGCTCTATTTCTATGAAATAACATTATTCAAAGCTGGAGTAAGTAGCCAAGGTGTCCTAGTTGCTAATGGGACAATAAATTCATGTTCATTTAAGTGAAACATTTGTATCTCACTCCTGTGTTTTAAGTGTTTAAAAAAAGCATGGGCTTTTTAATGGAGCAGTTCACAGTTCAGGTGTACACCTAATAAGTTGTGAAAGCTTCCACCTTCTAACACTAGGCTCTACATTCCTTGAAATTCCAGTACAATGTTTGCTGTTGATCAACCACAACAGTTTTGTATGTCAGGCTTTGCCAAATTAGAGCACATTTTGGAGAAATGATTTAACACATATATAATGAGGGCGGATGTGGAGCAGGTAGATTAACTGGTGGACAAGTGGGGGAATGACAGGCCAGTCAAACCTGGTAGCTGAGTTTAGACTGTTAGTAGTTGTGCATGTGTGCACACAGACAGACAGAGAGACACTGATTTTTGTTTTGAATGTGAATAAAGTTGTGAATGACATTTCATTTGGTAGGAATGAAAATATTCCAGTTTAAACAGTCTCAACCACAGTAGTGACTATTGGCAGGGTTTGTGGGTGTTGATTTCCACCCAATATGCCATCCTGTGGTAGATTAAATATATTATTGGATTGACAAAATAAGTGTGAAAGTGATAGCAAAAAGTAATGTCAGTAAACTCAAAATATCTACATGTTCGGTCACAATTTTTATACTATAGTAAGGTAGGAAATGTTTTATTAATGTACTATTGTGGGGCCCATATACAGTCAGAACAGATATATCGGTCAAACCCTCAATCCCCCCCCCCCAGTGTAGTAAAGGAGCCAGCGTAGACCTGCTGATGCACTGGGAGTCGTGCTGCTTGCTATGTCTGAGGCTGTGTCATTTCTGCTTCTATTTGCAAGGTGTTTATTCTGTCAACGACTTGAGTGTTTGCCCAGCTGGCACAGACTTCAGCTCTGGCAGCGCCAATACACCACCTCCCTTAGGAGGCAGAGGGATCTAAGGCCTCACTGGGGGAAAGGGGGTGTAGGATGGTTGGGTGGGAGGAGTTATGAGAGTTAAATAGAAGGCTTAAAATGTTCATCTCCTGTCCCTCCTCCCTCTTGTCATCGCTTCTGCACCATCTCCTTCCTTCCCCTCACCCTTTACCATGTGCATCATCTGCAGAGGAGGTGGCAATGGCAAGCCGACCTGCGCAAGTATATATCCATGCCAGTCCAAAAGCTGCCACCACTGCCATCAAGGCACCCTGCACCTCTCCTCCGCCAGCCTCCCTCAGCCAAATGGGGTGGCTTAGCCCCCACATAATCCCTATTGACTGCCTCTTGCTTTGTCTGCCAATTCCCAGCATTGGATTTGTCTCACTCGATGATGCGCTCCACTCCACTTCTCCCACATTAATCCATACTGTTATTACTTTTCAATACCAACGCTAATTATTGCCCCCCACCCCCACCTCATCTACCGTTCCAACCCCACCCTGACATTGCCACACATACCGTATTAGAAACAACAGCAAAATAAGAACAAATGAGTGAAGAGGCATTGACAAGAGGCCAAGGATAACAGCAAAGGAGTTAATTCCATCCTGTAGCTGCTGACGAATCAACTGGCGGCTGCAAAGTGAGAGTGAATGCAACATGGGATACATGGCTGGACAAGCCAGCCTGGTGGCACGAGGAGACCATAGTATAATCAGAAATATGTCAACCTTGAGGGGATAACTGTATGTGTGTCTCTTCCCTGACGTGGCCTGTTTTTTCTGGTTTTGTCGTCAATCTTTTTGCATCTGTGCACCTGAGAATCCAATATTACAGCCATTACTGTTGTTGTGTCATTCTCTATTCACCTGCAGAGTGGGATGCTAGTACATACAATGTCATTCAATCTACAAAAACATGCAAAGTGTGTATATTTTTTTCCCCAGGAGAGACCTGAATCCACTGCTCCTCCTTCTTGTGTTGTGCTGTCTAATGTTTATCATTACTATTTTTATTTTATTTTATTGTCTTATTTTTAATGATGTAACTGCTCCATGAACTGTGCTATACAAATAAAATTCTCCTTCTTCTTTGTCCTCTTCTTCTTCCATGTCTTCTTATTATTTTTATTATTTCTCATTTCTTCAGAAGCCTGTGGTTGAATTTATTGTCACCTTCTCCATTTTTTTTCGTACAATCTATGTTTTAAGCTTGCAGGCTATATTGTTAAATTTGTTGATATAGCTTGTATCAAGAATTCTTGCGTTAAAAATAGACCTAAAATGAGTAAAGGTGATAGCATTTAGCTACACAGAGTAAAATCACACAGTTTTTCATACTGACGTTGTGTTAATTAAAGAGCTAAATTATGTCTGTGAGTACATAGAACAATCAGAATGCTGATATTACTCCCATTAACAGACCTCAGTGTAGTATTATTATGTGAAAACATTATGTGAAAAAGGTACTGACAAGACCAAATTTTCATGCACCTGCATGTACACCCCTCTCAGCCCCTTCAAGGTAAGATTTCTGGCCTCAACCCACAGGACCAGACTCATTGGTCATGGCATGTGTGAATAATATTGTCAGACAACATTTGTTTGCAGGTGTGTGTTTGTGTTCAGTATGTGTGCGAATGCATCTCAACTGTTAAATCTTGCGATTACACTCTAAGCGTCCTAGGGGCTTCACGGGGCTCTGACCGGGTTTACCTGTCTCCTAGAGCTCCGGTGGTGCCCGGGCCTCCAGGACAGGTTGTCCATCTGTCACTGATCCCAGATGAGTCCTGGTAAGCAGCTTTGCATTGGACCCAGCCAGTAGCTACTGCAGTTGCTCAGGCTACAAAGAAGCTGCTGCCAGTAGGTGTGTGTGTGTGTGTGTGTGTGTGTGTGTGTGTGTGTGTGTGTGGTTGGTTTGGAATTTAGTTCTGGTCAGTAGCAGCCTGGATTCTGCTGTCCGCAGGAACTCTATATGCCTTCACTTTGCTGCAGGCTCAGCTTTGGTTCAAGTGATGTTTGGAATGGTACACAAACACAGATTTGTGATACTTTTTACTTACCAAAATCTTGTTTCTTTTGATGTAGGTAAATGCAGACTGTTATGGACTTTCTACTGTAATATTTATGTTCTTTGAAAGTGGCAGTAAATACCTCTTCTGAAAGTAAGGAGGTCTTTAAAACGAGCATGATAGCCTTTTTAGGGAAAAGAACTCAAACACTGAGTGTGAGGTGAGACCATGGGTTATAAGTAGGGATGCACGATAACGCCAATTTCAACCGATGCCGATAATTTTATATTTTTTACAGCCATTAACAGACAATGTCAATCAATTGGGTTCGTGCTGCTTTGGCGGAGCGGGAGCAGGAGCAGGAGGGAACGTGGGTGACCCTGGAGCGTGACACCAGAGTTGGCAGGTCCATGTACTACAACCACGGCGGTATACTAGAGCCTTGGCGATGCTCGGCAGCGCTTGCTGATGCTCGGCGGTCCCCGGCAACGTTTGGCAAAGCTCGGCACTGCCCCCCAGCAGCGGCACCCTGCAGCAGCGCCCGGCAGCGGTGCGCACGACTATTTGAATATCAAAATTATTATCCGAATACCACCACAACAAACGAATATTCCAATGTTCCAATATTTAAGACCAGCCCTAGTGAAACGTCTTCTTCTGACACGGTAAAGAAAGTCCACACTGGTGTGTCCACAGTGCCACGCCATGCTGCTTGTTTTCTCTGCCCGTCTGTTATGACATCACAGACATGCGACAGTACCATCGGGTAGGGGAGGGGTTGAGGAGCCTGGCATGAGCACAAGCCACAACACACAGACCAACAGAAAAAACCAAGACTCCAAGTCTTTATTATTATCGGCTCATTTTATCGGCTCATTTTTTTATTATCGGAAATTTCGGTATGACTTCATAATTGCCAAAATTAATCAATAATTATCGGACGCCGATATTATCGTGCATCCCTAGTTATAAGTTTGATGAAACCAAACAAACCTAAATAATCTAATGTGATGGAAAATTAAGGCATGTTAGATAGTTATTTAATAAACAGTTCATTAATAAAAAAAATGTACTATTACACTCACTCATTCAGTTACCCCTTGCACTTACAGTACTATATTTATACAGAACTGCAAGGCAGCAGTAAATTGAAGACAGTGGCCAAGATCACAGAGGGTTAAAATGAAGCATGATGGTGCAGCTGCATATTTCTCACCGTTGCATCATTCAAGCACTTTTTAAAGATGTTTAGAAAAAGTCTTACAGAGTCTCCAGTGTTTTCATCCTGTCAGCTATAGCAAAGGGATCGTGAAGAGACCTGTCAGTCATCCTTTGTAAAGTCTGCTTGAGGTGGACTCAAGCAAATGGCTGCCAGAGTACTGTAAGCAAAGTGAAAATTGTTGGCTGTCTTGGAGACACTGAGAGACAGCAGATCTGCCATCTTCAAATATATTGATCATCTGTCTCTGACAACGTAGCTCCCCAAAACCTTTGTTTTCAAGCACAGTGTGTAGGGTGCCCATAGATTCCAGGATGACTGATTAATGACAGTGAGAATTTTATCCAAAGGATGCTATGAATGAAGAGAAGCATTACTCAGCTCATTGTGTAAATCCAATCTAAAGATATACCTTTCACCTTTAGAAGCCTAGGGAAATAGAGGCTGCAAGACTACACTGGGAGAAAGTCAGCAAAACAGCGGCCTCATAGCCAGAAGAGCGAACACAGTGAACATGAAACTTTCTCACTGGTCAAATATAACCTCAATACAAGTCATTATAAAACCAGCTTGTGATAGTATTTACAAGCTTCAGATGAAAGTTTCCCCTCCTTTTTCATTATAGCACAGACTTCCCAAATGACAAACAATGATGGGCATGCACAAGTGAAAAAGCAAAAAGAGAAATTTCAAACCCCAGTGAACTGCACCACATACAAAACCAAAACCATGACTGAACTACTTGGAGTGCAGATGTATTGTGTTGCTTCATATTTTTTGAGGACTGAACACAGACACACACAGTCGGTCCAGTAGATATGGGAAGAGCTCCTTGACCAGCGAGTGACAGAACAACACACACACATTCTCCCACTCACCAGGAACAAAACAAAACAATTCTCTGAGAGGATACCTAGAGCTGCACTCCACTGGCTAAGCATGCATAAAGGCAGTTGAAAAGTTTGAATGCAAGCATACATACACACATGGGAGGTAGGAGCAGACAGACATACTGTATTTCAGGCAGGACGCACACACACACACACACACACACACACATACACACACACACACACACACACACACACACACAGCCCACTTGTGTGCCCTGTTGGCCAGTCAGACAGGTTGAGTCCAGTCTGGCCTCCATCAGATAGCAGGTTACCTTTAATGGCCAGGCAGCACAGAAAGAGACGGCAAACAACCTGCCTTTGTCTTATCACCAGCCGCAAGCTGCCCAGTATAACAACTGCTTTCCTCCCCCAACACACACACACACACACACACACCATCTGACAATTTCACTAAACATGGCTGACCTTGTCAAACTGTTATTTAATGTTTGATGAACTCAGATTATTTGGTTAGTTAGGGAAGCCACTTTCTGCATCGCATGATGTCTTCAAATGAATTCTAGTCATAAAACACTGTTCATGTGGTAATGTACAGCTGTAGCCTATTTACAGCAACCTCACCAGGAAGACAATTATGGTTGATTGTATAAAGGGTTGCATAGGTAGCGTCTTGAGGCTGTGTAAATACGTCTATGTTCAGTCTCATAACATAGACGTATGTTCTATGTTCAGAGACTGAACATAGAACATACGTCTATGTTATGAAATGATCATAACCTCATTTCAAACACAGCTTTTTAACAAAGTGGTGATGTTGTTGCTATTGGTCCTTTTAGATGGGGGGAACTTCGACATCCAGGAAACAGGAAAGTTGAGGTTGTTACAGATGTTAAAGTGTCTGTTTTAACCTAACTACAATCATTTTCACACTGATCATAATCAAATAGTTTAGATGCCTAAATCTAACCAAACAGCAACTGAAAGTGAAAATAATATTTTTATAAAAATGGCCAGCTATGCTCCATGTTGCTCCATTTACATACTTTATTATGACTGCTGTCCTAAAGATCAGACTTAAAACACTTTAAGATTATGCCTGGGAGTCTAACCCAGTTTTCCAGTCTTTCTTGTAAAATTGTGTCGTCAACCGTGCCACAGGCACAGAGATGTGATTGGACTGGGACAGAGATTTTGGCAAAAGAACTGAAATCGGTAAATCTAAGTAATTCTATTGTTTACGGAGCAAAAAGGTAGAAATTTAAGAAATAGAGTGCCAGGTACATGGAATTCAGGGACAGGAATGTCTATGAATTGACTGATGTATAACAGAAGAGATAAATGGTTGTTTCATAGATATTTTGATTGCAAGAACTTCGCTTTAAAATCCTTTAATTTAGCAAAATGTTAACATTACAATTTCCTACTTTTTGTTTTACACAGTAAAAAATTCAGTTCAAAAGGAAAAAGTTTTGGAAGTCATAAAGAACATGAACCTCAAACGCCAGCTAATGGCCAGCTCTTACATTCTGCATCCATGTGCACATACTACCACAGGTCAGCGCCGGTCTGCTATGCTGACATTTCCCTCATTTCAAACACAGAAAAATACATGGGAGAACAGCAGCTGGTTACTGATAAAGTGTACTACGCTGTAATACAATGTTAATGGGACTACTCCTGATGTGCACTAAGCACAGTGGGTGGGAATAGCACAGGACCTCTGGAGATATTAGTACTCCATACTGTGATATGCAAGCTATGATAGCAAATGAAGGTTTGTAATTCTTGAAGGATGTCCCCTCCTTCATGAAAACTCTGACTGTGATTCAAATATTGATTATTTGACTTTGCTGACTGAGTATTTTGCTTTTTAAATGTTTTACACTGTCACAAAATAAATTATAGTTACTGTTGTTTTGAGTGAGCAAACAGGGCGTGTTAATCATAACTCAGTATTTGCATACAGTCTGCACTGGCAAAGCAAGAAGGAAAGTTTTGATCCAACCAGTTTTTCTATTTTGAGAGATAAAACCCAAGGAGATGGAGAGAAATCGAGACAGACAGACAGATAGAAAGAGAAAGATGAGGAACAATAATTGCAGGGAAGCGGTCTTTATTTGTTCCCACATGAATAGTATAGACCTCTGACATGTGAAAGAGCCTCTGCCACTTTACCGCCACTTCTTTGACTGACAGATCACAGCCTTTGACTTAAAATACAAGGTTCTGAGGTAGACCTATTGTGTGTGTGTGTACCTCTGTGTGTTTTTGACTCGATGGAACAACCTTCCCCCAGCATCAGTGATGGCAGCACGCGCACGTGTGTGTGTGTGTGTGTGTGTGTGTGTGGTGCTGTGTATATTGTGTAAAGCAGGGGTGAGACTGTGCGTGTGCATGGGTGAAAATTGTGGTGCTGAATTTGTGTGAATGTGGTCTTGTGTGTGTGTGTGTGTGTGTGTGTGTGTGTGTGTGTTGGGGGGAGTCAAGGTGCAGTGGAGCAGATAGCTCAGCTCTATGCATACTAAAATCACCATCGCCACCGGCAGCAAAGATAGAGCTGGGGGTATGTGGAGGAGGGGGGGAAGGGGTGTAAGGGTGGGGTGTGGTGGTGGTGGTAGTGGTGGTGGGATGAGGGGTGCGGTGGGTGGGTGGATGGGTGGGTGGATGGGTGGGTGGGGGGGTGAGTTGGGGTATAGAAGGGAGGAGAGGGAAGGAGGGAGCGACATAGCACCCCGGGGAGCCCCTTCCTTATCGCACCTCTCGGCTCAGTTTATCTGATTACACACGACCGGGAAGACAGAGGTAGAGAGAGGTAGTGAGGAGAGGGAGGAAGATATAGAGTCTATAGTAAAGAGTAGATTGGTGATGACTGTCAAACCTGGTCAAATTTCATTCAACCACACTGACGGCCATCTTCAAGATCTGGAGCAGTACAGAATATAATGACATGGGCTTTAGTGATTTATCTAGATGGTTTTCCTAATGAATATTCAACTGTGTTTGAGTCATGCATAGCAGTATCTCTGTCTTTATTGTAGTCAAGTGACACAACACTCTGTAGAACCTAGTTGTCTGGCTGCAACACACTGTCATTCTGCTATAGGGGGAAAAATGCTCTGACTTGTTTCTAATTCTTTAAACCAATCAAAGTCATTGTGGGTGGGACTGAGCAAAGTATGCAGGTCCCTTATAATAGTGGCAGGTGTACTTCTTGTGGTCGAACATTTACATGGAGGCACTGTCCTTAGAATGACTAATCCACTGCAAAAAAAAAACAAGCTGACTGCCTGCACAATCCAAATCCTCGACAAAACTTTCAGTTTCATTTTCAGTGTGGTAGGTCGCTGCTCAGAGGTCGCTGTTGTTGTTTCCCGTGGCAGCAAAATTGTAACATGCAGATAGCGGTAGGGAGGAAGAATGCCGACTAAGATAATCGGCCAATGGCAGGCTGATACCTGCAAACTACATCCAGCAAGTCAGACTACTGAAGTCCACACTGTTTGTTTAGCTGAACTGATTTAAAGTTCCACCTCCACTGATTACCACTGTCAGTGCCTACAGAGTTCTTTCATCATACCCAGCATAACAACCAAAGTTCCACACAAGGATACTTAGAAAATATGTTCATATCGGTTGATTCGACCCTTGTGTGAGACCCATGACGGATATGCATTTAAATATGCCTTTGTGCACGTGTCATTGCTCTCTCACGCTCCTTCTAAATATTGTTTGGTTTTCTCGGCAAACTATGCATTTTTCACAAAGTATCTTTGATGTTGCTGCGTATCTTTCTATATAACAATTTTTAGTGTTGCCATGGTTTTAGCTATGCCAAAGCACAAGTTAGCAAAGAAGATATTTTTGATGACTAAGCGCTAGTCTTCCTCCTGGTAGATATAAGTTTGAATCCACTAGTGACACACAACGCATGAACACAAATATATAAATAATGCTGGTGTTGCAGCTGGTGTTTAAGAGCTGGTAAAAAAACAGTACCTGTATATCAATGGCATAAAGGTACCCTGTGGATTTTTCAACCACTAGTAAGAGTTCTGGAACCATGTTTCAGCGTGTGGATCCTCAATATACTTGCTCTTGTTATACTACTTATAATATTGTTGGATCTTATGGAGTGATTTCACGTAGAACAGTCTTTCTGGTGTGACATTTTCAGCAGCATGGCATCATGCAACTGTCTGGTATGTTAATTCAGTGTATCAATGAATAGATCTCTGGTCGAAATATGGGATCCTTGTAACCATAGTCAAAATGAGATATTAAAAGTAAGTTTTCATTATGCAAAGACCCCCAACAAATTATTCAAACCACAGTTATAGATGCTAGACCATCACTTCAGCTGTTCTGCAGTTCTCTTCCAGAAGTGGTTGAACCTTCACTGAGGGATCCACAGTTCCTAAAGTTATCCCTACTGATGGGATATTGCTAATCAATGAATGATGTATTTTTCTTTAATGAAGATATTTTAATGTACAAACCCCTTTATACGTGTGACGTATTAGAAGATAGCCCTCAGCACTTTGAGCTAATTCAGACTTTGCAGTTAACCCATAAAAATGACGGATATAGTGTTTTATATGTAAAATTCCACTCCAGGTACACTCCAGTCAAAGCCAGTTCATTTGTCATGCTGTATATGCTCATACAATAGTCTCTTTTGCAGCTTTGGCCTGTTTAACCAAAATATATCTGATAATGACACAATGACATGATCAGGGTTATTTCAGCTTAGCTCTGGACACTACAAGTACTTTACAGAAGGCCTCCTTTATAGACTCAAGGTGTACAGTTCGAAAGATGTGGGTGGGAAAGTCATAAATATACAAACACTGCATTATGGGAAGTGTAGGATGCAGAACTTTAAAAAAAGAAAAGCTTCCTCTTTTAATGTTTTATGATGTTATAATAAGACACATATGGAGTATCCCTCGAATGTGACAGGTCGTAACTGCGACTTAGAAAACAAAATAAAATACCCCAAAGCAGCTACAAATGTACCTTAGCCTGAGGCAGATTTGGTCAATGATTTTAGTAATCGTAGACTTTACATTCTGGACTAAAACTAATCGAATACCTTACTGTCTTCAAGTATTAATGCGCTCTCTCTGTGTCTCTTTTTCAGAACTGATGGTCTGCTGACATGGTGCTTCAAGTGAGGCGTCTTTTACATGCAATAAAATATCAGTGTCGCGTTGGTGACGTGCCGACAAGCCGTCAAAGTCTGTGACAAAATTCATACAGATCTCTTCGGGAATATAATTATTGCTGGGTACACACTGAACATTTGGAAATGATCCAAATCCAATTAACAAAGAAGGTAGGCACATGAACCCAAAATGGAAATGAATGTTTGCAATGCAAATACAAATTGGCTTAGAGGAGAACATGATTGTACAAAGGATTCCAAAAAGATGACAAAAAGAGAAAGAAAAATAAAATATGATCTAGAAAGTAGGCTTAGGTTAGGTTGCATACACAATGAGCACACTTGTATGTGTGCTGTCATGTGGTTTAGTCTGGTTTTGTTGAGGATTAAATTTAATAAAAAATAAATGAAAATACAGAGAAAGACTGATGCTTCATTTTCACATTTTCCTTCCATTTCCCATCTGTGTTCAGTCTAGTCTCATCATCTACAGCCTGGAGGGGATGAGGAGTGTGCGAGTGTGATTGTGTGTGCGTGTGTGTGTGTGCGTGTGTGTGCAGGGCCGTACATATCCATGAGCATGTGTATGTGTGCGTGTTTGAGAGAATGATAAGGTCTTCTTCAGGTCTCATGAACCAGTGTCCGTGTAAAAGAACAGAAGGAAGAAGTGCACGAGACTGTGTGTGTGTGTGTTTGCACATGCGCATGCTTGTGTGTGTGTGTGTGTGTGTGTGTGTGCATGTGCAGGGACATCCTCGTCAGTGAGAGGGCCCAGGGGACGGCCTGGCCTCCTCAACCTCCTCATGATGATTGATGCTGGCGGGCCCCACACGCCCCGGCCGCCCAGCTAAATTAAAAGCCTATTTTGTAAAGTTGTAAAGAGAACAGAATGGTTGGAGGGTTGGTGTGTGTGTTTGTGTGTGTGAGTGAGTCTGTGTATGTGTGGGTGGGTGGGTCACAGCCGGGGCGCTCTCCAGTGTCTTTAGTATCATCAACCCCTCAGAGGATAGCCAGAAGGGGGTCTCCTCCATGCCTGATGCTCTCTCTCTCTCTCTCTCGCGTTCTCTGTCTCATACACACACATGCACATGCGTATGTACACACACATACACACTCACACACTCAAAACCCGAACACAAAAAAAAAAAAATATTCCCCAGCATGTAAGTCTATTGCGTGTGAGATCTTTAAATTAATACCAAGTAGAGAAATGCCACACTGCTGGAGCAACTCTTTCTCGCCCAAACTTACATTTTTTCCTACTTCCTACCTAAATTTACACAATGGTGAAATGAAACCATTGGACATGAGGCCTCCTCATTACTGTATGGTCTTCAACAGAGTAGGCTAGCATAGCAAGATTCTGCAAAACAGAATGGTCTTGTTTGTACTTCTCTAAACAAATCACAATTGTATTTTTCTGAGCTCAGGAAGCAGTGTCCCCTCAAAGTAGCAATGGAAGCACTGTTTTGTGGAACATTTTCACACAGGGAGGAATGTCCTCTGTGTTAGGCTGCTTCCCCAAGGTTGTTCTTGTGGTTTCCAGTAGTGAAATGGATTTTGAAAACGGTAACAGATAGCGGAAGGGGATGACAAAGCCAAGTGAACTGCACAGTCAGTGGCAAACTTACACCTGCAGTATCCATCCAGTGAGTCAGACTATGAACAAAGTGACTCACAATACAGTACAGTGTCTTCTCAGTGCATATTTATCACATTAAGGAGCACGGACACGCATTCTAAAAAAATGAATGATGAGTTGCTTTTATGGTGCAATCAAGTCCCTTCCGAGGACAAAACCAAACATAAAGATAATCTTATTTTTAGATTTTATTATTACATAATGATTTAGAACATGTAAATAAACATGACAGGTAAAGATAGGCTCTGAAAAAATTGGATTTGGATGTATTTATATCTGGCTAGTCGATGTTTTAATAAAAAGCTAAGAAAGAAAATACACAATAGGGTGCTATTTCCAATTCTTGGTGCAAACGATATATTTTCTTCAGCACTTAAAAATAGTAAGTTTGAATCAAACTATTTGGAGACTCTTAAGTCAGGAGGAGTTAATTCAGCAATGTAACAACACAAACGCATTCTTAGGGAAATCATTAAAAGTTACACCAACTATGTGATTATTTATTAGACTTAAACATGTGAACATTTTTCAGGATTCCTTTTTATTAAATGCTATGTTCAGACTGGCGATTCTCTGACCCTGATGCTTGTATATTCTAATTGTGAACTGCAACAGCCATTCGAGGACAGGACACTCACTTGTTTGTATATCATTTGCAAATCATTTATCCTCAATGTGAATTTAATTGACCGGGTGACTCCAGAACGCAAGGACAAGCGCGCGCGCACACACACACACACACACACACACACACACACACACACCACACACACACATGCGCCTTCATGTCACCCTCCAGCCGCCCTCCCTCTCTGCCTTCAAGCCATGCCAGACTGTTCCCCCACCACCTCACCCCTACCTCTCCCCCTCTTCTGTTGTTGGCAGCAAGAGGTGAGTGAAGTGACAGCTCACCCTGAGTATGGCCAACCAGCCGGACACACACACCCACACACACACACACACACACACACACACACACACACACACACACGCACACGCACACACATATACACAGAACAGAGGTCAGGCCTGTGTCAACTGGGGTGCAGAGGCCAGCTGAGTTGCCCTGCCTGCACATTGTGCTAATTTGTGGTGTGTATGTGTAGTTGTTGTTAAACTGTTTGAGGGTGTAAAACATCCTTCGAGGTCAACAGGGCATTTAACAGAAATGTACAGTAGAAACAGCAGCTCAGTAAGACCAGTCAGATGTGATGCAAATTATCATCATCATATCCATTGCTATTAACTTGTATCATCTTACCGTCACTGTCGTCATCATTATCTTCATATTCACCATGATTACTGGAACCACCGTTCTCTTGCTCCTGCATCATGTTTTCAGACAGCTGAACGACCAACTTACTGCTCTTGTTAGTAGGTAGGTAGTGTCCCAGTCAACGACCTCTTCCTGAGAAACAACTGAGCCAATCAGCACCTCTGTGGGCTGAACAGCAGTTTGTGGTGTTATCAAGCTGTGTCCCACAGATCAGGACACCACAAAGAAAGCTGCGGTCATTAGTTCTAAATCAGGACTCACAACATGTGACGGTGCATTTCCTGCAGCAAGCCACAGGCCTCATTTTTTGGGGAAAATGTGTTCATTAATCAATCAACATGAGCAGCTAGAGATTTAGGACCAGTTCATGGTTTCTGCATGTGCATAAGTCTGCAGTGATCCACATGGGTGACTGTGTGGACTTTTGCATTGACCCTAAAATTATGTCCTTACAAGATGTCCACAAATATACAAAGTCTACCTGCACTGATGTTGTGCACTGTATGTACAAGCTCTATGCTCAAGTCTCATATTTTTTTGTACCAGCCAAACATTAGTATTATTGGTGTTGCTGCTATTATTATTATTATTATTGTTATTTTAAATGGCTGCTTGTGGTTAGACAATATTATTGTTCAACTCGATGTCAAAGATCCCCTTCAACTGTGTTTAAAATGAAATAAAAACACTGATTTTCTGATTTGTGTCTTAAAATGTTATTTTTTCCTATATAAAAGTTTTTAGTGCATTTACCTGATTAGAAACTCTTAGGCCCCGTCCACACGAAGCCAAAACGCTCATAGTGTCAGAAACGTTCTTCATAAAGACGGAGCTGTTTCAGTAAATGTGTCCATCCACACGAATTCACTTGATACGCCTGAAAATGATGTCAAAACACCTGCCAGGCCTGTTGGTGGCGCTATGACGTCGTAACAGAAACAAGCGGAAGATGTATGTAGAAATCTGTATACGATGTAAATATAGAACAGGGCGACGGACAAGTAGATGAAAATATTTTAAATATTATATTTTGCTGTAATAGTGATAATAGGGCGACTAGCTTCAGCAGTACAGACACAACACTGTACGGCGCCCTTGTTGTTGTCATTTTCCGAGTTTGGTGCATGCGCATTTATGGAGAGGTGGAGCTATGACGCAAGCGTGTCAGAAAAAGAAGCGGATAGGGCGTAACAACTGTGCCACGGAAATGGCGTTTCCAGACCTTTGCATTCTGGGACCTAGGTTCAGAAATGATTGTTTTCAGACCCCCAAATGCCGGCTTGGTGTGAACGATACATGGGCTTGATGAACTATTTGAATGTTTACGTCTTCACGTGGGGCCTTACAATGATATTTTCATCTCTTCCCTCATTGGAAAACCCAGAAACTATGAACAGTCAATTATTATCTTATTTACAAAGTTAAACTACTGAAGAGAAGATGTGTCCTCCATTACTGAAGCACAAGTAAAAGGTTTTGTGTGTGTGTGTGTGTGTGTGTGTTATCTTAAGTAAAATTACCAATACAGACATGTAAAAATACTCAGCTTCAACTAAGTCCCACATGGAAATTCTACTTAAGTATTAGCAGCAGAATGTAGTGAAAGTATTAAAGTAAAAGTCCTCATCTGAAATGTCTGACTGATGTGTTATTACATATGACATTGTGAAAAACCACTTGAACAGATGAGGAAATTGATTTCAAGTGGACCCTTGTAGACCTTGGCAGACACAGGGATGCAGATAACATGAACTGGTCTTCATTGTAGCTGTATGCTGGCTAATGTGCAGGTTCAGTGTTGATATCAGAGCCGCTGATGTCAGTCACCCCTTTTCCCCATCACTAAATGAGTAATGTGGAAATCTGCTGGTGTAAAAGCAGTGTCAGGATGAATAATGAAGAGCTAACAAAATGATAATTCAGCCTGTATTTAGTCACCTCTTCTTCATCACCACCACCATGATCAAAACTTGCTTTCATCTTCTACCTGCTCCCCACGTTTGTCACCCGCACATCACCACGGTGATTTCTCTGTCATGGTCATTGGTATAATGTCCCGTGGTTCTTCATTTTCCTTCTTTATGAACATCTCAGTGCATACACAGCACACACACATTCACATACGCACTCCTCCTCCCCGCAGTTGGGCCATTTACAGAGAGGTCATAACCCCAGTGAATGATGGGAATGCTGAGCTGGAACCTATCAACGCTGCCGATATGACCAACAGCACCCGCACCCTCCACACACAAACATGCACGCAGACGCACACACAGGTCTGTAAGTCAGTGTGTGTGTGAGTGGCAGTGGGGGTTATAAAGGCGGAGAGTGTGTGCATATATGTGTGTGTTTTGCATGCATGCTGTCATGATCAATTTCTTTTGGAGAGGTGAAAAGCTGATTTTCTCAGTCACCTCATGTGCCGCCCCATGGTGTATTGTGTTCATGCATGAGTGTGTGTGCGGCCTCAGCTGCATGCTGCGTTTGTGTGCAATACATTTGTGCCATATGTGCATTTCCTTGCGAGCATATTGGTATTTGTTTGGTAGGTGTTTCTGCATCTGTTTGACTGACTGCATGCAAATGTAGAAATGATCAAACGTTTTTGTCGCTGTCTCCGTGTATGTGTGGGTTCCTGTATTTTCACACAAATTTCTTCAGAGATGGGCGAGCAGAAGCCCCCAGAATGAAGGGTTTTTTCCCTCTTCAGCTCTTGATCACCTAAAAGGCTTGTTTTACATCTAATAATAAAGAGTAATTTATACAAATTGCTATCACTTTTGTCAATTATAATAACATTATATTAACCAAAGTGCTAAACTATAGTGACCCAGTAGCAGTGTGACAATGTCTAAAACAAAAACACAGCTTACAATAGTTTAGCCAGAATATTTTGGATTTTGGGATATACTTAAAAGGTGCACTTAAAATTATTTTTTAACCTGTTAATCTAGTTTTATTACCTCGTACGTTTACGTTGGTACTTGAAACTCTGTGAAAAGCTTGTTTGTTTGACTTTATTCTTTCAAGGTTACAATATGTAAGAAGAGTGTGCATGAGGATGTACTCATTTGCAGGTTTTTAACTTTGTTGACATTTTTTTTTTCCATTGGGCTTCGTGAAAGAAATGGAAGATCTGAAAAAATGATTAGGTGGGATGTTCACTGTCTGCATTATATGGTTCCTCAACGTTGACAAAATGGCCCCAAGTTTGCTTTTGTCTTCTTCTTTTGTACTGAGATTTATGGCAAATTTGAATCATAGCATTGTAAGGCTGAAACTAACAGTTACATCTGACTATCAATAAATCAATAATTAACTTTTTATGGTTGATTAATCGGCCAGTGTATGACCAACAGTCAAACACCCCCAGATTTTGAGTTTAAGATGCTAAAAAATCAGGAAACCATTCAATTATTCTTACATTTCAGATGCTGAGAATTCTTCCTCGACAAATAACTAAATTATTCATTTATTAAAATTGTTACCATGTCAGCTCTGTAGAGTATCAGCTGGATTTTGAGTGACTTAAGAGATAGTGAACCTACCATGTGTCATGAGGTCAGTATCGTCTCAACATATAGAATGAAAGAATACAGTGAGACACTTGCAGGTACAGGCCCCAGTGGAGGAACAAGGTTTGACAGATGAATACAATAACGTCAGGTTGGTCTGCTTTGACTGAACTGAAACAAACTGTCGACCAAAAATGGGTGTTTTTCTGTCATCTGCTGAAAATGTTAAAATGATCATTGATACATTCTGCTGAAATATAATCATCTGATTCTGGGGGCCTGTAGTGAGGAACTAGGTGTACAGGCTTGCAAAACACAGCAGAAACCTTAATGTTCAGACCTAAAAATAAGCCTGGAAACTAGCATTGAGATGTGCACATGCCACTTAAAATGTACATACACAACAATACTTGTAATAATAACACTGTATTAAATGACACAGGCCACAGATCATTTGGACCTCTTTATTTGGAGGTAAGACCAATGTTGATAATATTCTGATCAGTCAGTCAGATCGACAGATGTTTATAACAGACATTCTGGATGAAAAATGTATTGAGGATATTTGTTCCTCATCCCAGTAAGTTTGACTTTCTGATCGTATTTTATTGCTTGCCTTTTATAATCTCATTATTCTTACCAAAGTCATGTTTTTTTGCAACACACCAGGAAACAACTCATAAGAACAATGGAAAACCCCAGGTTGAATCAGTCTCCAAACCCTCACAAGTATATAAATACCATTCTGTGCATGTGTTGAGTGTGTGTGACAGCAGAAGCCTAGACAGACATCCAAAAATGGAGGGGCGGGAGGTTTTCTGGTTGCACTGAGGGAAGCGGTCCATCCTGACATCCTGTCATCCCTCCAACCCCCCCCGCTCTGTTTCTGGGCCAGGCCTGATCTGGGGCCCTTGTGTCACAAACAGATGGGCCTCTTACAAAAGGACCCCTTGGCCCGCCAAGCCGGTCTCCTGCACACCCGATTAAATCACAATAGCAAAGTTAGAATTGATACACTGAGTCTATGGTGATTCAATTAGAGCAGGACGGCATGAGGAAAAGACAGGGCAATGGAGAGAGGAAACAATGAGAAGGGTAGTTAGAAAGTCATTTACCTGGTGTTATTCTGGTTGGGTGGGAACAGGGGCCAGACAGACACACTCTCATGTTTGATGGGATAATGTGCTCTGGGCATAGGGTGGAGATAAATCACAGAGAGCTGAAGGTTGATCTTCAACCACCTTCTATTCAGCACACACACCATCTATTCAACTATGCATTCATACCATACCTGTTCAAGGCATGCGGTAATTAAGCAGCTGTATAGGACCCTGCAGCTACCAGGTGTGATTCCACTTCCATCATGTTTTGTCACAAGTTCAGTCTCTGTGTAGATTTTATTTTTAATTTTTCTCATTTTTAACACAATAAACTAGTAGAAGTGTGATTTTTAGAAGCTGTCAACTGTGACTGGTCGACTGGAGCGGCTTGTGTTGTGATGTGCTGATGGGGACATGCCAGCCTAATTCAAGAGATGGGAAGAATGGCAAGGAAAATTCCATGCACTTGAGAAAAGTCATCTCCAATACCAACCCTCTGCTCACTGTGAACAAAACTCTCTATCACACTGGATGGAAGAGCATGAACAGTGATTGCATGCAGTAGTCATCAAGTCAGCAATAAGGCAAGGGTGGGAAGAATGTAGGATACATGTGGATGTGTGGTGATGTCAGTGAGTGAAATCCAGCTGCAGCTCTACAGCAGGGCTTCCTTGAACCTGTAGTGTCAAGTATAGATTCAGCTTCAGCAAGTGTAGAATAAGAACATCTTCCTGAGTAGCGTTACTGTGGTGACAGTATTGGTAGGTTTACACTGTGTGATATTTTGGTGTCAAGAGTAGGTGATAAGATGAAGTTCTTGCTATGACTTTCTTGAGACATGCAGTCATACTTTAAAATGGTTACCATCCAATCACTGATCGCTGTCTTTCAGAATCACCATAACTAAAACAAAAGCATGCAAAGCAGCAGTGCATATTACCATCTCTCTTGTGTTTGGAGAAGCCCCTCTTTTTGTGTGGACTTCCTGAGGTGTCCAAGATACAGCATTTAATTTTTGTTCACTATGATACACAGTATGGGATAAACTATCTCAACTAGATGCCTTCTGGGTTGTTTTTTTGAGGGTGTTGTCTGAATCTAAAATGTTCAGTTCAGTTTAAATGTATTCTGGAAAATTTGAGCAGTTAGTCCAGTTCGTGGCTCACTGTCAGGAGAATGCAAACACAACAGACTCCAGTCTGAACTTCTTTAGACAGTCGGATCAGTCAGGATAAAACAAAACTCACATGTTTCATATTTCAGTGTCTGGCTAACCACTGATGATATTCAGTTTCATTTAAAAGAAATGCCTTTAAAACAATAATAAAAAGTGAATTTTGTGTCAGTCTTCAGGAAAATTTTAGTGGTAATAGTAATTACTTGGCACTTTGTTTTTTAATTTCTTGAAATAAACTTTATTGACAAATGTGTAGTCAATAAACATATCCTAATAAATTTAGAAAAGCAGGCTGATCTGCAGGAAAAATATCACCCACACTGACTGACTGACTGACTGACTGACTAGCTGATTAACCAATACACTGACTCACTCATTCACTGAATGACTGCCACTTACTGACTTAGTGACTGGCCCAGTGAGAGATTGCCAGGGGCAGCCAGGAATAGGGGTTCAGCTGTGCATTTAACAGTGTTTGAGTGTGTGTGTGTGTGTGTGTGTGTGTGTGTGTGTACGACAGTGGGTATGAATTTGATAGGACAGACAAGCGGCTGTCTGTGATTAAGAATAAATAAGCCAATAAATATTCAATCAGGACAAAAAGAGGCATGATTAAAAGGACTGGGAGGCTACAGTGGGGCGAGGTCAGCCTTGGCCCTGTTTGGGAGGAGTGTGGAAGACATGTATCACACAATAAATCTCTTTTTGATGTCCTCATCTGATAATGATGCACTACATGATGATGTAAGACTGACAAGCAAACACTGTTTCATCCAAACACTATAATGCATCAAAGATTTGACCACATTCAAAGCCTTTTAGTGCAAAATGGATACATTATTATTATACATTATACATTATTACAAATAAACCTCATGCACGCTGACTTTCATTTCAATACATACACACTTGTAGATATGCATACACAGGAATAGTAGCAAGACATTAATGTACCAGTCTTGGCCATAAAACAGTGCTTTAAAGGTATCTACTTCACTCACTGACTAGTTTTTTATTATTATTTGCTAAATTCTAATTCTGTCCCTGGTACAGTGGTGGTTGGAAATCTCTCCACAGCAGGTAATAAATGAAATTTAACCAAATAATTATACCACTATTGACTTTGTCCACAAAACAACATTAATAAGTGCCTTACATAGGAAAATTTCCCACACTGGTGCATACATTCTGCAATAATTTCTCAGCCAGAGATGAAGAGTGCAGCAAACATGGCCATGGAGATGGAACAGCCTACCGCCACTAGGAGTAGGTGCAGTCTGTGGTGAAAAAACCGTCCAAGAAAGTCAGATGCTGTGGCCCACTAGCCTCCAGTGATCCATACGATCACATGAATGCAGTATGCAAAAGGTCTTCTATTCTGACTTATAGAAAAAGTACAAAAACTAATTTGTATTGTTTTTATGTATTGATTTAAAAAAAATAAGCCAGTTGTCCACAAAATGTTTTTGAGCTGCATAACTGATGAAAAGTTCTTAACTACAGTGTTGTTCTACACCTTAGCCAGGTGTGGCAATAAAAGACAATGATCAGACAGCATGACCAGCACACAGACACTCAGTGTTTATAGCAGTGACTAAAAAGGCCTCCTTAGAATGTGGTTTTATTCAAATTATGTGATGCCACAGATGAAACAAGGAACAAGAGCAGGTTGCTTTCATGCTGGATGCTGGCATGTCAGTTATGGCTGTAGCCAGGCACTTGAATGTCCACAAATCCACCATTTGTCATCTAAGAAATCTTTTCAGACAGGTTTAGACGGATGTGTCCGACCATGTGATCTTGTCCTGCAAAATGTCCACCAACTCCACCAAGCCTTTCAGGAAGTGTAGAACAACATTCCATAATGGTGGCCTAGTGGTTTGTGAAACAAACGTTTAACCAGTGCATTGCTTGCTCAAGCCCCTGGACTGGCAAGAGGTTGAGGTGGGAGAGTGAGAGCAACCACCTGTCCCAGTCACCAGCACCATGGGCCCCTGAGCAAGGCCTTTAACCCCTGACTGCTGCCCAGGCACTGCACCGAGGCAGCCCACGGCTCCTAGTATGTATAGTTAAGATTAACTATGAAAGGATGGGTCAAATATGTATATTTACTTTTTATTTTCTGTTGATGCAAGAATAATATACTTGCCCTCAAGATTTTATGTATATATATATATATATATGTGTATATATATATATATATATATATATATATATATATATATATATATATGTATATATATACATAAGCAGAAATTGTAGTCACGGTCAAAAAAAGAAACAACACTGACTGAGAAATTGAAAAGAGACAGTGACATCCTGCGTCAAAGACTAATGTTTTGTTGACCCATCAATCTACCCAATGTGGACTTTGTCATTATAGGACATTACCAGGCTTGTTCCTTATCATAGTGTTTGAGGGCTTTGTCACAATGTTTATGCTCTGCAATGGCACATTTCTCTGCCTTCATATTCATATAAATTTCTTGCTGTACAGAACTCCTGCAACATTCAACATGCTGCTTTTTTCATGTAATAGACACTGATTAATGTTGTGCATTAGGAACACTTCTGGGCATATGACAGGGAATTGTTCCATGTGAAAATCAAATGATTGTTATTCTAAAACGATTTTTATGTGAAATTCAGTAAGCTTATGTGCTCATTAAAGTAAAATTCAGCCTGTTATCGCTGCCATTGGAGGTCACTGAGGCCTTAAGAAGTGTACATGAGCTCCTATACCACATTTGCACACATGCACGTGTGATCATGTATGATTCCCTGTCTCACAATCAATAAGGCAACTGATGCAGAAGCAGTATGCAGAAAGGAGCATGAAGGTGTTCCTTATTTCACTGTGTGTGTGTGTGTGTGTGTGTGTGTGTCTGTGTGTGTGTGTGTGTGTGTGTGTGTGTGTGTGTGTGTGTGTGCGTGTGTGCGCGCGCGTGTGTGAGGAGGATCTATGCTTGTGGCTGATATGCATTAGTCAAATATACTCTCCTCAGTGGGAGTATTGGCAGGGCTGGGCCGATAGGACACGGAGGCAGACAGTAAGATGTATGTACTACACCGCCACACAAACACATTGTAATGGATTGCGCTGTGTCTGTATCGGGTGTTTCAGCAAATGTTCAGTCATGTATTGTGAAGAGGGATATTAGCTGACTCTCTCTCCCTCTCTCAGTGTGTCTGTGTTTTTGCATGTCAGCTAAATGCCATACCTGAATTTTTCCACACACCACACCTTTGTGTCTGTGCACTACGGCTGCTACAGTGTGTGTGTATGGCAGCATCTGCACACATGTTGTAATGAATGATATGTGTGACATGTGCTGTCTGTCTGGTATTCTGGGCACGTCAGGCCTGCTTAGCATTGGCCCAGCCCCTATAGAGATGGCTTATCAGTGAAGGTACATATGGAAGAACAGTTTGCCTACACAGACTCTCCTACCACACCCTGTCAAAGAGAGAGAGAGAGAGAGAAATCCTTATCAGGTAGCTCTCGTCTTCCCCTCCATCGTCTTGCTTCCTCCCTCTCCTCTCCTTCTACTCTCTATCTCTGTCTTGTCTTGGAGATATGCTAATCGCTGTGTAAGTATATCCTGTCAAATAATTACCATATATTAAGCTCTACTCATCTTGGCATAATTTCCTCTTCCACATAATCGTACTTGGGCTTCTTCCTTCAGAAGAAGCAGCGGACAGAAGAGACTTACCTTAGGCAAGTTAACCAAGTTAATCTCCATTGATTGAATATCAGGCTCATCAATGTGTTAACAGAATGTGTGTGTGGGGGTTGTGGTGTCAGAGGTAGAAAAGCCATACGCACTCATTCATGTGTGGTATCAGTTTGCTAATTAAATAAATACTGCTCAATGGTAAATAAATAACTGTGTGATATACACCAGTGACCCAAAATGAACTGGACGGTGTCCTAGGAGACTGGGGTTTGTGTCCTGTCTTTTTGTTTTTACTTTTTAGACTTTTTTATTTTTATTTTTAGCCTCATTCCAGCCAGCACCAAACTTTTTGATGGGTTGAAAAAAGCCGTCATTAATTGGTTAAATTTGTCAGACAAAACATATTTTTTGCCTTGTGAAAGCCAAACTTGACACTAACATGGTATCCTGTAATGGACGTGCATGTCTATTAGTTGACTTGATGTACAGTGGGCTTGATGACACCAGCAGAACATTTACACAGTCTCACTCCAGGAAGTTGCCCATGAAATCTGGGTTACTGTCTGTTTATCCATGATCCGAATAGATGATTCACACCTTCTGAACTAGTAGTAGGTGCAGTTCACCCAATTCAAAACACCATTATATGACTGATGACAACTGATAAAGGCCATTGAATCAGCTGATTGAAACGCGTGGTTCCTCCCTTGTTTTCTGACTTCTCTACCCTGTCTCTGAGTCTCAACTCTAAATCCATATGAGTACTTAAAAGCTTAGAAATACATAGTACCTTTTATAAAAATGTATTTTTTCGAAAGGTTGGCCATTGCACTGGCATGGTTGGGGCAAATTGTGCATCGTGCTTATAGTCTGAAATGTTGTGTTGTGCAACAACTTGGAGTTTTGGCAGAAGGTGGAGTTTTAAAAAAGCCTCTCCATAACAGGATACAGTTGAGTGAAATGGTCAAACATTGCAGATTAAGGAAAGGCACCAATATTTAAAGCCTGTGTAATTTCTTGAAAGAAAGTAAAAGGTTGTGTTTCCCCCCAGGACACATAGCAGCAAAAGACTAGGTGGCGTTAAGCAACAGATTACAGCAAGCTGGCTTTCTTACAGAGCGATCTGTGTTCACATCCTCCTTGCTGTACACATGGCTGTGTCCTGGCAGTTAGTTAAGTTGATATGCTGACTATGAATGTTCTAACTGCTGATATGGAAAATACATGTCAGTCTTCAAAAACTATGAAAAACAATAAAGAGACAATTACTCATTCAGCTGAAAATCATTCCACAAATGGGAAATGAGATACACGAGTGCAACCTGAATCGTATTTAATCAGTTAAAACAAGAATGGTTGACACACCATAGTAACATCTATAATGTTCATAAGAAAAGCATAAACACTGAACTGTAAAATACTACAGGTCTAATTCCAAACTTCAGAATTGGAAAACATGATGGAAATCAGTTACTGCAGTTGTGTACACTTAAATGACACAGTGTAGGATCATGCTTAGTCAGCCTGAGTAATAATCATGATAATAAAATGTGTATGCATTTATGGAGAATGTATGGCTGTGCCAGGCTGGATCTGTCCTCCAGATGATACTCAGGTGACATTGTAATCTACATGACTGATAAATGCTGGGTGCCATTTAAGCCAGGCGGCTGTCACTGCAGCTTTACATCAGTGAGTGGTGAACCTCACAACGGGGACTCCACAACTGGGTTTTTACATACCAGTGTACGTAGGCTGAGGCTATACCATAATAGTAGTAATACCATAATAGCCAGCACTCTGTACACCTTTAAGTTGGACTGCTTTAGCTCGAGCTACAAATTAACCAAACACTTGAATTCACGTACATATGATTGTCAGTCTATGAGTGTGTGTGTGTGTGTGTGTGTCTGGGAGATGACAGCAATGGTACCCTTCCAGAGAGCCAGTGCTCTCCAAAGAGGCATCCATCTCTGGGGTCTTTTGTGTGGGGAGGAGCAGCCAAGGTCAGCAGCTGAAAGAGCTCTCTTTGTGCTCGTGTTCGTGTGTGCATGTGTGTATGTGTTGCCTCCGTCTAGTAACTCAGTAACAGGATCCTTGGCCTATTAATTGGCCTGACAGTGATAAAGGAAATGGAAGTGGATGCTATTTGTCTCTAATGCAGCCACACTCATATTATCCCAAAGACAAATGGACACTGTTTTCCCACTTGAGCTACTCTAATTTTTTAAAACCCCTCTGAGGGCGTGTGTGTGTGGACAGTGTGTATATGTGTGCAAATGTTTATATGTGAGCTGACTTCATGTGTATACAGTGTGTGGATACATTTGTGTGGCTGCATGGTTTGTATTGAATATCTTTAAAAAAAACATGAATAAAAGTATCATTTGCATTAGGGTCCGTTTTGTGCTGCAAGTAGCTGTGGAATATGATGTAGGGCTGATGTCAGCACTGGACTGTTTAGACTTTATGAGTACAGTACGTGTATGTTTGCATATGCATATGGTTTTATATGTTTGCATGCATGCTAATATATGAGCACATGTGAAAAAAGATTTGTTTCTGAGCTTCTTGTGCAAACGCATGTGAGTGCATATGAGTGTGTATCCACATGGCTTGTGTGTGTAGGTGACAGAAATTGAAGCAATGTTAAGAGAGAGTCTGGCTTTGAAGCAGCCTCTGACACCCCCCCCCACCCCCAGACTGTGTGTGTGTATGGGTGGTAGGAGGGTGGTGAGGAGGGTGAGTCGAGATCGTGGGGGATGGGCGAGGGGGTTGTTCAACACCTGGCTGTACCTGAGGTCAAAGGTCAAGGAGAGATTGAAGCCTGAAGCAGACTGCTGGGTGATGAGTGGGGAGGCGTGGAGGGTGAGAGGGGGGCCTTTAACAGCCTTTATTCTCCTCCAAAATGGACTATTGTTAATGCTGTCTGTGACACGTGACCTCATGACACAGCACACACACATTTACACAAACACACAATACCCAATGCATGGAGTACACATAGACAATTTGATATTTCCTGTGGCCCTTACAGATACAACCTCAGTCATTCTATTTCGGCCGCAGGCTACGCCAAAAAGGCCTCTGCTTTCAAATTCTGCCCATACAGTTATTAGGTTTCATATATAGCAAAATGCATTTTATTTAACAATTCTACAGCCATAAGCAATTTTAAAGGTTATTTGCTATATAGCTCACAAATTTTCAACTGTAATCAGTCTTTGATGTGTAAAGTTTGTGTAACTTCCCTTTAATATTAACACATTCATATCCAATGCATTTTATCTGGTTGAAAACTCCTGGAACAAAGAAATCATAATTGAGAAACTGTGAACCTTCCTCTCCCTATCTTAACTTAAATGATGTCTGATGAAAGTCCTTAAAGGGCCTGCTCACCAAAGACAACATTTTGTTTTTCTCCTAGGGACAATGACATTCAGATATTACTTACTCGAGGAGACATCGGAGTCACTGCACACTTCTTGCTGCTGCCTGAAAACAATGTGGGTGAACATAATTTTGTTATTTTGATGTAGCACAGGAGCACAAATGAAATCCTATTTATCTGGTGTGTGTTCGGATCGTGGAGGAGAGTTCAAAATAACTGCAATAACTTTGAAGCTATCTGAGTGTATACTATTTACTATCTGAGTAACAGGATTATGTCTGAATGTGTGTGTGTGTGTGTGTGTGTGTGTGTGTGTGTTTGTGTGTGTGTGTTATTAGTTTGGGTGACCTGACCCCTTTAAGGATGAATAATAGTACGATGAATGACTCGTGTGGTAAAGTGACTTCTTTTCATTCCCTCTATAAATGTGACCATTGTAGAGACAGTTGTGGATAAAGGGGTTGCTTTCTTAGTGCCACTGTTTCCAAAAATTAAAAGCATGTAGTAGCTTTATCACTAGTGTTAAATTATGAAGCTCCCTGCTGCTGCTTTTTAAAAAAAAATAAGTAAGAAACCCACCAGAGCTCTTCCATCTTGTAGAAAACGTGCCCCCCTCCCTGTTCCTCTTATATTTGAATGTGAGCAATGTGTCCAGAAATGGGTATCCGTGTTTAAGTGTGTGTAAAGCGTGATAAGGGAGAATGGGATCTGATAGGGCATGATAAAATACCTGGGTAATGTCTAGGTGGATTTTTATGTTTCTCCCGAGGAGCCAGCATGAGGATGTTATCTCCAGACTGGGAAGCCATGTTTCTACCCCCAGGGAATCCCCCCTACCAATACTACCACCCTCAAGCGCTGGTTAGACTGGGCATATGTCCACCCCCTACACCCCCTTCTAATTTATACCACCTTTTTTTCCCTTTGCTCCATATTGGCTGAATCGCTCCTGAACCATTTTTCAACCAGCTGCTTTTGTCAGTAAACAACTTTATCTCTTGGGATATGGGTTATTCTCTCTAGCATTATCTGTATTATGTTATCGCCTTTCATTATCTTTTGGCTCAAAACCATATGGCACATGATAGTGGATACTGTGCAAGTATTAGAAACCAGAATTCTCTATCTTGGACAAAAAGTGGATCAAAGGAGTAGTTATTCTCTTATTTCTCACGGAAATCAAAGTAGTACAGGAGAACACCTGCAGTGGATTCATTTGCTGGTACATTCAGATACATATTCCAGTTATTATAATTAATATTTGCTGTGCTTCAGATATCCTCTATATCTGCCATATATGCTCTGCTGACTGTTAAGCCCCTTTCAGACATGGGATATGGAACGTTGCTGGGTTCATCAATTCATTAAACTGACGGCATTCTGTCATTCAGACTCTTTCACATATTAGGTCACTTATCGTTCCTCACAGCTGCATTCACACAGACCACCCACTTTGCTAGAGATCACCCCAGTACACATGCGATATGTGTCATTTGAGACTAGTCAATACACCGAGTGATGTGTGATACATAATAATGCAACAGACAAAACGGATCAAAGCTGATCAAAGGGTCCAGATAACTAAGAGCCCAGTTTATTTCTGATTTGTTAAACAGTGAAACTGAAAGCTCAGGACTCAACCTGAGGACGGCTGCGATGTGACAAAATATTAGACTGCAGCTGATAAACTGTGTGACAGCTCACCTGTCTGAGGTGAAGGAATGCTCACAGCTGCTGTTACATCCCGATCAGTCCTTTTTTCGTGTCGGGATAATTGATAGTTAAACCTAATTAATAAAGTAACTACTGTGTGTAATTGCACCCAGCTCTCTCTTTCTTTGGAGACACTTGTGGATCCTACCGCTGTCCGATGCTGGA
Source organism: Dascyllus trimaculatus (assembly GCA_024666655.1). Classification (NCBI taxonomy): domain Eukaryota; kingdom Metazoa; phylum Chordata; class Actinopteri; family Pomacentridae; genus Dascyllus; species Dascyllus trimaculatus. Next base: position 2,803,736 of record CM045453.1, on the reverse strand, counting down.
GGTTTGTAATAAACTATGAAGAAATAGTTCTACACAGCTGGAAACTAAACTGCTATTCTGAGTGTGACAGCTCACCTGTCTGTTGTTAAGACATGCAGTTCTACACAGTGACCTACCGTCAGATCCTGGTCCGGACTGATCCGCTCTCGGTGATAATTTATAAGGATTTCATTAAATTACCTGTGCTGTTGTTCAGTGACCAAATGTGTGCAACTCTCTCTCTCGTTGGAGACACACATAAGGTTCCTGCTGCTGTATTAAAAAGACTCAGAGTCAATAGTTCCAAACAGCTGGAAGAAACAAGCTTCAGCACCTTGTAACATCTTGAGGGGAAAAACACTTGGATTACATTCATTATTGGTGAGTTTCATTAGTTTCATTATTTCTTTAAGGTGTTGATGTCTGTTTTCATCACAGTAAGGTTTTATTATTATGGACATTTCATTTTGTTGCCTTATAGATTTGAAATTGTCGTGTGTGAAAAAGGTGTGTTGTGATTTCGGCAAACTAAATGTATCAAGCGTGAAAAGTTTTCGGACGAGTGTTGATGCTGAAATGTGGAAAAACCCTTCCTTAAATCACTTCACACAACTCAAAGTACCACTGCTTGTTCTTGTCTATCCGTTAATGAGAAGGCTCAGCTCACACTTGTGCTGTGTTGAAAGTTATACGGAAAAGTTACTAGGTCCAACCTAGTAGGACTGACAGTGGGACTTTTAAGGATAAGCGACCAGTGTACGCATTCAGCATTCAGACATGAGGCCGACCCATTTAGTAGCCGTCAAACTAACAGAACAGAGTGCATGTGTGAAAGGGGTTTTACTCACCACTTTTTGTGGGTCTGGCCTGACGTTAAAAAAGAAGTCATATGTCATCAGTGCCTGTTACCTTTTATTCCTCTTTTAAAATACACATTTTCCATCAAATCTCAAATCATATAAAAGATTAAACAATTTCATGAATGTGTCCCAGACCAGGGCTGCACAGTGACTCGGTGGTTAGCAGCGTCACCTCACAGATCCCTGGTTCGTGTCCCGGTTAGGACGCCTAGGATCTTTCTGTGTGGCGTTTATGTGTTCTCTCTGTGCAGGGGGGATTTTCACGGGGTACTCCAGCTTCCCCCCACAGTCCAAAAACATGCTGAGGTTAACTGATTATTCTAAATTGTCTGTAGGTGTGAATGAGAGTGTGCCTGGTTGTCTGTCTCTATGTGTAGCCCTGTGATAGGCTGCCGACCTGTCCAGGGTGTCTCCTGCCTTCGCCCTGAGTCGGCTTGGATAGACTCCAGCCCCCCCGTGACCCTACAGAGGATTAAGTGGAGAATAGACAATGGATGGATGGATGTCCCAGACCAAACAGGTTAGCATACGTTAGCAGAGTCATTAAAGTGAAGAAAAATCTATTCAGTAACTCAAAGGCCAGAGCTCAATTTTTGGGGTCATGGATCCTGTCAGAACAGAACTCTACCAGACTGGGACAGGTACCTGTCTGATCTGATCCAGCACCTCATTTGAACTCTAATACTTAATGTCCTTTTCTCATTCATTTTTTTCTAATTGAAGTTACTTATAAGTCACTGATTTGTCTATTTTGTACACATTTAAAATCCACGAAGTGTAAAAGTGAAGGAGACATCAATCATTCCTTCATCACCATGTGCTATGTGTAGGTGCTGTACTGTGACAATACTTAACTTAAATTATACTTCTGGCCCTAATTCCATCCCAGATTCCAGAGACAGAGACAAAGAAGTGAGAGAGCTCTAAACAGCTGTTACTGTGTGCTACTGTAAATGCTCTGATTTTTAAAGGTAAATGAAACATGCTTTGTTTGTGATGACACTTTTCTTTAGTTTGAACGACTAGGTGTTGCCCAGTGTGCTCCAGGCACTGTTGGTTTTTGATGCATTTTATGACTTTCTCCTTTCCCCTGCATGGCCAGAACAGCACTCTCTCTGTGTGTCGGATCGCTTCTGATTTACAAATGAATCCCTGTCCAAGGCTACTCTTTTACTATGTCTTGTGTTTATTATTCAACTTGTGAAGGGGACGACATTTTCAGATGTTGTGGGACATTACTTCCTTCCTTTACTTTTGTAGATCTATCAATGCACTGCTTCCTGTCATTGTGATAAGCGAGACTAAACAGACCTCCTGATTCATTCACTGAACACAAAAATGAAAATGACAAGAGAAACATATGAGAGACATAAGAACGCAGTTGGCATCTATGAGAAGACATAGTAACCTATTTGTAAAGGCCAGTTCTTGTTTCTGCATCAGCTTGGCCACAGGAGTATGTGTCATGTGAACTTCAAGTCTACGAGGGTCCGCGCAAATCCCTCTGTGGGTATCTGCATGCAGCCCAAAATTTTGAACCTTCTAGACAGTCCAAGCACGCACGCTGACTGCACGTAGGGTCAGCCCTATGTTCCCACAACCTAGTATTCCTACAGCCCTATGTTCCCACATGTCTCGCATTTCTAAGACCCTGGTTACACGAAGGGAAAACGCAAATATTTCCACACAGTTTGTCACTGCACAGCAACCCCATGTTGGAGTAGCGGTGTTGAGCTCGAGAGAGTTTGGAAGCTAGCTCTCTCCTTCAAATCGCCAGATGCAGGATTGAGTGGTGAACTCCTAACTACTAGGGTTGGAAATGTGGGAACTGTGGGAACATAGGGCCTAATTTTGAAAAGTATCTTAGGAATGTGGGAACATAGGGCTGTGGGAACATAGGCACGCTCCCCTGCACCTGGGAAAGAAATAATGCTTGAAACAAATGCCTGTCATAAGGATAGACTGAACAAGGAGGTTCTTGGTCATCCACACTGTTATAATTAATCATTAGGAGTGTTCGAGTTGAACTAGTCACTGTCAGACTTGTACAGTTTTATTTTCGATGCTACCCGAGTACAGTAGGAAGTTCTAAACTCTCCAGAAATCCTGTGCTATGCCCACTGTGCTCAGTACAAGTGAAATGACACAGTGCTACAGCTGTAACTGTATCCATCATCAGCTGCTGCATCCTTTAAAAAGTGCACAGTCACCATTTAATAAACATCCACGACAGCCCTGTGTGTTTTTCTGAGCTTGATATGAGGAGGAATGCAACAGAGTAGCAGAGTGATGTGTACCTGTTGGGGTACCTGTGTGTGCGTCTGCTTTCAATGTCTGCCTTAATCATGCAGAAACCATGAACTAGCCTTAATGTAGTATAGGATAGGTTATGCTGGAATATGAATGAGTCTGATGAGCGCTTAACAACCCATGCCGTTTCTGAAAACACACTGATGAATGGCTGCCCTGATACCATCCACAACTCTGACTTTTAGTGGCCAGCCATCTACCACCAACTGCATTCTGTCACATCATTTGATCAGTGCTGCTAGATTTCCAGTGGCTGGATAAATGTGATAAAATTGCTGCTTTTCTGGGGATCTACTAACACGAAAATCTGCATTTAGTGCAGGAAAAGTCTCGTGACTGAACACAAAATGATACACCATACCATATTTGTTTTTGCATCCCTTTTGCACTTTTACTGGTGTTTCATAAAAAAATGTTCTTTAACGGATTACTTTTTCAAGAACTTACTGTGTCTTTCTCTGTGTTTTTGTGTTTTTTCCATTTGTTTAGGTTATAATTTTATTTTCAAACATAGTTAATGAGACTAGGTGGGAGTTACGGAATGATAATAACTTGAACGAAAAGCAGACCAGAAACAATCCTCACTGATATATAACGGCACCCTGCTCTGAGTTTGCATCTCTGCTGTGTGGTCTAGTCATGACCTGAGGTGTCTGGGCCCCACCTCCCTCACCCCTTGCTCTCTGTTCAATGCTCATTGCTAGACTCTATGTCTCATTTGAATATATTGATTGGGCCATCTGTAAGCCATTTATCTCCTTCAAAAGACCGTTAAAGTAGGCCTCCCCACCTCTCAGCCCGCCCACCACTGTTTCCCTGACAGAGAGAATATACACACACACATTAAGCAGGACACACACACACACGCTCACACACACACACACACACACACATCACACACACACACATGCTGGATGGATAAATGGACCAAATATCCTCAAAATATTGAATTTCTTGTACTGAAACACCACCTTAAAACAAATAAAAGCAGCAGCAGAAGCTGCCGCGCTTGCTGCGATTTGAGATAAGGGCCAGAAAACACATCATGTAAACGCAGGCTCATGGTGGGCGAGCTGAGAGCACAACTCCAGCCTGCTTTGGGGAACCAAATGCTATCTAATGCTTCATTTAGTGTTGCTGAAATTCCCACCAAATAATGAAACCAATTATTGCATTCATATGGTGAATAATGCCTCTTTCAAATAATCTGCTTATCTGGCCTTGCCTCCATGGCTTTATGTGTGTGTCTGTGTGTCTGTGGATGTGTGTGTGTATCTGCCTATCATCATAAACTGCACCCTGATGTCGCAGAAGCAGGGTTCTGGCACATCTGCAAGCCCTAGATATTCTTTGAACACTCGTACGTGTCGTCAGCAGAGTGCATGCATCATCATGATTGACTTATTCCTGACATTCCCAGCGGTAAACCCTGGGTAAAGGATTACCCTCTAGTCTTGGACTGCTGCCCACTGTACAGTAAAGACCCTTGAACACACACACATAACAAAAACACACTCACATACAAACTGTGCATCTCCAACAGGCATACGTCTCTTTGTGTTTAGCGCCTTTTACTGCCTCTTTGTTCCTTCTTTTGTCTCCATTCTTCATTCAAATCTGTTTTCTCCTCAGACAAACCGTTGGCGGGCAGCCATTTGCAAGACCGAGCAAGGGGGAAGCACAGAGCTAGAGAGGAGGCTAGATGAAGAGAGGAGATGGGGGGAGGCAGAGGAAGAAAAAAGAGAGGGAGGAGAGACGGGAAGCATGGAAGCATGGAAGAGAGGAAGCTGAGAGAGGAGGACAGAGCAGGGAAGAGAAAAAAGGGAAAGAAAAAGAAATGGTAGAGGTGATTCATGCTCCGCCCCTCAACATGAGCACATTCGGTTGGTTCCTCAGCATGGCGGTTGCGGATCACTCTCTACTCCTGCAGGCTGCAAGTTAACATTTGAAATTTCTCTGCTCCGACAAGGTGAAGGGTGGCGGTCGCTATCCAGCGGAGCCCTTGCCTCTGTGTGTAAGTACAGGGCACAGGCAGATGGTGGAAAATTGGCGTCAGCGCTTGAACCATACGGAGCATATGCACATGGGGGAGTTTGCAAAGACCCAGGGCATGGGGTGCGAGCTGAGGACCGGCACCTGCTGAGGCTGGCAAAAGACACAAGGCACTGACATTGGCACTGCTAAGGGGTAGCAGTGTGCCTGAACTTCTCTTGGAAAGCCCAAGAGCCAGAGAGCTGGACATACTAACCAGACAACAGAATCCTATTTAATAGTTGCAGACAAATTGTTTATGTCCACAGCTAAAACAACTAATTTGGCCTGCTACAAAGAGAAATGTCCCATTACTTCGAGGGCATGCCACATTGTCTAACAGTGACTGCAACAACTTTGTGATGGTGTCATTGGTGGCTGGGTCCCTACAAAGTCTTTAGGCAACCAGGAACAGTATCCACAGCCTAACAGGCAAATTGATCTACAGTTGAATTTTAGAGCTTCAGCAAATCTGGAGAACTCCGATGCTCCCAAGCAATGTCTTCAATATTCACCAGCCTACAGACTTTAGTTAGTAGACATACTGCAAGTGCGTACAAGACCTGGTATCAGCAGCAGCTGAGCTGAGTCAAGTAAAGTTGGGTTAAGAACACAGGTTTGTACATGGTCTAGTTAGGGTTAAACAAAGACAAAAATGTGATTTAGCCACCACTCACTCTGCCTAAAGCTGTGCACTGGCACACGGTACTCAAATGAGTTTGTAGCTCTGCTAAACATAATGTCTTCCTTCTTCTGGCTGGCAGTTAGATTGGTAAAAGCAAAGTAAGCCAAGTACATGGCGCTTTGACAGAGGCAGTGTAAGTCCAGTATGGGTAAAGTATCATTTGCATTTCTTTACTGCACTAACATACATCAGCTTTTACGCATACAATCAAACACTTTCCACTACATCTGACCTGAGGGCCTCCACCTTCACTTGTAAACTGACAAGAACTCCTGTCCACATACATTAAAATGCACTGGGAAAAAACTCTAAAGCCTCAATAGCACCCCCTAGAGGCTGTATCAGAAGTATTGGACGGAACATATTACAGCAGAAAGGTTTAAATCATAATTTGTAATTAAGAAACTGATTTTTTTTTAAAAAGGCCATTTAAAGTGAAAGCAGTTCACCGTTTTAGGCATTTGAATAAATTTGACTGGAATGTGCTAGTATGATTTGGAGGCTACATATGGAATTATCCTGGCACCAAAGCAAAGAAGGAGGGAAGAGCATTCAGATTAGTACTCAGGGCACCATGATAAGCCACATCTGGCAAGATCCTAATGGACCAAAGTGCTAGCCACTGCTTTAATATTAGCAGTGGTGCTTGATGAGGGGGTCACTAAAAAGATAAGGAGACATCCTCAGGTGATCAAGAAAAGAAAAGGTATGAACAGTTATCTCACCCTGGATGTGAATATTTGATGAATAGAGTAATCATCCAAACAAAATACAATTTTTAGGATGCACATTCAGCATGACAAAAATAATTTCTTGGATTGAAAATTCATCTACAGGAAGGTGGACTAGTGGTCAAAGGTTGATCCTCTTTACCACCAGATGATATTTAATACTGATGCCTCACAGGATTGTTAAGCCAGTGCACTTAGAAAGGGTCAAACATAAGACCTACCAAAAAGATGCACATTGGGTATAATGCCACACGTTAGTGAAATATTAGAAAAAGCAAAACAAACAAAAAAAACCCCAAACCAACAAAAAAAACAATCAAACCTGCAACTATATTTACACAGATAAGCAAGATATTGAGAGGTTCCTTTTGAAAATTTGCTTCACAAATGAGAGGCACCTGGCTGCAGACCTCCACTGTGAGGTTGCTTCCGCTGCAGACCTCCACTGTGAGGACAGGAAATGCACGGGATGCATTGCAAAATAAAATGGCGTAGTAAACAACATAAAATCTACTTGACCATTGTATATAGTATATATCGTTTTAATTTATATATTAAACTTGTGATTATTTTGAGAATGAGCTCCATTGTGAGTTTTTAAGCCTGCAACAGAATAATCCTTAAATGTTATTTTTAATGCACAGTTACAGTCATAAGAACAGAACAAAGATGTACTACAGGTAATGAAGACAACACAATAATTACTAATGTAATGACAAAGTCGGCGACTGGGGACATTAAATAACAAAAGTGTTAGATTCCTGTAAAAGTACTATAAAAGTAAAAGTAAAAGTAAATTGACCACAGATTTGATGTTTATACAACCACTTTATTGCCTCAAATAATCTTAAAACTACATTTTGTGTCACAGTCACGATCGTACCGTGGACAAGTGCGTATATTGAGAAACGGCCACAACCGCTTGTTAAATGGCTGCTTCTTCTTTTGATTTAATTAGCGGTTACCGCCACCTACTGGACTGGACGCTTTAAATGTACTTTTCTGTTTTTTACCCGTTACTTCCTGTCCTCACAGTGGAGGTGTCCTCACAGTGGAGGTCTGCGGCGGAAACGACCTCACAGTGGAGGTCTGCAGCCAGGTACTCTTGTGTCACAAATAGCAAATTGAGTTTCATTAACTGAAGCTTAATAGTGAATAAAAACAAAGTTTATGTTTACCAGAATTATAAATGACATATAAATGCTATTAAGACATTCTAAAATATATCTAAATTCTACAATACATAAAATGAAGATGATACCAAAACAACCATGTACATTATTTTGCAGTGGCAGGCCGTGCATTTCACGCCTAGGCCTTCACTGACGTCCTACTTAATCCTACCTAAATTAATACACATCATAATACCATCAACATGACACCAGGGCTCAAGAATCCCTACAGAATCACACTTACATTACTCATTGTGGAGCTCCATTTCCCTGCGTGCCTGTTTGCTGAGCAGCAGATCAACTCAGGTGTCCCGAAATGTTTTTAAAAGCACCGTAGCTTGGAAGTGCCCAGACGTGCTTTGGTGTTTCGTTGCTGCCTTGGTGAAGCAAGTTAGGTTGACAAACCCAATGTAGCTCCAAACACCAAATCAATCAGTTGCAAGCAACAGGCATTCCCAGCAGCACAATTCTCAGAAGCTGTGAGCCACGAGTACCATTCATAGCTGCTTGTCTGAAAATGGCGGACAAACCCTTTTCCCTCCTGGGACAGGCTAGTTAGCATAGCGGTTGGCCGACCTCTTCTCATAAGATCCAGCTTTTCATGAAAGGTCCGTCTTGAAAATGGCGTGGCTAGTATATCTGCTACCAGATCTATCTATCTCTATGTCGGGAGCTGGATCTCCTAGTCCTAGTCAGTCAGAGTTCAAGTAGTTCAAAGTGCCGCCTTCCAGGCTGTCACGAGTGTGCTTATCCAGTCACAGGATGTTTACATGTCCAGTTCAGCATAAGACCTTCTAGCTGGCCGTGGTGTCGCAGACTCAAGATCTGATTGGCTATCGCAACTGACTGTGTCCGTTCACTTACAGCGCACAGGAGCCTGCTCTGTTGACTCTGAAGGCTTTAGGCAGATTTCATAGAACCTGACAACAGAAGCTAGCTGAAATATGATTGGATAAAAACTCTACCATAATATACAACATAGGAAGCAGCACAACCAAGTGGATAATAATATAACATAAACAGAACAGACTATGAAAATTCATTTTATTTACATATTTACAAAAAATACTTTTATGAGTATGTTTAGGCCAGCAGAGAAGGCCTTGCTGGCCCTGACGGCCCACTACTGTTATTTTGTCACCGCATTCCCTCACACAAGGCTCTGTGCAAGAAAATACTGTCAGTAGAAGAGAATGGAACTTAATTGCCCATCAGAGTGAAATTTTGTCTTTAACAAAACACACACACATGACAATGTGACATGTAAATTAAAAAGCATATTAAACAGATGTGACAACTTATTCAGCTTTAAGGCTAGCTTTAGCTGTTCACCCTCTACAAAAGCTCCTTCTTGAAAATCAGGACAATGATGTACAAGTGTATCTGAAGCAAGTATGTATGTTTACCAACTGATGTACTCCACCCTGACATGTTCAGAGTCCTAGTGTCATTATGGCCACTGTTTGGTGCTATAAAACAGAGTTGGACAGTGCTGATAGCAGTGAGGGATATGGATGGGCCTGTACGGAGTTAGACAGCAGCGCCGCCATACATCTTCCAGAGCAGAGGCCTGTCATCGCCATGCTGCTACAGAGGGGCTTGTCATAGAAGTATGCACACGAGCAAGTCCAGTATGCATGCATATACGTGTACCGACAAGCTAACTGTAAGCATATACATCGATGTATTCACACAGTTTTGTAGATAAAGCCTTATTTCTGCCTTGTCCCATCTCTTTACCATCAGTCCACTTTTCTAAAACACATAGAAAAGAAAACACTCCCCCTCTCATGCACTTACGCACTCACACACACACACACACACACACACACACACACATACAGTCCTTTCTTTCTTAGATGTGTCTGTACACGACTCCCTGGCCGCAAATCCTTCAGTGGGATGGATGAGTGTCTCCAGCCCATTCATCATCCGCCTTATCCGCCACCCTCGCCACTGTTTTTATATCAGGCAGCAGTCACACTGACAACTGATGGCCCTCTCTCTCCTCTTCCTTGCTCCCTTCCTTTCTTTCTCACCCCCCACCTCCCCAAGTCTTTTTTTGTGCCATTTCTCTTTTTTCTCGCTCCCCAGTGCCCTACTTACTTTGCTTGTATGCCTGACAGTGGGCATGTTCATGGGTGTTCATGCATGCTTCTTTCTTGCCTTCCCACCTCCTCCACATCCCCCTCTTGTACAGATCTCCTTCCTTTACCTCCCACTCCTCCTCTCCCGCCCTCCCTTCTCATCTTTCCCTCTCCACGTCCCTCTCCATCTATCTATCTCTCTCCCGTGCACCATTGGGACCAGAGTGGCACCTTCAGAGCGGGCCGTAAAAAGGCCCTATAAAAAGCCCCAACACAGGGAAGAAAGGGTAATGATGAAATTTAACTGCTCCTCTTGGTGCACCTGGGGTCTGGCTTGGTGTGTGTGACTGTGTGGATATATGAGAACATATGTGTGTGTCGTCTACGTGTTTGTGTGTGTTCGGCGAGCGTGAGGCCTGGGCACTGAACCGGAACTGCCCTGCTAGGGGGGTCAATGTCACGGCACCGCCATGAGAGTTATCGCTTTTTAAAGACGCACTATAGATTTTGTGGGGGAACTCATTTACACCGGCATAAAATGGAAGGTGGCAGGGGAAGTTTAAAATCTAAAAAGGACGTGGGACTGGGAGACCAGGAGGAAAATAGGTTCGATGGCTTGAGTGGCCTCACAGGTGTGATACAGGTTTAACCCTTAGTGGAGGCTGGACACTGGTTCCTGTCCTTCTTTGTCTGGCTGAAACAAAAGCAAATCTAAGATAGACCCAAATTTTCAGTGTTATGGTTTCAAGTTATGTCCCCTTGTCTGTTCAGATGTTGCCCGCATTTTATTGCAGTATACTGTGTACTGTATATGTCTATAAAATCCATATGGAGTTATGTCCACTGCAGATGCCGAAATAGCATGTTGTTAAACTGATTCATGAAGTGTGTCATCTCAACATTTTTTAATGTTTTATTGATGCAGGACTGCCATAACATCAATGAATAGATCCCATTAAAATCTAATGGCTTGGTGGTCTATGTGTTTGTTGATGCAAGGTGTGTGTGTAGTTGGAGCCACACGCACCTCCATCCCTGTGTGTCAGGGCAGGACTATTTTCAGTTCAGTTACTGGCTTGATCCCAGCACCCTCCCCGAGCTCAGATGCTGGCTCACCGGCCTCCTCAGCTTTCCACTGCCTCCCCTGCCTCCCACCTGTCCCTGGCTGCGAGCCTCCCCGGCTGGCCCGCCGGCGTGGAAAATCAGCCTTTGATGGGCCTGTGGGGACTGGAGGAGGGGACGGTCGGGGTTGTGGAGAGGATGAAAGCCCTGGGAGCAGCAGCATGCACTGACTGACAGGGCTTGACACTGGAAGGGCCCGCAGCCCAGCCTTGGCACCATTCCTCCAGCTACCACCGGGCCTCATAGACTGGCCTGCAGAGATGGGTCCCACACCCCAGTGTCTTCCAGGTCTCCATGTAAGGAGCGCTTTCTTATGAGCAATGTTCTGATCCAGTACAAAGACTGAATCATTCTTATCAGCCAAATAATAAACTGAGGCTGCAACCTGTAAGGCATTTTGCTTCGGTCATTGTAGACTGTCAACCCTCAGTATTTTTTTCTGTTATTGTTGTCTAATAGCTCATTAATGTTTTTCTCACTAAGATACTTCCCTCCCCCTTACTGGACAAATGAAACATTGTCTCTGCTCTGGTTTTTGCTTCTGATTCTGAAAATTTGTCCTTAGGCAGGGCAAATGGCTTGTATTGTCACTGGTTTATCTATATATTATGCAACAGGCTGTTTATATAATGATGTATAATAATCACTCTTCATATTTCAGTGATTGCTGTGACCCTTGCGTGTCCCACACAGACTTTTGAGTTGAAACATTTTTCCCTAGAGTCAACACATAATACACATCTGTCCCTATCACGGTGGGTCTTCTTGAGCAGTTGAGCAGTTTTAGGGTGGGCCTTGACCTCAGTTAGCAGCTTATCCAGATACTATGACAGGTTTTCAGCATGTTTAGCTTTACTGTAGCCAAAAACAAGATGTATTTGTAATTTATGTGCTGTGGAAACAAGCCTTAGAAGGGAGATGCAATCAGAGTGCTATGAAGAGCTACGACTGAAATCATTTATAGCGGTTATTGATCGTCATCTTAAATTATCTAGTAATTATTACACACAAGGCTACATCTGAATGTTTCTGTAACCTTCTAAACAGTTGGCCTGACAGTCACACCTACTTCATGCTGTGATTGAACAGCTGTGTAGAAGTTGCCACACAACTATTTGAAGCATTTGTCTCGTGAAAAACCAAGTGCAAGACCATTGATATCTTCCTGGAGGGACTGTCTGAAAGTGATGCCTGCATTTAAACTATATTTCACCCCCTTTCTCTTCTGACAGACCATAAACTGGTACAAAGGTCATGGGGTGATGAATAAGTTTTTCTCGTTTTTCACACATCATTAGCTTGTTTGGGTCATTGTCATGGTCACTGTGACAATCTGACCACTTTTCCAACAATCAGTAGCTACAGGCTCATCCGAGCAGCTGCCTAGCAGTTTGAAAATTAAAATAAGTGATGCCCACATAGCAGGACAAGGGTAAAAGAAGATAGCAAAGCAGTTCAGGTAGTGTTTTCCTGTTGTACTTGAGAAATGGAAGGTAACATAAACAATAAAGGTCAAGTTGAGGTCTGGAAGAGCAAGAAAACTTTGTGAGAAAACCACTCATTGGATTGCTAGAAGGCAAATTAAGCCCCAGTCTGACTGCAAAAGAACTTCATAAAGATTTAGTCGCCTCTGGAGTGGTATCCCACTGTTCGGCTGTGCCATCTGCACAAATATGACCTTCATGGTGGAGTTTTTAGAGGAAAACCTTTCCTGTGTCCTCAAAACAAAACACAGCGTCAGAAGTTTGCAAATGAACATCTAAACCAGCCTGATGCATTCTGGAAACAAGTTCTCTGGGATGATGAAGTTAAAATATCACTTGCTGCAATGAACAAAGATATCATGACCAAAAAAAAAGAAAAAACTGTGAAAAAGCTAAAGATGAAAAGAAGATCATGATCCCAAACACACCTCAAGATCTACAATGTACTACTTCAAGATGCATAAGCTGCAAGTTCTGACATTGCCCTCGCAGCCCTTCAACCTCTCCATATTTAAAAGTCTCATAGAACTAGAGCCATGTTGCTGGAAGATTGCACAAAAATACGCCAAACAAGAACAGAAAGACTCAAAGACTGCTGCAAAAAAGCGTTTCAAACCTGTGATGTTTGCCAAAAGGAGTGTTAGTAAGTTCTGACCATTGACAGTGCTCAAACTTTGGCTTTGGGCCCTTTTCTTTGTATGAAAGATGTAGACAGAATGTTAAAGAAAAGAAAGAAAAAAGGAACAACTGAATAAAGAATTAAATAAATGTTTTTAACTTTATACCTTTTGGAGAGATCAAAAATTGTTGAACTAAGTATAGGAACATACATTTTCACCAGGGGCGCCTAAACTGCTGGATGCCACAGTCCTTTTAGTCCTTTGTTGAGTCACAACTTTAAAATACAGAATTCCTCAACGTACATGTGCTATTGTTTAAGATCCTGCAACTCCTCAACTTGACTTTAATTTTAAGGGGTTCAGGAGAAGTCACAGAGAGCCAGATCCAGGTAGTAGGGTGAGATGCCAATGATTGTAATATTGTGGGCAAAAACCCTGTGCTTGATAATTGTGCCATGTACCAGTGATGATCCTCCACATGAAGGCTGGATGATCCGAACTGCTCACTGATACATAAAGCAGTGGTTCTCAACTGGTGGGTCGGGACCCAAAAATGGGTCGCGAAGCCATTTTTACAGGGTCGCAGAAGCATGTCCCCCAAGAAGTAGTGGTATAAAGTCTTTTATTTTAAAGGAAGTGTTTCTTATGACACCATTTGCTTTCAATAGCAGGATATTTAGTGGTGGTGACACCAGTAGTTGCCCACTATTAACCTCTAGATTTGGCTCTGCCAGCTTATTGGAGAAATTATGCTTAAAAACGTGCCAAAAATAAACCAAAATATGTTCCGAATTTGTCAAAATTGGCCAAAATAGACCCAAAAACTTAGTAAAAATGTCCAAATATACCAAAATGAGCAAAAAATAAGCCAAAATTTTCCTGTGTTGTATCAAAATGCATTCAGACTACACCCAAATAAACCTTAATTTGTTAACAGAAACAGCAAACTTCAAAAATTTGGGTCATGACTGATATTAATAGAGACATAGTGGGTCCTGAGGCTGGACCAGTTGAGAACCACTGCATAAAGCGTTTTTTATCTGCTCTAGTTTGAGTTCTGTGGAGAAATGTGTGCCTGTCAGGTCACAAAAACATGTGTAACACATGTCCAGATGATAGTGTGGCCATGCAATCTTCTTACTCGAGGCAATTGCTGCTTCCACATGTAGCATACATAGTGACTGTGACGTGCACCGTGCACACACACCGTGAACAGTCCCAGGACTCTTTGATTACATCACCTAAAATTCTTTAAACAATCTGAATTTTGGTCTCTGCACTTAAGTCCAGACAAGTAACAAACCAATTGATGGCCAGATCTGCAAAAATACACACTCTATAGTAAACAATAGCGCATGGCATCATCCGCTACTGCTCAAGTCAACAACAAGTTCATGTTTTGCTCACTAAGAGCAGAGAACAGCAACAGAGACGTTAAAACCATGAGTGGTTTTTCTTACATTTAGTTTCTACATTTGGTGCCAAACCTTCACTTCTGTGCTTACACTCACCCCTAGAGACCACTTGTGGTTTCAGTCACTGGTAGGTTTTAGACATGTACTGCATGTGTATGCTGCGAGTTCTTAACTGATGAGAACTGTCAAACAACACACTTGCTCCAGTCTGTGTGGAGTGTCCACCCTGCCAATGTACAATCCAATGAAACATGTGCCATGCATAAATTACTCCTACTTCCTGCAAAACAGCTTATTGCTAAAAGGATTAGGGTGACACACATATAAACAACACAAACATGCTAATCCTCATTAGCACTGCTGAAAGCCCCTCTGATGCAGTGCTGTGGGGGGGATGTACACAGGCAGGATGGTGGGAGGCAAAAAGTCAGTTAGCTCCTAATGCAAATGGAGCTGGAATCTGCGTAGAAAGTGTAACACAAACACACACACATATGCAGGGCACACACAGTTTGTGTGGTTTTCTCACGTCAGATTGAAGTTGATCGATAGAGGGAGTGAGTGTGAGTGAAAGGAGGGGGTCGAAGAGGAGAAGAGTGGCAGTAGACACCGACCTTCAGCCAACAGTGCTGGCACAAACTGCAAGTCCCCTCTTGGTTTTTGGATCTGACAATTCCAATGTAATAACAGATAAATAGAGAGGGCTCGTCAGGCCACAAAAGCAAACAGCTTGGGCTTGCCAAAGGGAACAGAGGGAGTCAATGTTGGAGGGCGTGCATATGTATTTGTGCATGTAGAGAGAGGAGAGACAGAGAGAATGAGCTAATGGATGACATCTGGCATCAGTCTCCCCCATCTGAGTCCTGAGCTCCAGCCCCATACTGTCATGCTGAATGATAAAGCAGAGAGATTGCCTCTGAATCGGCACACTTGCAGGTCCCCCGGCCAGCCCTGGAGGCATGGGCAGGAGAGCCTCTTCCAGCCATTCACCAGTTAATGTGCCAATTTGTTTTCCGGAGTGCTCAAAGGAAGAATTTATGGCCGTGTTCTGCGTCTGTGGGCAAATACTAATAAAATGCTCTTTTGCTGAAATTCACTTAATTGGCCACAGTAGAGACGGAGAGCTTAAGGAGGAAGAGGGGAGCCGGCCTCCGCCAAGGCAGTTTGCAGATGTTCACCAAGACCCCCCCACCCTGTTATATTCAGCTCCAAACAGTCCCTCATTCAACCAACCAATCAAGACACTCCCATCATTCATCTACTTCCAGCTGATCCACCAGCAGTAATAATATTTAAACATACTCAAAGGAATCACTGCTTTAAAGGATAATTCCGATTTTAATCTTTGCTCTTGTAGTTTTAACCATTGTACCTCTCACCAGTGATCACATTTTACTCACACACTTTATTGCTAATATCTGAAGTAAGAAGTTAAATGAGGCTTAAAATAGAAATAGTCACATAATCATTTAAATTCTTAACAAATCCCAAACTCCAGTCCTATCAAGCCATTTAGAAAAGAAAAGAAAATTTCATACCTGAATCAACTGATGTAACTTGTTGTGCACACACTTTACAAACAGTGAAACTGAAGATTTTTACTGACTTTAGTGTCTTTGCATTCTCAGATATCATCAAATATTTTGGAGAGTTCCCTGTTAATATCACCATTAAAAATTATAGGTTTGACTAGAAAAATGCTAACCAAGTTTTGTTAACATTACAGTAACCCTTATTGAACATAATGTGGAAAGAACAATCCAGCTGTTAAATAAGAAAACAAAAGCAGCAATAAGAACTCTCTCTCTCTCTCTCTCTCTCTCTCTCTCTCTCTCTCTCACACACACACACACACACACACACACACACACGGACAAAGGGTTGTATAGAAGCCTGGGTTATAGTTAAGTACAGGCAACCTTACAATACACCTGCAGTACTGTGTTTTGTTCCTACTATATTTATTTATTTATTGTTTTTGGCCACTTGGCGACAGCAGAATTTGCTGTAAATAAAAACTGACAACTTTATCACCTTATAAAGCTGATTTCTTTTAGCCCTGTTAGGTCTTTTTAGCCACTCCTAACTTTTTTTTCTTAATCTTTTACTTGATTTAGTCTCTAACTGTGTCTTCTGGTTGACACTGAGCAGGTTTAGTCAAACAACTGTCTTCAGCTGGAAATGAACCTAAGAGCACTGAGACAAAACAGTAAGTTAAATCCTGTCAGAACCAAAACAGCTGGCTGAGAGATGCAAAAATGCTCAGCTTGTGCAGCTTTAAAGATGTACATGTTTGAAACGGTTTACTTTTCACTGAAAAAAAAACAAAAACAAAACGTCACTGCTTGCTCATAGGGAATCCAAGGGCAACTTTGGATTGTTGGGTTTTCTGTTCTCTGTGTATAATTTGTAAGGTCTGTACCTTACATATGCTGTTACATATGCTGTGCATTTGTGCTACATGAATAAAATTGAATTGAATTGAACTATCACGTTACATTTTTAAAATATAATTTCTTGATGCTGTGAGCACCACTAACAACATTCCAGGCAGAAATCACAAATAGATTAAGAAACTAAAACTACCTGCATGGTTACATATAGCCACAGGTAAAAGGTGAAATATGTTTTCTTCCTAAACCAATTCTGGAACCTCACGGTCCACCATACTGTTTCACTGTCAAAATAGTCAATCTAGTTCATCTCCACCACATAATGATTTCATGATGGAGAAACGGTGCTGTCAGCCCTCAGGCATGCACCATAGTATTTGCAAATTAAATACTGCATCCGGCTCACAAATTTTTAACAGCAAGTTGGCAGACATCACTCACTGTGACTGGGAAGAGATGAGACAAAAGGAAATGACAAAGAGAAGGAGGGGTGCGATGTGGAGGTGAAGCAGGATCTTAAGGAGAGAGGGATGGGATAAAAGTAGCTGATGCTTTGGCTCTTGTCTCTGTGCCAGGCCTGAGCCAAAGCCAGTGGAGTTGTACCAGGGGATGCTCTCCAGAATCTGGCCACACACTAATTACTGGAGGTTTTGTTCAGGAAATTATCTCCATGTCCATTGCTGGATTTCACAGCAAATTAGCCGTGGAAATCCCAAAAACCAATAAATAAGGCTGAAATTGTTCATCGGGGTCTCCGCCGATTGTTTCGCTCACTTTCTTTGTCTTCCTCCCTAATGCTGAAGAAACTAAGAGCCCATTTCCTTTATTTGGGAATCCTTTCCACCCTCAAAAAAAAGACAAATAAAGCCTTTGTTTAGGTCGCGCTGTGAGGTAGCGATAAGCTGTCAGTATTGATGCCAGAGTCATACACACATACTTACTGGGCTATTCTCGCCATGTATGAGCACAGTGGAATTAACATGTTGAAAATGAGTTGTTTCAATGTATATCCAAATATCTTATATTAGTCAGAGGAAGATAAAAGAAAGCATGACAGAAAAAGAGACAAAATGCCTACAAAAGCCATAAAATGCAAAATAAAAAAGAAAAGCTTTTGAACCAAGGAGAAAAAGTGTACAGCAAAACGCAAGTTTTATCAGAGTTGTAGTATTTTATCCACAGTTTTTAAGGAACAAATCTGTTAGGATAAAATATACACCATTTTGGACAAGTGAATGAAAACAAAAACTGATTTATCAGGCCAATATTTGCTGTCATGAAAATCCAGACTAGTATCCTTTTTCCTGCATGCAGAGTGGAAGATTTTGCAATGTATTACTCGTATCCATTTCCAATGTTTAGTTCATTATATTGTAAGTTGTTTTCACTGTGTGGAAGAAGTACTTACGTTATGTGCACTGAAAGATGAAAGACAAAAAATACCTGTCTAAAATCTATCTATCTATCTATCTATCTATCTATCTATCTATCTATCTATCTATCTATCTATCTATCTATCTATCTATCTATCTATCTATCTATCTATCTATCTATCTGTATGTCCACACACACACACACACACACATATAAGGCAGTGGAGTTCGTAATGACTCATATAACTCTTAATTTCAATTATATAATGATTGAAACACATGGATCTGGGTCATAAAAAATCATACATTTTATTTCTTTCATAGATTCATTATAGGTGTTCTGGACATATGTCAACATCTGCCAGGTCAAAGGGAAAATAGCAAAGAAAGTAACTGGTGGATTGTACACACAAATCCAGTTTGAATTGAAAGTCTACAAAAAAAAACCCTGTCAGGTACTGCCTGTCGTCCCCTTTGTACCCAATCCTTCAGGGAAGAGAAAAGAGAAAGAAAAACTTCCCATAAACCCAAAACCAAGGTTTACTGGCACCTAGGATTCAGTACGTACAGACAAATATGAGCGCATACCAAGCTGGATAAGGATGACATATTTTCCTGTCTTCTCCATGAACACGTCAGCTAGTGTGAGCGTCTAAACCCTGGAGGACAGGTCATCAGTTAGTGACAGTATGTGGGTCAGTCCATTCTGCAGGGTGCATGGGTAGGCGTCCAGACCACCCAGGCCCTGACACACCCAGAGGATGAGCAGGAAGAAGTGTGTGTGTGTGTGTGTGTGTGAGAGTGTGTGTGGTTAGGAGATGTATAGAGGTGCTATACCCAAATGACAAGCCCACTGGTCTCATGGCAAGGCACAATTAATGACCCGTGCCAACATTACAGGATGAAAAATCCCCACTGTCCGAACATCGCCCGCCCAACCTGGCAACTGGAATTCTTCATTAGGCCTGGCAATGCAAGAGAGGTTGTGAGAGACTGTATGTATCATCTTTGGGCTGATATATGAGAACAACAGTGGACAGTTGTGCTGCTGTACTAGTAATATTCACCCAGTCACAGATGTTTACATACAGCATGCGACGGAATAGTGGTCTGTAGCAAATTGATCTCATTTGTAAGGTTGTTGTTGTTTAGGAACCCTTTGCCAGAGATATCACACATAGTTGTCATGACATTTTGCTAACAGTTAAAAATGTCATTTTAAAATGCTTTAAGCGTCGTAAAACTCCATTCACTGAATTATTTAGGTGAACTGTCCCTTTACTGTAATCATAGTTATTTTTTGACTCATTAATTTCCTTTTGGAACCTGGTTCTTAAATAACAACGAGGCTTCAAACAATTACTGGGGTTGTGGCACAAACAACTGTAACTATTATAGGTTGGGTAACTCATCTCACATGCTCATCTAGGGATGTAGGTCAGGTCAGGTTGGCGAGCATGCGCAAGAGCACTTTGCCACATCGACAACTGTTCTGTCTGTATGCCAGAGGGTTTTGGTCATTCAGATTGGAAGCCATGTTTCTGAACACGTTCCAGTGACTGCTGGACTTTGTCAGGGATGAGTTCTTGCTCCAACTCTGTTCAATGCCTGCATGGACTGAGTTTTGGGGCATGCAATGAGGTCCAAACCAGATGCAGGAGCATCAATTTTAAGAGGAAAAGGTCATGGACCTGGACTTCGCTGATGATGCTGTGATCTTCGCAGAGTTGATAAATCTTTTGTGCTCTGCACGTTCAAACCTCAGCAGAGAGTCAGAGTGTCTTGGCTTGTGGATCTCCTGGATCAAGACCAAAGTCCAGGCTTTTAACGGCTTCTTGGACTCAGCCACTGGTTGACGATACTCACCTGGACATTGTGGATAGAATCACTTATCATGGCTCCAACATCCACTCCTCTCGCTGTAGTGCCATTGAAAGACAGAGTTCTTGTCCTTCTGGTCTTGCTCTATGGATGTGAGACCTGGATGCTGACTGTCAGCCTGACTCGAAGACTTGACTCCTTCAGTACTACGTGCCTTAGAAAGATCTTGGGCTATTGCTGGCATGACTTTGTGTCTAACAAACAACTGCTTGGTGAGACCCAAATGGCACACATCTCCTGAATCATTCGGGATCGCCAACTCCGTCACTTCGTCCATGTGTTGCGTTTTGCGGATTCTGACCCTGGTCGCTGTTGCCTCATTGCTGGGAATACTGTGGGTTGGGTGCATCCCAGAGGGCGTCCACATTCCACTTGACTGAGGCAGATCGATTGCCATTGCCGGAGGCCTAACTTGGACTGGGAATTGGCCTGGGAGGTTGCCGAAACAGAGGAGTGTAGGAGTGTGACGTAAACATGCAAGTGATGTGAATAAGCTGCTGACTAGCTCTAGATGCAACCAGACAAAACACAAAGGCATTTACTAAAATTAACTGTGTGAATAAAGAAAAACAAGAGCTGGTCCAAACAACAAATGTGGATTAATCTATCAAAACTACAAGACACTGGGCCCAACAGCCACTCAGGTTTTACACAGAAGAGTAGTGCCAGCTACATAATAGGTTAAGAGGATGGGGAGAGAACTGAGATACTGCTGCCAGGTTTCTGTCACCAGAGTACTGAAAAATCCAAGCTTTTTAAATGACATGAGGAGACAAACGGCAGCAGACACTCCCCACGCCAAACCCATGAGGAGCCCTGCCAGTGGACACTCATTCATGACTCATGGCATGTAAAACAAACCCAGCCATGGCAAAGCTAGTTGTGTTACGGTCACCACTCTGCTGCTCACATGTTTTCCTATGAACAAAAACACTTGTTTATTCACCAATTATTGTGTTTTTTCCCCACAGTTGCTTTTAAGCTGCTGTCAGTCAAAATTTTCTGTCGATGTTTACACAATTTTCACAGTAATTATTGATGTCATCAGAGGCAGAGATGATGTCACTCCTGTCACACCTGTAATGTCAAAAAGTCTCAAAGTGTTGAGCTTCATGGACAGTAACAACAGTACTTAAAAAAACAATTTGTGACACAAACAGTATTGAAACAGAACAGAAACAGAATGACTGTTATACTGATTAGCGCTGTAAATGTGTACAGAGCACTGATTGCCTTCAAACACCAGCACCAGCAACTAAAACAAGAGTCCGTCTGAAAACAGCGAGTGATCAAAACGGTTTTGATGTGATGTGAGCTGAACTGAACAGAATAATTCAGTCATCAGGGACTGTAACTTAAGATAATATCGTGTGGCAGCATTACTAGCTGACTATTTTTACATAGCTAGTATGAGTATCCGACGTGTATTTACTGAGGTGAGGGATGTAGGAGGAGTCTTCTCAGGCCCCAGAGACATCTGGTCCGGTCCTCACCAGCTTCAGACTCATCACACCTCTCTGGGCCACAACCATTAGTCCACACTCAACCAACCAACTATTGTGCCTCATCCAAATTCCCACCCTGTCATTTTACAAGCCACAGAGCCAGGATAAACAAATCGAACCAATTTCAAGCGTGGAAATCGCTCTCAAAATAACAACTGTGAATGCAGAAATGTATTATCTTCACCCTGCAAATCCAATTTATTTTATGCATATCTTACCATCTAAATTGAATACAGCACGTCGCCTGTGCAAGAAATCACTTTGAAAAGACTTGCCTTATCTTATCACCAGCCCCTATCTTATCCCGGGCATCTCGCTTTCTAACCAGGCAGAGGCGTCAAAGTGTGCAGGGCTCTGTTGAGGGCTGTCTCACTGTCTTTTCATTGGCCTTTTGCAGAGTGTATTTTGCCAGAGCCGCCTAAAACACCATAAACTTTTAAAGGAGCCTCCCCTCAGTGTTAATTGACATTTACGAAGTTAACACATTTTAATTAAGTGAAATTATCAGATTGTAGAGATTTAATTACAACATAGCCAGATATAGGTAGTGAAAATATTAGGGCAAATTGCTAGAAAGTCACTGTTTAAAACCCATCATTTAGGATCATGAGAGGAAGAGCGATGATTTTTTAAAGAGTAATTTGTCTCACTGTGGACATCACTCATTAACAATTATCAAGTGGTCTGTGACAAAAGGAAAACTTCAATTAAATACAGATGGTTGTTTGTTAAATTAATATAATTCAAATTCATTCTGGTTCTGGTTCTCTGGAGGTTCTATTCAGATTGTGAGAACTGAGGGCGGTCACTGTTCAGACCTGCTTAGGGCTGTTTGTCTGAAATGCAGACTGAAGATGTGCGTGACCATTTGTGCACAGATATATGATAAATGCTGTCCAAACAAGTGACGGACAACATGAGTTATTCCGCTGATAAAGGAAAGGCTTTTATTTATTTGTGTGCCACCCCAAGGTTTTCAGTGGAGGGACAAGTGTTTAAAGACTAAGTCAAAAAAACAAAGGAAACACTGTTCATAGTGAGACTTGTGCTTGCAACAATGCTATCCAGTGTGACTAGCCCAAACCTTAAAACAAATGCTCTACTTACGCTAAATAAGATTACATTTTATTTTGTGAAATATGCTTTTCTTGTTTACTGGCACAACAAAAAAATTGCTGCAATGTAGGCTGTTTCCCTTTATTCAAATGCCCTAAATGTAATGAAGAAGAATGTTAATAAAGTGCATCATCTCATGTCCAAACTGAATTTTGTTAGGTAGAGATGCATCAACCTGATCCTGGCGTGTGTTTTCGACTAGTCCAGTCCCTGGATGTGACCCCAACCATGGAGGCCTCCAATGAGAAAAAATCACAATGGAAGAGGCAGAGCTCTCATTTAGTAGACTGCTGTGTGTAATATTCTGACTAAATTAAAACAAATTACATGTGCCAGCCTTTATCTGTCCCCGAACCCCATCCGCCTTAAGATGATGAGTTTCTTCTCATCAGTAAGTTAATTGTTCTTACTCGACATCACCAGGCATGGGCCACTTCAAGCCTGAAATTTCAATGTGGAACATGAGTTGAACTGATTGAAGCAATACAGACACAATATTTATAAAATTGTGCAAACCAACATCATACATATATAATTTGTCACAAAAGCAAAATCCAAAAACATCATTAATTGAGCAAGAAATCTCGTAAAATCAGTCTGTGGTCTACACATGAGATCTATACTAGTCACACTGAAAGGTGCATGAAATACATACGGATGTTATTGCATTATATCATGAAATGCTGAAGCAAATTATTTTAGTGAAGGATAGCTTAAGCACACTTGTTAAGAAATACTCCACAAGTTTGTTAAGTTTAAATGGATACAGTGATCCCTCATCTATCGCGGGGGTTAGGTTCCAGAACTCCCCGCGATAGACGACAGCCGCAAAGCAGCAACCTTATATTTATTTTATTATTTATATATATTTTAAGGCTTTATAAACCCTCCTCACACTGTTATTAACCTTTCCTATGCTCTTAAACACTTTCTACACTCCTAAACCCATCCATCAAGAGAAGCTTCTACAGCCATGTCTGATAATGGAAGTAGTGATGCAACGATCTGCTTGAAACGCCCACTTCGGAAAAAACGTTGCCGTATTTTAATACCGACACCGAGGACGTCCTGCTGCCTATCAGGAAACCGATGATGATGTTACGGGTAATACCACAGACTGTCAAGAATTCGCTAACAGTTTTTTCCAGTAAACACTCACCGTGTGGGACTGCAGGTTCTGGCTGGCTTCCATCACCGCCAATCAATCAGTGACCGACTAGCTCAAGAGGAAGCGGCCGTAGCTGCTCTTTCCACATGTGTCTACTCATCTGCTGTACGTACGTATTTTGTATACCATTTAAAAATCTGCGATACAGTGAGCCCTCGAAAAGTGAATTATGATATGGCGAGGGACTGCTGTATGCAGTTCAAAACAAACAAAAGTATTTAGGCATCCAAGAACAGGTTGACTGAACATCACAGTTACAGTGTTTTTGGTTTGCTGTCTATTTGGTCTTCAGATAGCTGTGATAATATCAGTGGTGAAAGTTTCCCCTAGGTTTCTACCAGCAAAACTTTCACCTCATCCACATTAGAGTGAAGGAGCTGGCATTGTTTTAGGTGCTCTGTGGCATTTAGGTTTTAGGTTAGGGGACTGGGAGGGACACTCAAAGACTATTTTTTTCATCAAGCGTCTGGTATCCATCCAGATTCCTCTGTACAACTCAAAGTTCATGATTCCATCAATAAATACAGGTTCACCTACACCCCTTTGAGGAAAACAGCAGCAGACTTTAACATTCCTAGCCTTCAATGCCTCACAAGCCTTGTCAGAATGTGTTCTCGAGCCTTCCCCACAAAAACTGTTCCACCATCAGATCGATGTAGACTAAATTTGGACTTTGGACCAAAATAACGCGTCTCCCAAAGCTGCTTTCTGTGCATGTTCTTTTGCAAATGTAATCCTAGCCGTCTTTGAGCTTGTGAATGGTTTCTGCCGTATCACTCTCCCTCTGTTCCCATAATCGTTGATCCTATTTTGAATGGTCTGTGAATAGGGTTGTGTGGTTCTTGCTGCTGTTTACAGCCTGTTCTCCTGATTTTACTCACTATCATGCAGTCAGCACACCCAACTGGGGAGGATATTTTGGTGATCCGACCAACACAGTAACCTTTCTTTAGCCTTTTCTTTGAGCTCACTTCACCCTTTTTTGCCACATGTATTGTTGTTTCTAATCATTTCGAAGGTCATTTACAGTGGATGTAGAGAATCTATTGGTTTGAAGTCCACACTGTAACTGTTGTTCGTCCCGTTCCATCACATATCATGATGGATATTTTCCACTATGATTCTTGTAGAAATCTTTGTTCAGAGTTAAGATAAATGCCTCTGCATAAACATGTATTAATTTGTGTTAAAATGCTGTTTACTGCACCGAGGAGAAACAAAAAACTGTAAAAAGGAATCAGACAAACTGCATGAGGATAAAAATGTAGCAGTAGATATGTCTGTGTGTGTTTGTGTTTGTGTTTGTGTGTGTGTGTGCATGTTTGCGCGTGCAAGCGCGTATGTGTGGCAGCATTTAAAGTAGTGTGAAATGCGTATCACTAATGCAGACAGTGATAATGTTCAGGTGAAGATAAAAGCCCACACACTCAGATGCCTGTTTATCGGCTTCTAATGCTGCTTAGCAAAGGCAGCACAGACACACAGATGTGCATGCACACACACACAAACACCATGCAAATCTTCTCATCCCAAACAGTTCCCAGGACTCAGGCTCCACATCCCAGCAGTGAACATGCTATACAGAGGTAATGCAGCAAGGTTGGGGTGTGTGTCTTGTGTGTGTGTGTGTTTGTATGTGTGTGTGTGTGTGTGTGTGTGTGTGTGTGTGTGTGTTTATGGTGTGTTTCCCACACTGAACGCCTCACAGCCTCGTTCCTCAGGCTGCTTACAGATCTACCTAAACACTTCCTCTCTCACACTCCTGTCTGACCTTTCCTCTTCCTCCCACACTCCTCTGCCACCCCACTTCTCTGTCAGACAGATAAGCATCTCATCACACACACACAAACACACACACACACACACACAAAAAGAATCCATGTGAACCAAATTCCCATCATCTACAAAACTCTTTGTGCAGGCGCTGACATGGCACTGCAGCATTGTGTTTTATTTAGAACCTTTAGAAGTTAGCACACAAACCTTTCCCAGGAGCCATGACTATTAGTGTCCACAATACCCCCTGAAACTGACGCAGCTGAACGGAATTCAGACACTGCAAACTGTATAAATTATGCTTGCACTTTTGTTACTGTAACATGTCAAAATATTGTCTGTGGAAAAAGTCCTGCTGTGTGCTGATGGAATCCCTCCACTCCTACAAACAAAATGGAAGTCTGTGTGTGTGCCGTCAAGAACATGTTACTTGACTCAATTGCAACTGCACATGTACAAGAACATCAAATGAAATGAAGACAGAGAACTGTGAAACTGTACAAGGAGGTTCTCAGTCATTCACACCATAAAATTCACCAGTAAAACAGTTGTAATTGAAGTATTTGCTTTGATATGTACATCTTTTCCATCATTAGTGCCCTAACACAGTGTGAAGTTCTAACTTACAGACGTAAGCAATCTACTAGATCCTGTAAAAAGTGCAAGGCACAGCCAGCCTTTCAGAAACATCAGAGAAAGTGTGTCTGTTTTTCTGTGTTTAATATAGAAGGCAATACAACTGACCAACGCATAACACTGTAGTATGAATAAAATCACATGTGCATCCAATGTCCAATTACAAAGTTTGCACTGGTCATGTGGAAACCTTGAATTGGTCTTATGTAGATACAAGATCTGGTGTTCCTGTCCTGCTCAAACCAAGTCTTCTGGTCATAGCCATTTGGCCCTTGTCAGTTCTTCAGGTCTTACCAACACATTGACTAAGAGAACCAACAAGTTACTTCTCATCTTACATATCCATTGAGATACTTGACATTTTTGGCTTTATATGTGAGATATAATGTCTTGGATCATTGGAACATCCGCAATAGTCATCTCAGTTTCATAAAAGTCTGATTCAAAGAGAACAAGAGAGCAAGTAGGAAAAACTGCTTAGAAAGCAGCAAATATTGTCTCAATGAGTGAACAGTGTTACAGTGTTACAGACTCTAAATGGTTAAAAATGGCTTCAGATCTTGCTAAGAGAAGCCTGACTGAAAGGATACAGCGAAGAGAAAGGGCCCAGATGAAAACTAAGAGAGACAGACAGAGAACTAAAGTAGGAAAAGAGGAAACAGAGCGGACAGCAGACCAAAGTTCCTCCTGTCACTCCACTGAACAGGAGCGTCCTGCTCCCCCACCATCGCCAAGTCTCCCCCTCCTCCCTCATTTCCTACCTTACACCCCCAACACACACACACTCCTCCGCAAATCCCTTCACGCCAAACTCACTCAAGATTAAGCATGTGTGAAATTGAGGACTTTCTAATACACACACCCGCTCCACTCAAACACACACGCACACACACGATGCACGCACACACACAACACACAACACACACACACACACACACACACACACACACACAGTTCTCCAGCCAAAAAGTACTGAATAGTGCAGTAGTGAATGAGTAAGCAGCAGACAAGAGGTGGGGTTTTCTGTAAAAGAGGAGGTCCAGTCAGTGCCTGGTCAGGATCGAAATATCAAGTAAGTGAGAAAGTTAAACAGTACCTGTTAAAGAATAACTTCCCTCTTGGATCAGCGAAGCCTGTTTCCATGACTGTTAAATAAGCGTAGTGGTGATGGGGTAAAAAGACAGACACTGTGTTTAAGTCGATTTAGAGCCATGTGTGGTAAAGAAGCAGTGTCCAAGCTCTTGGTGTTTAGTGTTGGTGGCTTTGGATTGGGCTACACCAAACCTCAAACTGGCCACTTACAAAGACAATGGCATCTTGTAATACCTCCACCAGGACAGCAAACTTCTACTGCTGCCCTACATTCATGTAGGCCGGTCATGTAGTCATCATCAACAACATTGCTACTCTGAAACCACATCAGTGCATCATGCTTTGTGTCTGAGCAGTTTGATGACATGTATTTGGATCATGTAGTCATCATCAACAACATTGCTACTCTGAAACCACATCAGTGCATCATGCTTTGTGTCTGAGCAGTTTGATGACATGTATTTGGATACTTAGGAAGACTATATCAGTGGTAAAATAAAACACATGCAGTCTTCTGATAAAAAATACAAACCCATTAATAAATACTTGATTATTGATTATTGCCATATATTTAGCACCATTCATAACTATGAAAGCAGCAGCAGCCTTTAGTGTGGCAGCATTGTTAAGATTTTGCCCAATTTAGAATTTATAACTGCGTCCAAAAACCCAGAATTTAGACCCTGGTGTTCTAGTAAACATATCTGCAAGATTTAAAAAAATATATATCCGTATATGTGTTATGTACTTCTTCATTGTCAACTTTTAGTACGTTTCTATTGTTTGCAGTATTGTAGAGTCTGGTCTGGACACAGGATGTAAATATTTACAAATGTTACTTGTAGATACGACGCTCCCAGAACATGTGATGATGAAATCGTCTCTTCAGATGGAGCCACATAATATGCCTCATGTTTTTTGACTCTGCTGTATGTCTCTTGTGATTGCATGAATATTAACTTTTTTCGCTCTCTCTGGAGAAATGCATGAAAACGTTAAAGACATTTTAAACTGTCTCAGTCAAAATGCAAAACATATGTGGAAGGTGTTAGAAAAATGTCGGTCTGCGGTGGACAGCTCCTGGTGCTTAAAATGAAGTATGATGAACTCTTCAGATATGCTTTATGTACAGGGGTTAATCATTAAAACCCCTTCAGAGTAAAATAGTAATAATTTTCAATCTTTTAGGTGTGTGGCTCTTTAATGCCAAGGACTCTGTGCTGATGACTCTGTCACTGGTTGTTCACATCCATGTGTTAGGAGTAATTTAACCACAGATAGGGCAGGAGGTGTGTCTGGGTTCTCCAGACAGATTCATCTGACAATCAAAGAGGGAAAAATAATAATTCAAGAAGTAGGAAGAACAAATAAACAGAACAATTTTGGTCTCTTATTTCATATGTTATTAGTCTTCTCGTGCCGTCTGCTATAAAAAAGTCTCTTTAATTTAAACACAAGCAAAAGTCATCTACATCTTACAAACAAATGATGACAGTACAATATTTTCATAGCATTTTTCATAGTTGCTTAAGAACACAGCAAAATGGAATTAACAGTTTCATTCAAAACAGCAGTTATTGTATTATGGCATGTTATAAACCTTTATAGATGTGGCTGTAGGACACTGCAACCCTCATAGAAAGAAAAGGGTGCTGCCCACACCATAAGCATTTGGACAGTGAGGCTTTAATGAGGACAAGATCATCACATTTAATCTGAAATAAAATAATGGATGGTTCATTATATTTGAAGTCATTTAGTTAGAGCTGATTTTAGTGGAGGCTATGTCAGCATTTAAAGAACTGTCTGGCTTCTGAATGGATTTTGGGCAGTTGGGCAAGGAATGCAGCAGTATATGGGAACGTTCTGTGAGCTCATACGTATACGTTTGATCATTCACCTGCTGAAGACTGGACAAAAGTCAAAAAGACCTACAACAAACAAGAGCAGTGGACATCTGTGGTGAGTATCTGGGAGAGCATCACCAGGAAAGAAACAATGTTTCTGCTGATGTATGTGGATCCAAAATGTCAGGCACCCACTGAATGTAAAGAAACAAAATATTAAGTGTATTGTTTTGTTTGACTTCCTGTGCGTCTGTCCAGTAGCATTTGAACCTCTAAACTTTGTGTGCAATGTGTTAAAAGGCCTATAAGAGCCTCACAGTTCTTTCTCAAAGCTGAGCCTTGGCACGTGTAGTGTCTATTTTCATGAGCATATATGTTTAAGAGAACATGTAATACTGCCTGGCTTACATTGTTTAGCTACACAGTGAGAATAACATTCCTTTTCTACACAAAGAAGTCATGAGCAGCAGATGACATTTCAGCATATGACTCTACGATCTAACAGAGACCAGTCTTTCGTGTGTTCCAGCCTCCTAACTCATTCACTCCACTGGCGCTCTACAGATACTCTACTTTTTATTTTAAGTTTAAACAGCTCTCAGTTATGACTGGGTCAGACAGAGGAGTATTACTGTAGTGACAGCACCTGATGCATAGTAGTAGAAGAAAATGCTGAGTGCTGTCTCTGGTGCTGAACTGTACAGTCATGCGTCACTGTAAACCTGAGGACTGCAGCACTGGATGAGGGAGGTGTGTCTGCATGACCAGTATGCATGTACACTACAAGTGCTTTACTGAGCTGAGCTGCTACTGGACAAATATCATTTTAACCCTTACTTCCTGGGTCTTCCATAAAGATGTTTCTCCGTAACATTCACATGTTAAAGAAGACCATCAGTTTTATAATTTTTGATTACTGGGGTGGCGAGGGCAACAAGTGGAAGATGAGAATTAAGACTGAAAACACCACCTGAGGAATAGCACCTCAAGAAGTACCACCTTAAAACCCTTCAGCATGTTGTGGGAAAACTGCTAACGAGGCACAAAGGCTTCTTACTGATTTAAGACAGAGATGTGTTAACAGTAAATCAGATGTTTTTATCTAAATATTCCTGTTGATATTAAAGAATATCAACAGGAACAGGAGCTGGTGAAAAAAAATATTAACAATCAAATGAAAAATACTCAACAACACAACACAGACAAACCACACAACCAACGGACAGTCTGAACTAAGAAAGAGTGTGAACAAAAGCCTACCGGTGTCTGGCCCTGATTCACCAGAGCCACGCATTTACAATGTGCATTCTCCACCACACTGGCAACAAATCTCAGGAAAAGACTGCAACAACTGTACTCAGACAAGGTCTGTGTACATGTTGTCCTTCTGTGCCACAGAACTCCATTGTTCCATTGTCTGAGAACTGTTTTCAGTGGGCCATACTCCTTCTCTGGGTGACATGTTCTTTCAGGCGAAAATACAGGCGCTGTAGTTTAGGAATAAAAGACATCCAGTACAAATCAAAACCATCTTTAGCATATTAAGTTTCGTTTTATTGTAAATGTACAAGAGATTGCAGGTTTTTCATGATTTTTCAATAAATACATTGTGAATGTTTGGACTCCTGAGCTGAAACTACCCCAAGTGTCAAGACGTGCAACATCCGAAGCTCCCTCATAGCCAACATAAGGGACTCTTTATACCAAACCAAGTAAGACTGTAGCACTAATATTCCTGAGTAGTTTGAACTGGACAAGAGCTTGTTTTGTCACCTATGAAGACTGTGTTGCTCCTAATCAGCAGATGATAATTCTGTGCAAAGCTGTAGACTCATCATCTACCAGGGTGCTGAACTGGAGCAGGGATGATGTACAAAAATAGGAAGACACTGATGAGCCAAAACCTAACATATTCTAGTATATTGTTGTTTTTTTTTGCATACCATCAAAACAGCTCTGGCCTGCCAAAGCCAAGATTCAAGACTTCTATCTTAAAGAAAATATTGGACAGGGTAAAAGTCTTTTTTTTTTATTTTATTGTGGCTTTAATAAACTGTTATTCAACACAGTGTGACCTGCGCAGGTCATGCAAAAGCAGCTGAATAACCCTGTCTAACAGCCGAACTGAGTGTCTGGCATTATAGTCAAGTATCAGGCATTAAAGAGCTTCATTCTCTCCTCGCCCGTGACGTGTTTCAGAGTCCACAAATCATCAGAAATCTTTGACATTATCTCTGCTATTGTCTTCTATACACACATGCGCTCACACACACTCTGTGTATGTGATTCGGCTGAGTTGAGAGCAGACATTTTCTCGGTGTGAGGGCCGTCGCTGTCGCATTCCTTTGTTTGCTGCACATGACACACTCCCTCTCCCACTGTGTGGTAATATGGCTATTTTCTCAGTCAATTTGCCACTCTCAGCATCCAAGCACATGCAAATATGGAAGATGATACCGATTGGGGAATAGTGTTCGTCTGTAAAATGTGCGCCAACTGTTTAAGTCTAGGTTATTGTTGAGCAGGGGCTCTGCTACTGTTCTGAATTCATGCTTTGCTTTGACAAAAAAAAAGAAGAGAAGAAGATTTATATGAAACTGTGCTTACAAAGAACAAAGGATCAAGCTGGTTGTTTGAATTCCAACTTCATGCATAGAGATATATTTTCTTTGCCCTGCTTTCAGCTTTGCCATAACGTTGATATTACATTTCATGTGCTCTTGCAAATGTTTGTTTAGACAGATGGATTTGCTGTAACTGTAAATTCACCAAATAGTTATATAATGTACCTTTTTTCTGTAGTTAGATTTCAGAAATTCATTGAAATATAATCATGGCACATAATAAGGCCCCTATGTTAACCAGCATTCATTACTACAGCGGTGTGTTGCAGATGTCTATCAGAGAAACCCTTATTGTGAATGTTTAAACAGTGCTGTGTGTTAGCCTGAATGCTATACAGCCAGACCCTGTGAACGGAAGCAGTGAAGCAAGTTTCTGGGTTTCCACCTGCAAACAGCTGGATGAGTTTGATGTTAGCGATCATCGATTAAATTGATCAAAAATATATCAACCGTTTAGGGAAAAGACAAAGGACAAGCATGTCTAAAAGTGTATTATAATACTACTAATAATGCATTGGTTTTATATAGTGCTTTTCTAGACACTCAAAAATGCTTTACATTGCATTATTCATTCACTCCATACTCTATGGTGCTAAGCTATGTATGTACCCACAGTTGCCCAGGGCTAGACTGACGGAGGCGAGGCTGCCAGTCTGCTCCATCAGCCCCTCCAACCACCACCAACCACTCACTCTCACACTGCATTCACCCAGGCTTCCTAGTGTTCCCTCGCGGTCTCCCATCCAGGTACTGACCAGGCCCAACCTCATTTAGCTTCCGAGATCTGACGGGATCGGGCATCCACAAGGCGGTATGGCCACAATATTAATAGCAGATTAACTGTAGTACCTGGTTGCTCCACCAGGTAAGCCTCCAACTGTTTTTTGAGATAAGATTACCGGTGTGTTTACTGACCACCCGTTGCATTAAATGAGTCTTGCTGTCTAACTGCTAATTGTGGCAGGCGTGTTGTTGAACTCTACAGCAACAACACGCCTGCCAGCAGCAAGTTGTAAAAGGATGTGTGCCGACTGTCCAGTTTAGTGAGCTAGCTGAGGCTTATGCCACAACACTGCTAGGATTAACTAGCACAGGCCAGAAGCTGAGTGAGCAGTTGTTGCTGCTAACGTTGCTAACGATCAGGAGCAGTAGGACTCTGATTGCATGCTTCCGATTGACAACTTTAAAACTACAGTGACACTCTGCTCTGAGAGGTTACAGTAAATACTGACAGATTCCCTGGACTGATACAGTTGCTGTGACAGTGTTCGAGGACATCTGTTCCAGCTGAGCAGCTGTTTCCAGCAGCTGGACTAACATGAAATAAAGTGAACCAGTGACTCCATCATGTAGATCATCTATGAGAATTATTTAGATATCAAACCACTGTGAAATTAATAACGTAACAGATTCTTTACTGTGGAAGACTGCAGATCATCTGTTGTATTTAATACTTATAATTGTGTCTGGTCAGTCATTGAAGAGCGATGTTTGATGTTTAATTGATAATTCATGTAACCTGGTGTTTGCTTTTTCTGCTCTTGAAATTCTACATGGACCCAAGCAGATTTTTCAACAAATATTAGTGTCGAGGGTTTTATCAGCATACAGAAGAATGTCCACTGTATTTTAAAATCGAAAATGAATCAACTATTGACTTGACGTGGCTGACTGGTTCAGGAAATGACATCAAATTTGCATCCCTATTTTGAACACACACAAAACGTACCACCACCAGAAGCTGAACCTTTGTAATTGTGGGCAAAAAATTGACCTCTGTGCCAATTAAAAGGTGAATAAATGTTTTCATGAACTTTTGATGAGGAAAACAGATTTGGATGGAACACATCCAACAAAGTTCTTTCCTCTTAGCTTTTCAAGCTATCAAAGTAGAGTGAACATGGAAAAGTATGCTTTTAAACACAGATCAACTCAACATCAACAAGTAAAGTGTTAGAGTTGCTTCAGATGAAGAAGTTAAATGTGTTAAACACATACAGACACTTCCAAGTCCAAGCAAAAAGATGTAGTTGACTCTTGTTATGGTAGTTTTACTGACCTCTGCATCTTCAGGTGTGAGAGCTGACACCTGATTTGTAAGAGACGCATTTCAGCTACACACAATCTTTGAAAGAAAGAAAGACAAGAGTGTAACGTTGTAGTGGACTGGATGCCTACATCACTTCTGTAGACAGCTGTTCGAAATATGTAATGTTCATTTTGTCTTTAGTGGAATGTTTGAACTTTCGAAACAGATGGTTTCTATAAGAGTAACGATGCTTCATTTGTAGCATTTGAATCCTATTGCAAACGTAAAGGCCTAAATACGAATATGTAAACTGCAGGAATCTACATTAATATAATCATTATTATTTTGTTTTTAAAATGTGTGTTTTGCATCCTGGATGTGGTTTTTTTGTTGATATTTACTACTCTCAGCCAAAGATTATACCAGGGGCTTTAATGTAGAAAAATCTTTCAGCTGTATTCAGTCCATTATGGAAACTTAACCGCAAAATGATGAACTGATGCATTAATTTTACTGACAACAAAATAATAAACAACACTGGATTGATTTTGTTCTGATAAGCCATCTGACAAAATAGGGACACAATAAAATGGACTAGCTGACTGCCTTAAGTCTCATTCGTAAAAAAAAAAGTCCAGTATCACAAATACAAATATATGTCCAACACGTACAGTCTCACACACACACACACACACACACACACCCACACCTATTGAGACACAGATACACTCGGTCCCTACACCACCCCCTATAGCTCAGGTACACCCTTCTGACTCCGTCCCCCCCAGTTGCTAGGCAACATGTTCCTTGTGTGGACACCCACCTGCCTTCAGGCTTCAGCGCTCTAAATTTGGTCTTAATTGCAAATTGAGTGGGAGAGCAGGCCGACGCCGGCTGAATGAGAAGCAGGCAGCCGAGGCTCCGGCTGTGGCCACTGAGACGACTCAGCCGCCATGAAGTGACAGAGACAGTCGGGAGACGCACAGCAGGGTTTAGATGTACAAAAAGGCCGACATGGAAGCTGCTGCCGAGGCGGAAATGGAAAAGCACAAGGCAAAGTTCAGGTTCTCAAAGGTAGGAAGAGAAAATGTAACAAGGGAAGTGTGTGTAGGACTATGTTGATGCAGTCGTCTTGTCACCGAGTTCAAAACAAACACCTGTGTTTAAAGTGTCAAAATACAGTTGACTAAGGCTGTGAGAAAGCTTTCAGACACATGCAGCATTTGAAATGAGCTCAGCAAACATTTAATACATCCCAACTCACCAAATAATGTCAGTGATTGAGAGGTTTGGAGGCAGCTGTGGTCTAGGTCCCAGTTAAATAAGCAGTGTTATTTGTTTCATGAGTCCTTTCTTTTATTTATAATGCCTGTAAAGTGTTGCCACTGCCAGAATACCATTGTTATGGTTCAGCTTTTCCCTGTTGTCAGCTTGGTGTCAAGACCTTGGAGAACCTGCTGTGAAGTAAGACTGACAGTTGTCCATGTCTTGAATGGGATTTGCATGCTTGCATAGAAAATATACTAATTTTGCCGAACTATAAAAAAACACATTCACCCACTCACAGAAAGAGCTTTTCAACATATCACAGTTGTGGCTGATCATTTGGGAACCACAAACTCCACAGGAGTTAATGTTGTGTTCCAGACAACTCCGAATGTCTGACCCACTGTTTGATAAAGTATGATGGAACAACCCTTGAAGCTCAGACTGGAAAGTTTCATGCACTGCAGTGACTCTCTGGTGATCTGTCATGTTGATTGTCTACATTTACCAGTTTGAGCCATGAAATACTTCAAACTTCGAATTCTGGAAGTTCAGCTTAGACTTTTCCAGTTGCTAGTCTGAATGCAGTTTTAAGTATAATGCAACTGTTAGCAGCTTTGTGAACAGATTACTGACAAACCACCTTTGTTGTTGGAGTCATTTATCTTTGTATACTTTCTTTTGCTTTTCTATCATTGACTATTCTGTTGAAAGTTGTTTATGTCATGTACCAGGAGAGTTTCTTGTCCATCTCGGGCCTCTGAAGACCTTCGGCTGCAAGTCACCCACCATGTCGTATAAGAAGAAGAGCAATACTGTGACTCTTGAACCACCGAACGACATTTCTCACTTCACACTATCTGACGTTGGCGGAAAAAAGTGGATCAAAAAACAATCAGGATGTGTGTTAAAAGCTGTTTCTCCAACGGCTTGGAAGCAGAGTGTTTGCTTCAACTTTTCTTTGAATGCAAAAAAAAACTTATCTTAGCATTACACACACTGTGGTTTCATGTGTGACAGATGAAAACGCAGCAGCATGTCACTACCACAACCCAACCTTTGATTTGAAAAGTCATTTCACATTTAAGTCTTCTCATCAGCATATCTCAAATATGCTTTTATAGTTGCCTTAATGGACAAAACGCTGGATATGCTGATATTATAACAGAAGTAACAAGTATCCAGCTGATTTACCGCAGCAATTAAGCACTAATGTCAAAATGAACAACGCTTATAAAAAGAACTCGACTCCTTAAATGTTTTTCTCCAAACTTTCCTGGCTTTTTGAAGTCTCCTCCAACTGAAATATTACAGAGATACATCGACAGGCCTAAAACTCTTAAGAGAGCACATATCGGAGAAGGGCTGCGTTCGCTCAATTCAATTACCACAGCCCTATACACAATCCACAGGAGACAACGGTGCACCGGATGCTCATTTCAACTCCTCTTTCCCCAAATCCCCATAGAAATCTCCTTCGGTTGGACAATGCACTTTTTCCCATTTGAAAAAAAAGAAAGAAAATCAATATCTGGTTTCAATACACGTGGAAGCCGATCAATACCAGCCCCGGCTCTCTTTTTCTCTGCCACGCTCTTTCTCCAGTTTTCGCTCCATCTCTGGCAAATGGTAAATAGAAACAATGGTGTATGGTTATTGGGAGGTCAGGGTGCAGCCGGAGGAGAGAATAAGGCTGCTGATGAGAGTGCTTGAGCTGGAATCACACAGGCATCAATGCCGTTAACCTCTCTGTGGAGCAGCATGGACAAAAGAGCTGAAAGGACTCACACACACTCACACACACTTACACACACACACACACACACACACACACACACACACACACACAGGGAAACACGCACATTTAACCTGCACAGAGGGGAAAATCACATGTTTGATTGGGTGTTTTGTGGTTGATGAAGATTTCATTTGACTGTTGGGACTACAGAATGCCTGCTGCTGATGATAGACGGAGCTCCCCTTTTAGTCCGAATGGTAGAAGAAGTGTGCAAAACTGAAACAAAGAACTCTGAAATATTTTGAGTAAAATAAAACAGAATGAGATATTTTAAAATTTTGTATGTGAGAGACAATAGCTGAAACACCAGCATCCATGTTTGAAGTCAACTCACTGACTTTCCTCCCTATGTCCTGTATATGTACAAGGCAGCATGGTAACTTTTGCTATAAAGGCATTTTAATGAAAATAAAAATACATTTGTGCCTTTTTTATTTGATATCACTTTTGATTATTTGTCCTTTAGGGTTAACCCTTTCCACCCAGGAGGTCCCTGCCCTGGCTACTTTTTGCATGGCACATTTGGGGATATCTTTTAGGTGGAATTTTTTTTAAGAAGTCTGAGATTTCAGGGGATATTAATTTCACCAAAAACTGTGTGGAGGTAAATTCATCAGCAGTGGTTTGCCCATGATGAAGACAAGACACTGACAAGATGAAACAGACTTCACAAGGTAGACACTGTGAGTGAAAGTGTACTAATAATAAAAATAAAAAGAGCATCTCTGCAGACTAGAAATGATGCCAAAACACTATTAAATTGTTTTATCAAATATGTGTGATTACAAACTAAATTTGTCTGGATGATGCTGATGTTGAAAGTCTCTTTTATCAGCTCTCTTTAGTCAAGACATACATTGTCTGTGTGGAGACCAGAGAAGGAAGGAAATGATTTTACAGTGTTCTTCTGCTTCTTTTGAGGACATCTGATACTACTACATCTATTACCTCACTGCAGATTCTCTCTTAACATTTTCTAGAGTGAGGACTTTTATATCACTGATTGCACTGCTGCAAACAAATACTGTACGTAGCATGTCTGATAAAGACCAGGACATCTGAGATGAGGGTGGGAAGGCTGGAGGGCAATTAAGGTGGGGATGGATGGAGCCGTAATAACATCACAGCATGGGATGTGTCGAGGCTTCTTCCTGACCTCACTGACCTGCTGAAGCTGAAAACTTACAGCGAATGTTTGGTCCATCACCAAAAATGTCCAATAGATTTGTTATATTTAAAAGATATATTCTCAAAAACATATTTCCAGTAAGTGTGTTGGCAGGATCCCTGTCTTTCAAAGATGGATATAAAACCTGAGAGGCATGCAATGAACAGACGACAGTCTTTGTCTGGCTGCTATAAGTGGTCTTTTGAGAGCAGCAGGATGGGTGCCAGCTAGCTTGGGCATCATGTGGTCCCCCTCTCAGCCCAACAAGGACCCCTCTTATCCTGCCTGTCGTGGCTGCGAGAGGGGCACAGTGGGGGCCCTTGGAAGATCTATGGGACCCTATGGTGCTGTTGTCTCACGAAAAAGGAATTACAAACAAATTGCTGAGGGCTAGCACATAATTTTAAGACTCGTGGCAAGTTTATGACTTGCTAATGTTCCTAATTACATGGCCGTGAAAGACTTAATTAATTGAGGGGTGTGTGGGGGATGGGGTGAGGGTGGGTGCAGGGAGTTAAGAAGGGTGCAGGGGAAAGAAAGAAGGAAAAAAAAACTAGGCCCCAAAGTAAAAGAAAGAAAATAAGAGAGTGATGAGAAAGAAAGTGGTTGCCTGTGTTTGTTATCATGGTTCCAGTGCATTGGTTTTTACTGCCTGAGGAGAATTTAGTGGCTCTCACTATTGCGTGCAAAAGAAAATGTGAGTCTCCAGGAAACGCGACCATTACGATCAACCCCTTGCTGATACCTAATATGCCCTGCGTTCCCCCCATGACTTTGCCAAAGTGTCTGTAATCATATTATTGTAAATGTTGGCGCAGTTAATTGCATGGAGAGGAAAATGGGCTACGCTTGGCGGGTTATGGGGAATTTTTTGAAAGTTTGTTTGCCCTCTGGAGTATTGGAGGCACTAATAATGGTGGATTGGAGGCGAGAGTGCGAGAAAGAGGAAGATGGAGAGAGGAAGGAAGCAGGAGGAGGGCAACACTTAACCGGGAGTGTTTCTTCTCTCACCGCCAAGTCTGATATGATTTCAGCAAATAAAATAAAAAGAATACAGTGCTGTTGATGTGGATGACTAGTCCTGGGCGCTTTGAATTCAGCAGCAACTAGCAAGTGATTGATAGATGATAGTGCGCATGAAATGGACAAGTGGTGTGTTATCTTAACATTTTTACAGCATTTAAAATGGAAAATTAGCAGAGAGGATGTGAAAGACTGCTGAACCTCAGATTCAGGGGGAGAAACATGGATTCCATCCTTGTTGTGGAAAATCATTTTCTTTTGTCAACTAGGACTTAAAATTAGCACACTTTGATTTGTCCATGTCACAAGTGTCTGTGTGACGCATATTTTATCATCTGACGGTGTGTATGGGGGCCTGGGCCCTGTCTGGTACCACCCAAAATTACCCTCATGTGGCCCACAAATCTAGTAAAAGTGTCAAAAAAAAATTGTTATAGTCTGATTTTAAGATTACCGTCTTTCCAACACATTTTTGAGGACTTGAGGAGTGCACCTCTACACTCACCCTGTTGGGAAACTTCCCTGAAATACATTTAATCCAAGTAATAGAGAGTCCTCCACAGTGAAGATTTCTCTTGCAAATGAAAAATTAAATCCAATAATATTTCAAACCCACATTTGTGTGTCTGTCGATCACAGACACACAAATGCTAAATGTTTTCAGAGCTCTGATTAAAAAAAAAAACTATATGAACAGACAGAAAAGCTCACTGCAGCATTAAGACCACAAACAATCATAACTCAACAGTCTCTGGAGAAGATTCATCCTGCATTTAGACCACTGCAGCACCTTCAACACAGTCCAGAAGGGTGACCTTTATGTAGGAAGGCAGAAATTCAGTTTGTGTGGTGGGAGGTCAGGTAGAGAATCCAGTCCATCAGCTTTTATCAAGTGTAACAGCCATACCTCTCTAATGTAAGTGTTCAGGTTTACCTAACCTGAATCAAACCATAGTTTCTATGGACATAAAGCAGCAATTTGTAAAACACATTAGACATTTTTGAGTTTATCAAGCTCTTTACCATCAAGGATGGAGCGTCTCCACATTTTCCAAGTATGAATTTTCCAAGTATGAATTATGCCTGTTAATCCTGCACCTTACTGATTCTTATTATTAATGCTTTAAGAGAAGACACAGGGTCATTTGTCTATTTTATTCATTAGTGTATTTCAAAAAATAACCAATGGATTTACATGATACAGTTAATAACCTCAGGCATAGGGTGAAATCTTTAATGTACATTAGATCAAGGACAGTTTGGATAGTGAAAAATGCACAATAGTGGTCACACATCCCCGTGAATACGCAGCGACGTGTACATGTGCTCCGTCTCTCTCAGTGAGGAAAAAGCGGGCAGGCCAGGCAGCGCTGAGGCAGGCCCTACCACTCTGGGCTCACACAGGGAACATTACTCATTTTCCAGCTCATTGCTGAGGCTCATTTAGCAAAGCCTCCTCCCGACCATCATCAATATCTCTCCTAAAGAGGACTATGAGCTGGGAAGGACCAGGCTGCCCTAACCTGCTGTGGGTCACGCTTCGCCATGCCTGTGCTGGATGGTGCTGGGAACTAATGAGAAATGACAAGAGGGTATTCAGACTTCTCTCATTTTTTGAACCTGTTGCATCATTTTTCTTCAGATGTCCTGGATGATAGAAGCAGTGAACATTGTTTTCATTGTTGATGAGAGCTGAAGTCGTGTGGATCATTATGAGAGTTCATCAAATAAATTATTCCATGTGGTTGCACAGAAGGTGGAAAGTAAATGTACTGTTATCTTGTAGCATGTTTCTCCTTCCATAGTAGGTACAGTTTTTTCTTGTGGATTCCTCAAGTCAATATAAAACCTTCATGTTTTGCCCATCCCCATTTCCATCAAACTAGATCTTCCCCCACTCTGACACTTCTTTCTTCCATACCTCACTAAATCTGGTACATTCCCTATTTGGACAGTGAGGTTACTCCACATCATTTTCCTAAAATTGTAGAAGTCTTGGTCTATCTAAATGAAATGGTAGAACTCCTCAGTACAAGAGTTTACATGAAACAAATTTAGATGGCATGTTCACATACTGCCACTGTGTAACCCCTCAAATTTCAATTGTCCCTCCAGGTGATGCTACAGCAAGCAATCAAGTGCCATTGAAATCAGTTATTCGAGTTCTTCATATAGACAAAGTATTCACCATTTTTTTTGACATGACACAACATGATCTTCACTGGATGTCCTCAAAATTGATTCCCTCATATATAAGCTCATCTAACACACTTATGCTACCTTTACATCAGAAGACTTTGAAAGATTTAGAAAAGACTCTTGGAGAACTATCATCTCACCCCTGCTCACATCTAAAGACGAGTTGTAGAGTTTTAGCGGCAGCCTAGTCTCCTTTTACAAAGACTGTGAATCTTGCCGGGTCACTGCTTACAGAGACTAGGTCTTGTATTGTTGTATTGTATTTAGGGCTGGACCCAAATATCTGAATATTCGGTCGTTGTGGTGGTATCCAAATAATATTTTGACATCTAGACAGTTGTATATTTATTTATTTATTTATTTTTTCCCCTCTATAATATTGTTTTGTATTGTTATTGTATTGTATTATTTACCAGACTAGGGTCTCTAGGACTAGGGCTTTTCCTTCTCCACTCTGATAGAGTGCAGAGTTCACGTCAAACAGGCTGGGCTGTTCCGCCCACAGCTCAACTGTGTGCTCCTCTTTCTGGACGGTACATGTTGTTCCAGACCTTCGATTTTTCTCCGGTGTTTCCTGTTCGTCCATGCCGCTCTAGTGATTGTTTTTCTGCAAAGTTTGCTGCTTCCGGTTTTGTTAGAGCTCACCTGCTGGTTTTGGTTGTGTCACGTCACCACAAAGACTGAAAGACTTGTGATACCATCAAACATGTTTGATATCATCGTAAGGCCAAGACTAGGAAAAGACTGATCTACAACAGCTGAGATTACTACCTTATGCTAAACGATCGAGATAATGGGAGTGTTGTGACTCCAGTAAAACTCCTAAAATTTCCTCTGACTTTCAAGTTTTAGTCTGTGACTGTGAAAACCGTTACGTATAAGCCCAGCATTAGATGGCTTCATTGCCATGTATACCTGCAGTAATTTCCCCTGTTACTCAGTCAAAACACCATATATTAGTATGTGCATTGTGTTCATCAACATCTGGTTGGCTCAAATCACATTCAGTCTTTGTGCACCAAAAGTCCAAGCCAGAAGTGTGACTCAGACACATCCCTGATATGAACTGCATAATAAACATAAAACATGATGGATGAACCAGTCAGCTAAAGTATGCTGTCTCCACCCAGTTGTGTTACCATGTAATCATAAAAAAAACAT
Source organism: Dascyllus trimaculatus (assembly GCA_024666655.1). Taxonomy (NCBI): domain Eukaryota; kingdom Metazoa; phylum Chordata; class Actinopteri; family Pomacentridae; genus Dascyllus; species Dascyllus trimaculatus. The sequence goes on along the minus strand of CM045453.1, from coordinate 2,761,185 downwards.
GCATATGAGCTGTTTAGATATACAATCTTGCTTTGGACCAAAAGGTTGAACACACCTACCAACTGACATTGATTTATCAGGATTTATTTTGACTGAAAATTAGTAAAACAAACAACTAAACAACAAACAACAACAAAAGAATTTAGAAAAAACATCTTTAAAAAATCTAGATGTAAAACAGATTTTAAAATTTCATTTCTAATACATTGCTTCATAAATTTACCATCTATTGTCTTAATTCTTTTAAATTATTCATCAGCAGCAGCTCCCTTAGTTTCCATTGTAAAATTCTTACCTGCTAGTGAAAGCCTTGTCTTAACTGTTCTCCCTGCAAGACAACTACAGTGACTGTAACCCACAGTGAACAGTGTCCTCCAACAGCAGCAAATGCAACTAATTCGGGCTGCACTGGAATTAAACGATGGTTAAAAGACACAACAGCTGTTCAAGTCAGGGTTGTTTGTAAAGTTCAGCTTATTTTATTATTCCATAATATCTGGGCAAATCGAGAAGAGCTGTCAAACACGATGGAGATCCCTCACAGTTAGACTGATGCTGCACAGGATTCATTGTTAATCCTTTCTTATTTGTTACAGGTACACAGTGGAGAGGGTGAGCAAAGAGAGAGAAAAGATAGGCAGAGCAAATGAGAAGGAAATGTGAGGAAGAGTGATTCAACCACTGCCAGAGCTCTCAAATAAAAAAAATGAAATGCTAGTGAAGAAATATTTGTTGTGAATAAAGCTTTAAAAACTGTTAGCAACTCATTTGTTTCAGTTGATTTTTTTATGAACAAAATTATCCTTTATCTCCTTGGACAAGTGACCCAGCTGCCAACGCGCTCACTTGGTGAAGACAGTGTACGTTTGGATGCAAGACAAAACTGACAAAGCACCTGTAATCAGTGGCTCCATTTGGACTGTACAAGGGGAAAGGTATAATAAAAGACAGGCAGAAGTCTGTTGGTGGGATGACAGGAGAGCAAAAGGCACCATCCTGCTGTGATAACCTGCTGACTACAGTGGTGTGTGATTGGCAGCATCGCCACAGTTTTATCCTGCGAGCTGTGTTTTCAGTTCAACTGTCCTCAAACAAACTGATTCGACCACCACAGGTTTTACTACATCAGCATGTACTGACAAAGCTTTGAGACAGCCTTGTCAAGGTTAATAAGAGCATAATGAGGGTAAGGTTGCAGATTGCTGATATGTTTTGCTCGTATTCACTGTGTCTGTAATAAAAACATGTTAAATCAGACATGTTTTTCTTTGGAACTGTATCCTTTATAAAAAGTGTGAGATGATACGACTACAGGCCCTTTTTCAACTGCTGTTGTATGACCGTATGGCCCATAAACTGTAAAACATAGCCCTAGGTCTGAAAACTGAAGCCAAGTGGAAGTGCGTTAAACCTGTGTTCTTTCTAACGGCTAGCAGAGTGCGACTCTGGTTCCCAACAGAAGTCTGATTGTATAGAAGTCTATGAGAAAATGGCCTTACTTCTGCTTTGATCTGTTACTTAAATGTTTTCCTAATGAGTGTATGGCCTCAGTCATCAGTATCAAGACTTTTACAGGATACAGCATGATTTCATTTTGTACATCACAGTCCCATTTTGGAGGAACACAGAAAATAAAACAGGGTGTGTTTTAAGGTGAGGCTAACTTGTAATTGCTACAATATCACTTTGCATGGTAACCTCAGTCAAATGCACCTCTTGTTCATTGTTTTGGGTTTGAAAGATCAAGATTGTAACGGCCATCTGTCAAGCTCAAGGCTTCAAAAGGACAATCCACAAACCTATGGGTGATTCACGATCGCTACATCCATCTTTTAGATAGTCTATGGTTACTAGTAGTACTACTCCAGTAGCTTTAACAAGAATACAGCTATAATAAATATACAATAATTATTTATGGTTTAGTGTCTAATAAGGTTGAGGGAAGCTTAAAGGCTATCTGGGTGGGAACCCAGGAATGTTGGTGAGTTTAGAGGCTGTGGCTGGTTAGAGGAAGGGCTGGGCATAGCGTGAAGCAAAGTGTGGTTGACTGATTGTAAAGAGGCTGAGGAAGTGGGTTTGGAGGTGTGGAACAGTAGATGGGTTCCTGGCTGAATAGTGGAGGCGGAGGTCTAGTGGACTGGTGACTTGGACAAAAAGTAGCAGTCTCAGTTTCAGCAAACAACAGAGTTGACTATGGTGATACTGCCATGGGAGTTGGACTGGGGTTACATGTTGTAGGTAGTTGATTCAACAATCAGACCAAGATGTGTCAGCAGCGTAAAGGTAGGTCACCATGCCTGGTCACACAATCCATTATTATACCGATACATCTACAGCAAACTGTGTGAGGATGTGGTGGTCCCAGCTGACCTGAGATTCAAACTCAGAGTCATCTAGCTATGAGGCAAAACCTACTTATTAGTAATGACCACTGCACTGTGCCACTCCAGGCACACCAGCACACAGTGATACACACACCAGGATAAACAGGAAGAGAATCATCAGACAAAAACACACGGAATGGGAAAAAGGAAACAAAAGGAGAAGGAGCGAGGCCCTGCCTGGATCATGACAGATACAGGAGAAGTCCAGTATTTGTGGGTCTTTATGGTATCAAGTTTGATACTGAGTCAAGTTCAACTTTTGTATTTGTGAATGCTTTTGGTTATCACCTTTGGATCATTATAATTGCCCAAAGGATCAAGGTGGCCTTTTCATTAAGTATGTCAATACTTCTAGTAAGAGTACTATGACCATCTAGTCTGTAAGTTTCCACAACATCAGCTGTGTAGCAGATATAAAAACGTGTGATTGTGTACTGTGTTGTTACATAAATGTTAAGATTGTTGATGTCTGTAGAGTGCCTTTAGCTGAAAAGAAAGCATGGAAATGAAGTGGAAATGCATGTGATTAGGCAAATACAATTGGAACCCGTGTGTCTGTGTGTGTGTGTGTGTGTGTGTGTGTGTCTGTGTGTGTGTGAGCAAGAAGCAGATAGAGATCGAGAGAACGATGCTCTATAAGCACACGATTACATCTGCATTTTCACATCCAACATTTGTTTTCATTAAATTGCCATTCCGCCGTATTTGCGTTCGCATTCCTACGTTTCACAGTATTTGCATCAAATTATGTGGTAAATGATGCACAAGCGTTTTACTAGACCTAAGTTATATAGCGATGCAGTGCGTTCGCTACTTACTACAGCTGTAGGCTTTTAACATATGATCACATTTGTTTCTAGTATCTGAGTCAAAGGATGTCTAATCCCATTTTCCTTGAAACTTTGATTACTTCATATTTAAACTATCTTTGCAGTGTATATGGAACTGCAAGTGTTTTCTCCATTTTCTGCTACATACATTTTTGTTTCCAGCTGGCCCTCTTGTGCAGCAGCAAGCATGTTGTGCAGCACAGTCGATGTCTCTATTTAGTTGCTTTACTGAGAAACAAGTTAAAATCCCTGTTATTTTGATAAAAACCCCTAACAATACACTTGGACTCAAAAACATGATTGGACTCGTCCAGCGAATAAACAAAATTTCTCATCCCAAAGGCAATTTTGCACACAGGCAATTTTCTGTGCTTGCGGGCGACCTGCACACATCTGTTTGTCTATTATGATGGAGAATGGGGAGGGTGGGGGCAGAGGCGGAGGGGTTGGCCCTGGTATTTTTTTTGATCATATCAACAACAACGGGGACATGGGGCATCCATCATGACCTGACCACCTCTCCCGCCTGCATGTACTTGAACAGGCCCAACAAGTGGTAGCAATTTTCCATTTTCATTTGTTGACCACTTGACCATGTGCTTTCCCCGGCTCCGGCAGATGAGCTCTCATTCATGGTCGACTTCTGGTCTGTACACACCTGCGAGCTCTGCTCCGATGCACCGGCTGCTGACAACAGAGTGCAGGAAGCATATCGCACACTGCCTCAGAAATAGAACATATACAGTAGTGTAGAGAGCTACAAGGAGGGGGAGAAAAGAAATGAACTGGGATGTATAAACATAAGGTGTGTACAGTCAGGTGGCACTTTATTAGGTACACCTAAATAGAACCAATTCAGTTTCTTCACCATGTGAATGATTTTCTGCTCATTCACAAGACTTGCATTCCATTATTTATCAGCTTGTACAGCATTTTCTAGTTTTCCTATGAGCGCACACTGTTTAAGGAAAAGAAACAGTTGATGCTGGCAAACAAAATATCTTGTTGAGCTTCACTTTTGTCTTCTTCACTGTCATGGTCACCTCTTTACTCTAATGTACAGTACATATACCTACACTGTTGTGACTCAGCCTGCCTGCTAAAGGCCAGTGATGATCAAGCAGCTTAGTCAAACATGTAGTCAAAGATCACTTCTGGATCATCAGTTGGAGTCTTAAGAGGAAGGTTCTCAAAAGAAGAGTCTTCAAACAGTCTTAAAAGTCTGATGCGAATAATGTTTATTCAGTATAGAGGTTGCAAGAACAAACATGAGCAAAATGTCAAGATTTTAACTAACTAGACAAAGAGTTACATTGCTTTAAATAATTCCGCAAACTTTTCTCAGCCTTTGTGTGAAACACCACAACCTATTCTTTTTAAAAACCAATCGGAGTATCCGATGTGTGTTGTAATCATATCAAAAGTTTGACCACGTCCATTTCTTAAAAAGAATCACTCCCTGTTCTCTGCCAACTACCCCTGGATTTCCCCCAGCTTCATGCCCATGTTGGCCATCATGAATTTGATTTCAACTCATACAGTTTCATTTAGTGGACATTTTCATCCAAAGCAACATGCATAGGTAGGGAGGTGGAGCGGCATTTGATTTGAACCACTGATGTCTCATGCCAAGGTCAGGGGTGTTGGTCTGCTTTTCGGTAATTTTGGTTTGACTCTTGACCATCCTGACAAATAGTCAAGTGCTTACAGTTTCTTCCTGATCGTGGTAGAGACACAACTGTACCATGCACTTTATACTCACCAACAGTTGTTTGCACAGTTAATTTTAGACTCTGAAGCATCTTCAAAATGTCTCCAAGTGACTTTTCTGACTTTTTTGCTTCTTTATATCTGTACTCAGTTACTTAAGGCTTTCCTACTGTAGAGTGTGGCAATCTATTTAAAATTTGCTCAGATGAATTACCAGCTGTAGTCAATTGTAACAACTCATGAGAAGTTAAGATACCATGCCACTCAGAAAATTTGATCAACATAGCTTTCTAGATATTTTTTACCCAGCATATTTTTGTCATCCTTACTGAAGAGCTGTAATGAATCTATGAAAGAACCAACATGCAAAATGATTGTTTTTGTGACAAAGATGCATGTGTTTCAATCATTCTGTCATGGAAAATTAAGAGTTGTAGGAGTCACTGGAAACTCAAGATTGTCATGATATACGAGGTCTTTACAAGTGTATGTGAATATGTACCAGTGCGTGAGTTGGTGGATTCCTTCAAGGCCCTCAGAATACACCAGCATCCTTCTGTCTCCTCTGTCTCTACATGTTGGCCCTGCTCCCTGGAACCACTTGCTGCTCTCCCTCTGGCCTCCTCCTCTGCTTCCTTCTCCTCTCTGTTTTCCTCTTGTTTTCCATGCGTTTATCCAGCGTTTCCCCTTCTCCAGCGGCCCAGACAATGGGACCCCAGCTGCAGCCAGCCACGGGGCCCCTCAAGCCGACTGAGTCTTTTCACAGTGAAGCCCAAGGGCTCCAGGGTAAATCCTACAACTTGGCATGCTAGTGTGCCAGCTAAGAGAATGCCAATGTCCGCCAGCATTGCTACACTCTTCATTTGCAGCCTCCTCTCTTTGTTTTACAGTGTCTGTCTCTATGACTGTATGTTTCTATCTGCCGCTTTGTCTCTCTGATTTCCTGGCTTTTCCATCTTTTCTAGTTTCTCTTTGTTTCTGCCTTGGCCAACAGTGGAGTGCTGAATGTATCATCTTCACCAAAGTCCCACACCCAGTTTTAAAAAGTCGTCAAGGTTCAAATGAAAATATAAGAATGATGAGAAGGAAAAGAATCGGAATAATGAGAATAATACAAATCCATTTTTTATGGTCATGATGTGTAGGGCAACTTGTTGACAAGGCTTTTAAACGTTGAAATGCCAGATACGTCAGAACATCTTAATGATTGTTAACTTCTAATTAGTCTGAGTTGTACCTGTTGCTTTGTGCGATCATGCATCCCAATGCAAACAAAAATACACTGTAACCCATGGTCGTCAATACTGAAGCATTTTCTGCAGTTACCAATGTGCTGCATCTTCTTTTTTTGTTTTTTTGTTTGTTTATTTTTTAGAAATCTGTAGGCTATCCAGATCTTCCATAATTAGATATGACAATAGCAATAAATGATCAATAGATCTGACTATTGCATTTTTTAATATTAGTTTTTATATCAAAGAAAAAAAAAGGCCCGGTCGTTGTATCCACTGCTACTGCAAGCGATTCAAGACAGGAATACTGTTAGAAAACTGCTAATATATTTATTTTACCGATCAATGAAGCTGGTTTTTTTCAAGTCAATTTTCTCATCTGTGTTCTATCAGCTGCAATACCAGCAGTGTAAACAGACTTGACAGCAAATCAGGATCAAACATAAAAACATATTTATGTGATTTCTGTATTGCCAGTTGAAAACATGTGGGGTTCCATGGCAATGTGATGCATACAGTGTGTTATACGGTAACCTCACAACTGCATTCGGTGATGTTAGTAACATACAGCTGAACTGGTTTGCAGATAAAACATTGTCAGGAAACGATTTGGTGAAAGTGAAACATCTCTTACAGCCAATTTAAATCTAAAATTCTAAACATAACATGCTCCAGAGCAAGCTAGCCCCACAGCATAAGTTACCATGGTGATCTAGCCGGGTTAAAGAGAACCACCTTCTTGAAAACTCTCCCTTTAAAATCAACATACCTCACTCACCCACTCATTTTTCTTCGTAGCAGCTGACTGTAGCTGCTAAAACACCGTTGGTCTGTTTAGCATGGCAGAACTGTCACATGACGCATTAAACACCCCCTTTTATGTGAGTGTGCACAGAGTCTGAAGCAGATAGCCTGAGGTAATGAAGAAAGTTGACAACCACCGTGGTGATACCCATTATCGCCAGGGTTTTTGGTTTTGTCAAGCCAACTTAAACAAAGCCTGGCTCTGTTTGTTCCTGATGCCTGTATTTTTGGCTCTTGTACAACAGACACATCTCACATTACTATAAGCAGCAGTCAACCTTTAACACTTAAAATTTCGAATATGATTAGTCAGTTTCATTCACAACTGGAAAAACTCATTTATAAAAGCAAAAATGTCTTTAAGCATATTTTGCAAGTCCAGTTGCTTTTAACTTAGCTGTACACATCCTTTTACCAGGATGACTGATAATCACGCTGGCATTACACTTTATACAAAGACATTAGTTGAGATTAATTACATTATTTCATAATATGTACACAGAATTACAACTTCTGGGACACACATTTTTATTAGCACAATAACCGTTATCTTACAGCTATTACACATGTTCTCCACTGCTACTACTGCAGAGTCCCTCTACTTGCTACTACCATGCTCACAATTGCACATCACCAAATCCAAAAAGAGTCAAAGCCAAAAGCCAAGGCCAGTAGAGTCAAGCGCACTAAGACACAAAGGGAGTATGTGTAGTGACACACACATACACAGACATACTGCATTGCCCTTTGCGTTATCATTGAGCCAGAGGGCCGGTGAAAGAGAGGCGGGGGCACGTGCAGGGGCTGCTGGACAGCTACATAAAAGGCCACTGGCATGAAGAGTGATGGGCCGGGCCGTTGTATCCGCAATTTGGCCTTCATTTGCTCTATCTGACCCCCGCTGCCCCCCACCCTCACCTCTCCTGCTGATCACCCTCCCTCCCCATCCCTCTCTCATTTATGCCTTTATGGAATCATTTGCATATGGCATTGGCTGTGCTGTTTTTTTATTGAGGTCATTTTTATCACCACTGCATGGCAGCCGCGACAACAATAAATTCAGTTTACTTCTGGACAAGGATGACCTTTTTTCTCTCTCTAATCAAGCTGTTACAGGTTGAGTCCTTACGCAGGGAACAGTCCTTTCTCTTCTTCCCTCTGTTCATTTGTGGTTATCAGCTGAATGAATGAATGATCACTGGGTGTGTGCAGACAGCACTGGAACTGAGAAAGAATACCAATGCACCCGGGTTTTGTGTCGATGGACTGAGTGTTGAGTGTGTATATATATCTCATACATGCACACTCACACGTGCACTCATGCACAAACACACACATACACTTGTACTCTTACTTTCAGTCAGTAAGTAACTATTAGATTCACTCTTGTTATAGTAATGAGAATTTGTCAAACTGTAGGCTTTTGAGTACTACACCTGAAGCCTCTCCATCCTTGACTCTCAAGCTAAAAATGTAGCATGATATGGAGTTGTTTAAAAATAATACACCACTTTAGGCCCATTTTGTGTTCAGTTAAGGGGATGGTGTCATTTGTTTGTACTACATGCTATGCAATGACATGACAAATGCAAAAAAATGTGTTTTCATAACACACAAAGGGACTTAACGTGTTACTCTTGTGTCTTTTGCATGACACCAGGCTAATAAATGCCTTGTACTCCCCCCATACATGGCTTACAGGCAGGGCAGTCCTGTCAATCATGAGGCCAGATGATTTACAACTGTATTATAAAATCCCTTTTTTTGATGAAAAGTCAAAGACATAACTACAAGCTGGATTTTGGTAAGAAACATCCAATCATGGAGATTAGAATTCAGCACCTGTACTGCCAAGCTGTACAGTATGTTTTATATTCCCAGCCATTCTGATGTACCACAGACAGTGACTTCTTCCCCATAGCCACTGCTCCTGACACTAATGGGCATTCAAGTAATACCACTGTCATAAATGACAGGCAAAACCGGATTTCTCAGAAACAAAGTAAGGAAAACTACAACTGGTGGCCAAGACACAAACCTATAGGATGGGTATGTTATCCAGGAGCATGTTGTTTCTGTGCAGCAACAGTAAAGATATAATGCAAAGAAAAAAATGGAATGGTAATACATAATGGAACATAACCTCTAACTTCTATTCTCTACTTCTGTATTCTACAATGAAGAAAAAGAGAAAAACCAAACAGATGCGCTGTTATGTCGGTGAGAGTCATCTGTCTGCTACGTTTGACTGCCAAGCCATTTTCTTTTACTCCTCTATGTTAATTGTGAGTTTATTAGGTACACCACGCTAAAATGAATGCAGTCTAATACAACTGTCCTGCAATAAACACTAACTTTATCAGGATCCTAATGCTCACATTCTAAGGCCATGTGTTGCTTTGCTGACTCCACCCTTATTGATATAAATAAAGTGAAAGTAGGAGAAACACCTTCCAGCTCAACAACACCCCAAACTGAGCGCAGTTGTCTATAATAAGTGTGAACAAAGTATACACATTAAAACCTTCATGAGGGCATTACGCTGTATTTGTTTTAGCTAGGTCTACCAAACAAACTCTCTATAATGTCATATGCATTCAACTGCTTTAAACATTGCTTATCTTGTGCTCGGCTCTTGGTGCAAATGTCTGTGGATGTGATCACTGTATTTTTGTACTCAAAATTAAATATCGCACTCTTGATGACAGTTTCTGTACATTTTAAGAAATAATACAACTTTTTCCCCTTCACTGCATCAATACCTAAAACAAGGATTGGCAGTGAAATATCAATACACTATCTTTTGAAAGAGTAGGTCATGCCGATTGCAGCAGCAAATGTAAGAGGCCTGTTCATTCTATTGTGGCTGAACTATGCCTCTGTGAAGGAACTGATTGACGTTCTTATTGTAAACTTTTCCCAGCCCAAGTTTTTAAAAATCACTGTAACCATTAAACACTAATATATTTTCCTCCACTGTCAACCTACAATGTCATATTATCCAGATTGGATAGTCCACACCTGACTTTTTCACTTTTCACACAGCGCCTCCATACTTTCAGTGATGGCTACATCTGCTCTGCAGTCTGCACCTGCAGCCCTCTGCGCCTCCTCCCACCTCCCTTAGCGCTGAACTGCGACCTGATCTGAGACAGCTGCTGTGGAGGATTAAGTCTGGTTTTTAAACAAACACATGGCTCAGAGCGCTCGGCAGGGGCCAGGGGCAGGGGTCCAGCTCCTGGGCCCACTGAGAGTGAACCATCCCTGGGGAAGAGGTAGAGAGGAGGGCCCCTGTGTAATCTGATGAGCCCCTGAAGCTCCTCATCAGTGCTGTGGTAAGAGAGTTCTTCTGACTTTGCATCCATGTGAATTTCACAATAAGGCGACAGTACAGTTTATCAGTTCTAAATGCACAGCGGGAGAAAGGTAGTCAGTTTAGCTGCTGATGGCCTCGACATGGAAGGGACTGATCACAGCTCCATTTCAGATAAAGGTGAAGTGTCTTCCTCCACTACCGTTTGTTACCTTTGTCATCCTCTTTGCCTCTGCATTCGACCCTGCATTACTTCAGACAGAGGTCGTCTCAGCGGATTAACTCCGAAAACCAGATCCAAACGAAAAACGCCACAGGGAACATCTATCACTCGCAGATGCAATCATGCTAAATGTGTCTATTTGCATCTTCTTTTTTTCCCCAAAAGAAGTAGGGTCGGGGGAAGACAAGGGAGAGAGGGGGTATCCATCTCTCTTGTAGTTGACAGTCCCCATTAAAACGGCATACGTGCTGAGGACTCAGCCAGAGAGACGGCCACAACTTGTTTCTCACACTGTTGTGACAGCGAATGCAAATAGCCTGACTTTCCCCCCAGAGAGAGACGGAGAGTGGCAGGCAGGAAAAATGCAGAAAAAGAGGAGTGCAAAAAAAAAAGGGGGGATGAGTAGAACAAGCTAGTGGCATAGCAAAATGAAAAAAAAAGTCACTCCTCCCTCCTTTGGTCCCTTTTAATGACTTCTCCTTCCTCGGCTCTGCCATCAAAATATTATATCAATAATTGCTGGCGAAAAATTAAACAAGTAAAACAATGAGACGGCCCCGGGGGCTGCCTTCCCCCTCCAAATTAGTCTGTGCATTTTAGAAGAAGGTCACTTCCTCCTCCTCTACCACCACCCACCCCCACTCCTCATACCCCCCTCCTCCTGCTTCCATCGGATCAGTGACACGTTCTCGGGCGTGATAGCGCTGACCTGAGTTTGAATTTAGAGTGTTCATTAATAGGATATTATGCCATATGCTCACTGCACTGTCTTATTGTAATGTCTGGCACTGGTTTAAGAATTTGTAATTAGTGCTGATATAATGAAAGGACTGGAGGGGCTAATGCTAACTGTGGTGCAAGAAAGAGATTTGCACTTTGGATTGTAAGCTGCGAGGATTGGTCACCTGCTGACCTGCTGGCTCGCCAAGTGCACACTGGGAAAAAACCTCGATCAGGGCCCCTGTTTAAGAAGCATGTCAGAGGAGGAAATCAGTCCTGGCTGGGCCAAAATCCACAGAGTGACGCATATTAGGTGCTGCTTTTAGGTTCAGGAATAAAATGATGTAATCATTATTCTTAACATAGGAAATGACACCTATCTGGACCCATATGTAGGGGAGCTCAGAGCGGCTAACCTGTTATTAACTCAAGGAGGTCTGGTCTCAATGCTGCCGAAGCTGCAACTTTATATTGTTGATGAATTGTCATGCAACAATGTCTGGCGAAATCACACGCAGCACTGTGAATGTGTTCAAGGATAGACTGTGAGTGTTGGGCATTATGCCTCTTTGCTTAGTTCAGCATGTGCAAAGCACACCAATTTCTTTTAGAGGTTGTGAGAGGCAGTATATCACTGCACATTATGTAGTGTGGACCTTCAGAACATGTAATACAACTTTTGCTTTTCGATGAATGAACTACATAGTTATTGTAAACTGTACTGAACTCTTCAGCAAGGAGGTGATGCTCAGACAGAAAACAAAACTGCTTTTGTGACTTAGAGATGCAAAGGAGCGCAAATGCTCTTTGTGTAGGGAGATGTCAGAACCTGCAGCTTAGCAGCAGTGATGATTTGGGTTTGGTTGATTTCAGAAAAGTGAGTTTTATTGTGGGTTTGCTGCTTCAGATAAAAGCAAGAGGATAAAATACAATCCAGGAAGTCCAGTTTGAGTAACAGAATCATGAGTCCGAAGGTGCACAAGACACAAAAACCTCAGAGTTTTATAACATCAAGAGATACAATTTTAGAAGTCTACAAAGTTATTATAGGAACCACGACTGTATTCTCAGATTTAACGGTTGTAAAGTAAACAGTATATTGTATTGCTGCAAAGTAGCCTGTGCTTGTAAGGGTGTACTGGTAGCTAGGTGGATTACATTGCATTCCATTCATGCAAAAGTTAAGCCAGTTTCGGATTTTTTGCTAGTTCCTTCTGTGCTGCTGTACCATTATAGCGATTTTATTTAAATGAATGAGAAGGCCACGTTTTTTGATGCATTATCAAAAATCTGCATCTGTCTGCACCTCTGAGTGCACATCTCTAAAGATCCGTCATGGATCAAACAAATCCACAACCAGGTGAAGAGGCCTTTATAACCTCCGACAGAAAACTGCTCTAGACCTTTAGAGTCTCTCTGAAGGTCCAGAACAGTGTCTACAGTGGAGTGGTGGAGAGTGCTCTGACTGGGAACATCTTCCTGTGATGTGAGAGCAGAGAGCCCTGCAAAAGGGTGGTCAGCAGAGTGCAGCATGGGCACAGCACTCCCCACCCTGCAGGAACTTCCACACGAGGAGGAGTATGGTCAGGGCAAGCAGGATTATGGAAGACCCACACGACACCAGTCACAGACCATTTTAATGGGAAAACTGCCCCAATGCAGTCATGACACTGGTGGCGGTGGACAGTGGTTCTGATGGAAACAGAGAACAGAGTAGAAGTGGGTTGTTTGGATCACACACTGAAATGACAGATGAAAGCAGCCCCAAAGTCAATGACGTACAACGGTGGTAGCAAAATCTGATTAACCAAACTGAGAGTGAACATCCTCAGCTGAGTTAGAAGAGGAAAAAACAAGAAGGAGAGATGTACACCAGGTACACCTGTTCAACTGCTCATTAACACAAATATATAATCAGCCAATCACATGACAGCAACTCAGTGCATGTAGGCTTGTAGACATGGTCTGAAGTTCAAACCATCAGGATGGGGAAGAAAGGGGATTTGAGTGACTTGAACATGGCATGGTTGTTGGTGCCAGACAGGCTGGTCTAAGTATTTCACAAACTGCTGATCTACTGGGATTTTCACCCACAACCATTTCCAGGGTTTACAGAGAATAGTCCGAAAAAGAGAAAGCATCCAGTGAGCCGCAGTTGTGTGGACGAAAATGCCTTGTTGATGCCAGAGGTCAGTAACGCAAATAACTGCTTGTTACAACCAAGCATATGAGCATCTGAACACACAACACGTTGAACTTTAAAGTGGCAGAAGACCACACTGAGTGCCTGTCCTGTCAGCTAAGAACAGGAAACTGAGGCTACAATTTGCACAGATTCACCAAAAGTTTACCATAGTTAAAATGTTGCCTGGTCTGATGAGTCTCCATTTCAGCTGCCACATTCAGATGGTAGGGCCAGAGTTTGGTGCAAACAGCATGAAAGCTCCATCCTGCCTTGTATCAATGGTCCAGGCTGGTGGTGGTGGAGCTGTAATAGTGTTGGGGATATTTTCTTGGCAGATTTTGGACCCCTTAGTACAAACTGAGCATCGTTTAAACACCCCAGTCTTCATGAGTACTGTTACTGACCATGTCCATCCCTTTATGACCACAGTGGACCATCTTCTGATGCTACTTCCAGCAGGATAATGCTCCATGTCACAAAGCTCAGATCATCTCAAACTGGTTTCTAGAACATGACAATGAGTTCTCTGTACTCCAATGGCCTCCACAGTCACCATATCTCCATCTAATGAAGCACCTTTTAGACGTGGTGGAACGGGAGATTTGCATCATGGATTTGCAGCCGACAAATATGCAGCAACTGCGTGATTCTATCATGTCAGTATAAACCAAAATCTCTGAGGAATGTCTCCAGCAGGGGGTCAAACCCAGTACTAGTGGGTCACCGTTTAGTTCACTGAGTTAAGGCCATTTGCTGCATGTCTCTCTTTTCTCTTCCCCTACTTTCACTCTGCCTCTCTCTGTCAATAAAATGGAAAAACTCTCCCCCAAAAAATACATTTAAAGAATCAGTACTAGCAAGGTGTCCCAAATAAAGTGATCAGTGAGTGTATATGAATAAACAGAGTGAGCATGAAGATAGCCTTCCTGATCGAACTTCTGCTTCGCTTCATATGTTTCATATGAACATTTTACATTTTGTCAGACAGATTCTCTGACAGTATTTACAGTCTCTCTCAGAAACATGTCACAACACACCTTCTGCCAAGAGTAACCCATCCTCTGCTGAAAGTGAAGTGTAGGAAGCTTCCTAAATAACTCTTAAGCTCCATTTAGATGGTATTAACATTGTGGGGGAGGTGGGAGATAAAATATTCCCTGTGGTGCCTGGTAATTTAACTCAGCATTTGCGGATGAGGTTTTAGACTTGGCAGAATTACAGAATCTGGTCTCTAACAGACATGTACACATGTAGGACAATTATGGAAAGAGGGATACTTCAAAACATGGCTGGAAATCACCTTTAAAAAGATTTTGTCAGTATCAAAAAAAAAATAAAGCGACAGTTCTCTACACTTTCATAGGCACATTACAAACATTAGGTGCTAAAAGCTGAATGGAATTCTTCTGCTCTTCTACTCTTCTACTCACATACACTCCAAACTGGATTACAATCACTGACTAGGGCAGGTCACGTTCGAATCACCCCTCCTGCTCTAGAGACCTAAATCCAGTAAGAATGGGGTGACCCTGAGGGTCAAAGTGTTTTACTTTTTTTTTACCTTTATGTATAATTCCTGGGATGCATTCTAAGATGCCTCTGAAACATGAGGTCTGTTTCTTCACAAATGACTTTAACCAGCACTCTTCACTCCTCCAGCAGTGTTTACAGTGATGTTGTGGTGCGCAGGGATACCATGCGCCCAGCACTCCACCATGGTGTTTTTCTCACATGCTGCTACCACTGCATCCCACCGGCACTAATTTTCATTCATAATGATCTTCATGGGCGGCATTGAAGGATGAGGGTTTGAGCGGCTTTTGCCTTGGCGCTGTCCCAGCACTTTCAGCCCTGATGTGCTGTCATAATTATGCTGTCCGTGCTAAATGACTATTGTGTAAATGTGCAGTGCAGCTGCCAACAAAAGCAGAAAATGGAGGGATTTTTCCATCACCCGGCAGTAAATAATTGCATACAATGTGGGTTATGCTAAAAATCTATCCCCATAGAAAGCATAATACTGGGAGAAATGTATGGAATAAGACAATGACACAGGAAGTCATGTGCTGGCAGCTACAAACACAGTCATACACACAGATTAGGAAGGGGCATTAAGGGGATTCACATTCACTGGAAGAGAATTGCTGCTACTGTAGCTCATGTGCTTAGATTCATCATTTTCAGCTCTACGGAGGAAAGTTTTTCTAATGCAAAGATTAAACAAACGTGCAATCAAGTTCCAATATGTATAATAAATCATTAGGTCACCTCGTGAAAGGTGCTCCGATAAAGAGCTAAATCATACAAACGGATACAGGAAACAGCGATTCACCACCAGCAGTCTGACCTGAACAATGCAGTATCAGAAGTATAAAGGAGCAATTCCATACTCGCTATCATAGGTATGAGAAATTAAAACCTATCAAAGCCTATTTTTATTCTTTTTCTGTTTTTTTATTCTTTTTCTGTTTTTTGTAAATATTTATGTATAACTATATATGTTTGGGATGAATGATTGTTAATTAAGTAGTTGAGTAGGGGTAGGTTCAAATAAGCTTATGCTTCACCCTACTCCTTTTTGGACATGTGGGATTCATAGCTTTGACGATTGTTATTATCGTTTTGTCTACTTTCAATGGTCTTGTTTGTTTTGTTTTTTTTTTTTTTTAAATGTATTTCGTTGTTTTATTACCACATGTACAAAATAAAAAGCATTCAATTCAATTCAAAATTCAAATCAAAAGTGACACCCAAACACCAACCAGAAGGCTGTGTGTTATATTTACAGATAAATAAGCCAGCTATGACTATTTTTTGTATTCATGGTCTATAACTGTTACACATAATGTGCTCACATGGAATAAAAGCTACTAAAATAACAACACTTGAAATGTATAGCTTTCTCTTTTTAACATGTGGAACACTTTTTAAAAAAAAATATCACAAATTGCTGGAATGAAGAAGAATTTAGGTTTTTTTCTTTGCCTTAGAAATGCTTAAAGAATGGAAACACGAACTTTTCAACTGCATTTCCAGGTCTTCACAAAGGGACAGAGTTTGTTGAGATGGGGATGGATTTTCAAATGAAATCGATTCAATGGAAAATCATAGCAGCTTCTGAGCTGTCTGCTATCCATAGCCGTGACAGCTGAGCTAACTCCACTAATGAAGACTGCTTGGTGCAGCTGAAAGTTCAGGGAAAGGCTGGTGAGTCAGGTTTGTTCTACCATAGTTGTAGGCCAAAGTTTTACAACTACAAAGCTTTTTTTCTGCCTTTTCCAGCATGGAGGTCCCAATACCAGAAACAAACTGTTAGTTACTTAAACACAACTATCCATTCTCCTGTATTTATTCAAATGGCTCCAAATGCAACTTGAAAATCACATAACACAACAACCTATTGTACCAAACGTGAATAAGGGAGTCCTTTTGTTGGGCCTGACCGTGTGCGTACCAAGAGTTGATATGCAATATTTAACCCACTGCCCCACTCCAACTAATCAAAAGCTCTGGGCTGCATGAATCTACTGTGAGATATCTCCAATGTATTGAGGAACACCACAAGTGTATACAACCGTAGAAGCAAAGTTTGATGAAAAATTCACTGAATTCACACCAGGTTGTTGATGTGTTTTCACATCGTTTCCACATTTTAGAGACATGTCTTCGACGTGTTTTACAGGCACTTTAAAAATACATTATAGTCACCTTAATTATGGTGTGAGATTTTGATGCCAAACTACTGATTCGAAGGTGAAAAATAAGCTGTTGTGGGCGGCCGTATATCTCGTTAAGGCGTTACCATGTGGGCGCAGGTCGCCAGCAGCGGTCGTGAGTTCGAGACCGGCTCACGACCCTTTGCTACGTGTCTCTCTCCTCTCCACCCCCTTTCACTCTGTCTATCAATAGAAGTTCAAAGTCCCCCCCCCCCCGCAAAAAAAAAAAATACTTTTATATTTATATATATGTATGTATATAGGTATATTAACTGTTGTGCACCAGAAGAGTTCAGATTCTCTAAATGAGAAGTGTTACACTTCTACAGGCTTCTACTTCTACAAGCTGCACACTTGAGATGATGAATTTTGCAAATAAGATTTTTTTTTGCTTTTAATAACCCAGGTAAAAACACCTCTAAAATGATTGACCTCTCAGTTTGTCACTGTCCACATCATCTCCAACATGTTCATTTCTAAGTGACTGTAGGAAGCAAATGGCTTGGTTCAGTGTAAACAGTGCTGGCCTTTTTTTTGTGCGGTGTCACATCCTCCACAGCAACACGACGCTTGTCTCACATTGTCTGAAAATCTAAAACGCGATTTTTAGGAAAGTTCCTGGACATAAAAAGCAGAGCATGGTGGAATAAATTTGGCTGCTCTCCTGCACATGACATTGCACATAAATATTCAATAAATTAGCTGCAGCCGTTTTATAGATTGATCAGTCATCTCTGGCACACTGTGACAGGCAATGCTGGGGCTGAAATATTAATGCTGACAAATTAGGGATTTCTGAGTAAATGATGTCACATTGCACGGCTTCACTCAAATTGACTCCCTGGCATGAGGGCACATTTGCCAGCTCGGTAATATACTTGCCTCCTCAGCTTCCCCCCTTTCCCCTTCCTTTCCCTCCTCTTGTCTCTAACCCTCCATCTCCTCCCTCCCTCTCACTCCTGCCTCAAAATGACATTCATTATTTTTTCGTTAAGCAGTAGTCATTCTTTTCCTGCAGCCCAGGAAGTGAGAGAAAACAGAAAAAGAGGGAAAATGAAGAAGCAAAAGGTCAAATCGCAGCTCGGCCAGGTTTCCGTGGCGCCAATTGGAGCTCTTCTCTTTGTGACCCGGGGCCCCCGTGTTGAAAATGGCGAGTGTTACGCATTGAAGGCAGGAATGTGACAGACTCTCCAGGGAAATACAGCTGCATGTATGAGGCAGAGCCTGCTGGGTCAGGGATTGTCTGCAGAGTCTCTGCGAGGATTTCGGCCAGAATCATGCCTCAGTTCACTCACAGATGTGTCAGGATTACTCACAGCATTTAAAAATGCAATCAGACAGACTGCATTCTTTTAATGCAGGGATGACACTCAAAGATATGTGAGTATTTAATATTAACACTGTAGGAAATATTACTGTTTTCTGAGGTGCCGGAGATGAGACGTAAAGAGCCAGAATGAAGAGTTAGTCACATTTCAGATTTTTTCTTCATTTGGAGATTAAATCACCGAATTAATAACCCCTTTTTAAAGACAGCAATCAAGGCTATGTGTAAATTAAAACACTCTTTGTGTGACATAGTTCTGCACTGTTCGATAGACTGTGTGCCTCGATAAGAATAAATGTCTTCTCTTCCAACAGGTAGCAAGAAAAACCTGGCTTCATGTGAGATCATCTACAATGCAAAACAAAGAGTGCAGGCATCCATGTGTTCACATCATCACTGAAATGACTAATCAGCTGATCGCAGAGGATCAAATGCTTATAAACTGACAAGACAAGTGCAGCTTTAAATCATATTCCACAAAAAACTTAAAGAATGAACCTCTGGAGCTGAAACTTGAGAAGCATCAAGTTGCCATTTATTTTGTCTTCTTTTTGTTGTTGTTTTGTTTTACCAATCAAATTTTTAAATGAGCTTTAAAGAACATCACACTTGGCTGAAATGCTAACAAGTCAAACATATTTGAGAAAGTAAGAGTTTCTTTACCGTTCCATATTAGGGAGAATTTACACCTGAAACAAACAGCTAGAAGGCCCAAATAAACAGCCATGGTTAAGGGACAATGGGGAGAACTTTGAGGTGCAAAGCGTTTCTGTGTCCTCATCACCACATCTGGAAAACTCAAGCAAAAACTGATTTTTTACTTACACTTAATCAAAATTCTAAACCAGTCAGTATCCTCCATATGCTTTGGGTCTACTGACAATGTGTACTGTAAAAGTAGATGGCTGCTGTCTTGAGCCTCTTGTACGTCATCGGCTGTCAAATTTTCTTTTCATCTTTACATCTGTCCAGCGGCAAGGAAGCTCCATAAATCCACTCTGCAGCAGACAGACACAGTTACCCTGCGGCTACACTGAACGCATCATGCATGTGAACTGTTCTCGGAGCAGGTGCGCCACGAAATGTGTCCTTCGAGCGACTGCACCCACAGCACACGTGTGGTGGAGGGTTGTGGCAAAACAAGACGCTGAGCTTTGGCCCTTGGTTTGCTTTGGCTTGTGGACTCAGCACAGCGCTGGGAAACTTCAGGTTGATGCTACTTTCTCGTTCCACTCCACAACATTTCAGAGGGGATTACTCTAATTTCTACTCTGCTAAATTTATGTGAGAGTTTTAGTTACTTTTAAGATGCAGATTCTGAGATGTGCCCTGACATGGCAAATGTTGTAGATTGGTGTCATATAAATAGAACTGACTTGAATTGAATTTCACCCAATGGCTAATGTAACAAGATTTTACAACACAAGACACTATCAAAGATTAAATCAGAGGTTTCTAACTTTTTAGGTTTCTTACAAAAACCAGCATATAGTCATGCTCACATTTCAAATGTCTAGAAAATCCACCAAACAAAAAGTTTCCCCTCCAAACTTCTCACATAGTTTCATTTCAGTGAATACTACAGTTATCCTCAGCAAAAATCAAAGATTAGGGAAAAACTGAAAACAGATTTGTGTATCAGAACTTTGTTTTTACTTCTTGTCTTTCCCATTAACCCCTTATTAACGCCGGTTGTCACAAATTTGCAACGTGCCGCTGCAGCCGAGATAGTGTATGCATTCCCCCAATGCTGGTTTGTGCATATTCATTCCATACCTAGGAACCTTTCACAAGCACTGGTTTCTCTTAGGACTGGTTTGAATGGTATTTGCAGCATCAATAGAAAAAATTTTACCATTAATGCCTGTTGCATTACACCTTTATATGTGCTATAGACAAATTAACAATCTCCACTTAATTTAACATCAACTTGAAATCAAAAACATATAAAATTATTGTTTTTATATAATTGTAAATAAATTCAGGTGTCAAGGGGCTATGCCTTAGTCCTCAGATGTATCTGCTGTCCCTGGACATAAAGCTGGATATAAAGTAGTTCAAACCTGCAGCAGCTCCAACAGAAACCTGCTGCTGACACACTGATGCTTTACTATTAATAATCTGATGATGTCATGTATAAATACTATATCAGTAGAGTATATTTGTTGAGCCCCACTGTATCAGCAGCAGTAATAAAGGGATGTCCACTGAAATGCATTAGCAGTCACTATCCGATTTTAGAGTACAGCCCCGTAATTTTCCTTAAATAAATAAATCTGAATTCTCTATGAGACACTGAGGTTAATCATTTGATGTTTCCTGATGAAAAGTCCTTCCAGGCAAAATATCAACTGTTATTATATATGATCACATGATTATTTTTGTACAAAGTCTGTCCCTGTTTCTCTGACAGAATGCTGTGTGTTATGTAATGCTGCTGAGTAAGACATACAGCCCACCTTCACATTTACTTATGCATGGCTCCTACAATTTACCCCGGTGGTTTTCCAGGCGACAGAGAAAGGCCCTGCTCAGCAATAAGCCTCAGCTCATCTGCTGCTAGTCAGCCTGTAATGAATGAGGCCTGCGTCTCAGATCAATACTATCTGTGAGGAATCACCAGAAGGCCGAGCCGCCCCACATGAGCTGCTCACTGCTTTGTGAGTGCGGGGACATTCATGGTGCCCCTCATCTGTGAGATTTGTCAGCACAGCATTTAAATCTGGATGCAGCGTCCCCACATTCTGTGTGTGTTCACTAATCTGTAGATGTACTGAAGGCGTGGATACAAGCATGACTGTTTTCATCTGCAGGTTATTTTCTCCATTAATAAGTTGGCCTGTAACATATCAGAATATAGTGGTGAAAAAAGCTCCTATCATTAAATGTCTTCTTAGTTTAACAAACAGTTCAAAACCTAAAATGTTGTTTTTGTGGAAGACAAGGAAAAGCCACTGATTTAACATTCAAGAACAAGAATCTTTTCTGCCACTTTATTTTATTTAAAAAAGACTAGTCAATTATTAAAAGAGTTGGCGATTAAAGCTGGGGTAGACACTGTTTTTTCTTCATCACTGAACAAAAATTCCACACTAAACTCTCAGCATATCGTAGTTTAAGTGGCCTGAGAGGAAATGAAACTCCCGTACCTCCTCCTGGCTCCGTTTTTAGGCTTTAGAAAATCTATGGGAGCTTTTAGCCAATCACAGGACCCAGGGTTTTTTTTTCAGATTTCTCCCTACTGCAACTTTAATTTTCTTTTAATCAGCTAAACAATTACTACCCTCCACCCTGGAGGTCCATGGGCCAGGATCAGGTTGTATCTTCAACCCAAACACAATTCACTGCAAATTTTCAAAGGAACAGCAATGACTGAAAGGAGTGTAACAGTTTTAGTGCCTTATTTCTGTTGCATCATATTGTAGAATTGTTTGGTTAAATTTGTCGATACATCATCGCCATGAGGCTGTTATTTACTCTCTTATTAGCTGAAAGGTGGAGTACATCTGGTTAGGTGAGGAAGAGATTTATTGTTTTTGAAAATGCTCTGTCTCTCATCCATATAGAGTCCAAGGTTGTTCATTTTGGCTTTAAGTTGTTGAACTGCTACAGACTGAGCTTGGTGATGTTTATTTCAGGTGGATTTTTTTAAAATAGCCAAGGGCTTACAGAGTTAATAACGAATTGAATTAAAGTATGAAAAAAGGAAGGGACAGTCAGGTCCAGAAGAAGTTAGACTGTGTTTTGAAGTCTTGGACTTTTAAGGTGCTTGAGATTCAAATTACATATCTAATTTTTTGTTGTATACTGTACATGTTATGAGATGCCACAACATCACTGTAATAATATCCAGTGACAGCTACATGAAAACACCATGGAGTTATTCTTCATCCAAAAGATAAGCACCCACAGACTTCAATTTGTTACCTCTGCCAAGGAGGTTATGTGATGGCCGGCTTTAGTCTGTTTGTTTGTTTGTTTGTTTGTTTGTTAATTTGTGTGCAAAAAAACTCAAAAAGTAATGGACAGATTTGGATGAAATTTTCAGGAAATCTGTAAAATGAGACAAGGAAGAAATGATGACATTTTGGGACTGATCCAGATCACCCTCTCCATCTAGGATTTTTTTTCAAATGTAAGTGTAACCAGGTGGACAATTAAATGCGGTTTACTCTAAAAGCCACCAGAGGGCACTCTTGTTTTCGGGTTCATGACATTTTGGGTCTCCATGCGACATACAGCGACAATGAAGGAGTTGTCTTTCCTTCCTGAGCGACATACGCACGGTTTTGCCGGCATTCTTATCTCCTGTTGTCTAAGAAGCTGGGAGGCTGTTAGGAGCTGCTGCGCTACCTGTTCATTAGGTCGGATGGGGTGAAGACCACATTATCCGTAGGAAATTTGAACTGTATGTAATTACATTTGTATCTGTAACATTCCATACAAAATATGTGACTTGGGAGATTGTGTTGAGGGTGGACTGAAGCTCCTTGACAGAGGTATGAGCTCTCTGAGTGCTTTTCTAGTTTATAATGAATCAAGTGTCAAAGATACTAATACTGTAAAATTTGGCGGTTTAACTCCAGCCTGCTACTACATATCCAAAATAAATGCCTTTGCTCTACTGTAAGAGTTGGAGTAGGAGAGTGGGTAAAGGTTTTCTTTGGTATTTCTATCCAGTTTGTGTACTCTGACCTGGCTCTGGCTTCCAGAGATGACTTCTACACTGAAAATGTCAGGTAAAGAAAAAAGTAAAAGGAAACTGTCTTTCAGCTGTGGTGATGAATGGAAATGGAATACCCTCCCCGCTCGCCCCACTCTCCCCACACTGTTCTTAATGCAATCACTTGGCCGCGCAACTGTCTGTGTTTTTTTTTTTTCTGATGCCAGGCCGTTTTTGTAAGCAAATTACCCCGTCAGAACCCGGCGGCGCCTGTCCATCACACTGAAAGAGGAGGTGGAATGTCACTCAGACAGCTGACTGACAAGGGGGCACGCACAGGGAAAAACAAGATGAGGTGGAGGATGGACGGAGCAAGGGATGGAGATAGAAGTGAGGGAGGAGGAGGAGGAGAGGATATGAAATGGAAGGACACATGATGTAGAGGGCAAGAGCAGGAGATAGGAAACAGGTTGAAGTAAAAGGGAGGGGGGGTTGGAGGAAAAAAAAGTGGGCTTCCTTTTTTTGTGGAGTGTCCCCTGGGTGTGGCAGTATCAAGTCAATCTGGGGGCTAATTCGTGTCAGGGTTTGAATCCTATCTCCTTGAGAGGCGAGCAGAAGGTTGATAAAAATTGAAGTGGAATTGAAGTTGGATGCACAAGAGGATAGGGGGCACAACAATGGGGTGGGGGAGGGTGGGCAGTGTGCTCCCCCCTCTGATGCTCTCCTTATCCACTCCCAATACCTCTGACCTTGGCCAAAAATGTCCCTGCCAGTCATATTGTAACTTTTATTGCTGTTTTTAAATGAAAATTACAACTCATTTACTGAGTTTTGGCACTTTGGTTTAATCAGTTATGACAATATTCAGCTCACTAAGATGATGACATTGTTCAGTAAAAGTCCTACAGGGCAGAAAAGAAAAGCAGGAAGACAAATGCTTCATACTGAAGAGAATTTTAAAAGCACTTCCAGATGTTACACCCTCACCATGACTGTTTTATTGATATTTAGAAGACACAAAAATAGGTAATATCCTAACCTGTGTTTTTCTCCATACACTTTTCTGTTTTACAGTTCTGTTTTACACTGACTACACTTCTTGCAATGAACTGGGAATCAGTCCAACCAGCTCATTCTCCAAAGGAGGGTAAAAAAAGAGCATTATCATATGTGGGTACATTAATGAGGAGACTGTAATGAAAATAATGCACAAAACTAACAGAAATGTCATCTGTCCATTAAATGTTCTACTTTCTATTTGATCATTTGAATTTTGTTGCTCTTTCAATTACATCATGTTGTTGTGTTCTCTTCTTCTGCAGTAGTTAAATGATCATCATCTAGAGAATTAGCACCACCAGCTGCTTACCTCAGCTTCCTTTGTAGATTTCGTTGATATTTTGTTAGAGCCGTGCTACTGTAAAACACCTAGATTTTGCTTTTGCTCAGAGATCGTGTCCATAGATTATTTAGGAGACAAAGGAGGCATGTGTCATACACTGTGCCAAGAATACAAAGACATAGAGTTGTTTAAAAGAGATCCAGGAGGCAGTGGGATGCAGACTGGTGGACATATATGATGGTCCATCAAGTGGGGTCTTCTGTAACACTACTACCTTTAGATGTAGTTGAAAAGCACTTGGCCTGAGTTGGTTAAAAGAGACATAGCCTATGCAAAATTCGATCCGTGGTGCACACAGTCTGTACAGTTGATCATGTTTAGCTTGTCTTATTATGAAGCTCCATCTGCCAACAGGCAGGTGCTTCCCTAAGACCTGCCGGTGGCGGCTTTGTTCCAGATCTTATTCCAAACACTTTATACCCTCTCTTCCTTTGCTCCGTTTCCTTCATTCCCAAACAACCCCCCGTCTTGACATCCATGTCTCTTCTGAGCTGTATTAATACCAGATTCCGCCTCCAAATCAGCCAAAAAATAGCAGAAAATTAAGCACTTGAATTTGGAATCAGACACGCACAAAGCCTGTGAATGGAAAAGATGGGAGACGTGCAAAGGACATATTTTAGGGACTTCATGTATATTTTCCTAGGCTTTGAAGAAAGCATAACAGATATCTATGATGTCACGTTGATAGCACTGTAATGCCTGACCTGGATTTTCTGAAAAAGCCTTTAGAGATGATGTTATGTTTACTCCAAGCCACAAGACTATGAAAAGGCAAAAAAATCAAGAGCTGTCCAGACAGACCTTTCAGACCTACATTTTTGACCTTTCACAGCTCTCAAACATGGATCAAGCTAGTTAAGCCAGTCTGCCACTTTCATACACCCAAATAACCCTCCCAAGCCGCAGAACCACACTGTGATTAACACTGTCTCATTGCTGTTCCAAGTACACAGAGTCCCCACATACACTTCACGCCTAAGACCAAAGCTCACACCAGTTTCAATCTGGGTGTGACAGGAGTAGCATCTGTATCATCACTATCCTTTTTAGAAATTATGCAATGCTAATATCTCTTGTAGTATTGTGCTATTTCCTTTTCCATTTGCTATGGTGCAGATGGGAATGTGTGTGAAAACATCAGACAGTCTCATATTTTTCTTATTAATAAGGGCAGATTAAGAGATTTGCCATCCGACGCTCGAGCCCACAACTGTCAAAACAGCAGGCAGGAAAAGCCAGTTCTTTTCCCCTCTGGAACAGCCCCCACTAATAATACATGAATATAGATCTGTGTGAGTGGGCATATTTATGAGAGATAAATGCGTTTTGGGGGTATGTGTGAGTGTGAGTTCATATTTGGATGCATTTTAGGATTAAAATGGATATCAGTCAGTGTTACAGGATTCATGCCAGCTGATGTCGTTTTTCTGATTTGCTTCCAGGTTTTGTTGATCTTCAGATGCGGTCAGTATCCTAACAAAAAATAGCTGCAACAAGTAATTTCAGTGAAGAATCCTGATCTGCAACTTCCTATTGGGGTTTTGTCTGTGAAGAACAGCAGCTGTCCGACCTCTGCAGATTCACTAAGAATTCACAGGGCTCTTGTCTCACTGTGACCTTTGAACTTCTCTCTAGTACAAATGCCTTCAGCTGCCAGTTTCACAGCCAAGGCTGGCAGTGAGGCTTTGTCGTGGACGTCATCCTCTCTCTGCTGCCCACAGCAGTCCCAATACCGGGACCCCCCCTCCAGCACCACCACCACCCCAACAAAGCCAGACAAATGATTTCGATTTGTCCTCTGCAGTCCAGGGAAGAAGTTATCGATACAATCCGCCAAATGATGTCAAGGATTTGTCAGCAAAGCTTATGAATGACAAAAACAGCCCACCTCCTTCCACTCCCCTCCCTCCCCCTCCCAACCTAAAACACCTCTACTGCAGGCCAAGAAGATTGAGAGCCAGGACACTTTATTGATTTCTTCCCCCCTGCATCCTCACCCTCACCTTCTTAAATAGAAGCTCAAGCTACAAAGGCCAGAGCAGCAGCTTTTGTGTGCTAAAATGTGGCTAAAAGCTTTCTGGAAGGTTGAGGGAAGGGATTGAATTGGATATTGCATCTAATGCTGCCTCCAGCAGATGGGCTTTACAGGCGGCTGAACGAAAGGAGCGGCGTTTGGCTGGCAAGCTGGCTGCCTGGTTGTTTGACTGGCTGGCTGACATCTCTGCGTCCCCTCCTTCCTTTAGCTTGGGTTGTTTGTGAAAAAGATCAGTGGGATGGTGGGTAAATAGAATCAACTTTGTGCTGCTGACAAAAGAGGGTGTTGGAAGGGTAGCGGGCTGAGGTGATGCTATTGAGAAGCGGCCTGACAGAAGGGTGTGATGCCAAAGATGGTATGTCTGGCCGGGAGAGGACGTGCTAAATGAGGGCTGATGATAATCTGACTGGCAGACGGTGCAGAAATGGAGAACAAATAAGAAGTGGGAGGGGAGGCGTGGAGCATGTGAATGCCAAAAGTGGACATGTAATGAAAGCAATCAAAGACAAGAGCAATGTTGTGGTGTGCAAAACCTTTATAATACAGAACTACAAAGATTATACAAGCAGTGTTTTGGGGGGATAAATATAGTTTTTGTGGGACAAGACCTATCTGCTGCACAGAGACTGATTATCAGACCATTTAACTACATTACAAACCTTTTCTGCTTGAAAAATTAAGGTAGTTGCATCCCCAAATTTTGGCAGCTCCGTGCTGTGATTGGACAGGTATGCAACAGTCTGAAATGAAGCAGTGTGTGAGCTATTATTTAAATGGTACCTTCATCACTTTTCACCTGTATAACAGAGTGCAACATCATATTGTCTTTGTGGTCCTACCAGTTGAATCTGTACCTCTATCCCTATTTGTACCGTTCATTTTACTGAAACTCTGGAAGCAGGGCTGGAAGGTTGTCCATCCTCCCTTCTAATAATACTGATTAAAAACCTTTGTTGCTATTTTTCCTCAGCTGCCCAAGAAAAGCTAAATTAAATAAAAAGAGCTCTGATATGGGTTAGAGTTCTTTAGATGAGGTCAAATGTGCTGATAATTTGATATCTTTTCATTTACACTACCGTTGGTATGTTTGTAACTTGACTAAGTGATTTTTGACAAAACCTGTAGAGGAGGTCAGTTTACTCTATATGTCACTCTTCAGTATGAGAGGTCAGAGGTCAACCAGTTGAAAGGCCAAATTTGAATGTTGTGATGTTGACATTGTCAAAGTCAATGAAAAACCAATACAAAGTCCTAAAGTACAATCAGGAAGCTACCTTGTCTAGGGAAACAGCCAATAAAACAATCCATTCACTGGGTGAGACCAAACCCAGGGCAATTCATAGACACCTAACAAAGTTTCTCAGGTTAGGAAAATCAGGGCATCCTCCTGGAGCCTGATCTGGCATGGGACTTTTACAGCAAGTATCTTGTACTGGGCCTTTTCCCTCCAGGCCTAGTTGGGCACAATTTAAAAGACATCATGGAGGAATCACCCTGCGGACCCACCACCTGCACAGGTCAAGTGGATGTATGTCATTACATTTATATCAGTATGTAATTAGGGACTAGAAATGTGTATGTTACTGACTAGGGTGCATGTGAGTTCAAAAGATTGTGGCATTTACTAAGCTCTAACAACAAGTTGCCATTAGTTGCATTAACAAAACTGTAGTGTGGAGTCACCCAGGCTCATGGAAGTGCGATACTTAATTTCCGTAGTAGCCCTTTAAGTACTTTAAGTAGACCAAAATACTGTGTTTTCAGTGTTCACACAGTGGTCTCCATTGTTCACCTCCACTCCTCACTTGGCTGAGTCATGAGCAGAGTTGTTGGTTTATGCTAGTGATCAGCGCTTCTTAAAAAACACCCTTAACCTTGGACAAAGGGGAATTGAAGTTTTTGAAAATAAGGGAGAAAATATGTATTAAAGGCATACACTACAGCCATGTCCTCGCTCACGTATGCTCCTCCCCTACAATTTGGCCTTGTCCTCACTGCACTGCAAAAGAACACACAAGGACTCCCATCTCCTGAGGTAAGCTCTTTGGCAAACATAGTGCTGATTAAAACAAACAGGCCAGTGAGCCCCACTGCTGCTGGGGAGGACAGGGCAAACAGGGCTGGTGCAGCAGGAGGCCCAGAGATGGCATGAACCAGACTGCAGCGCAAAGAGCACAGCAAAGACAAAGCTGCCTGTCAGAGGTGTCGGCACAAAGACAGAGAGCACAACCTTCTCCCCGCCAGTTAGACAGATTTTTAAATTTGTGTTATTTTTCAAGGATTAGACATATTTCTTTTTTCCTTTAGCCTTTAGAATGCAGGTAAATAGTATTTTGTTTGTGTTGCCCATATTGTTAAAAAAGACAGTTTAAAAAATTCAACAACAACATTCTTTTTTTAACAGTTTTCAACAGAAGCATTCTTTACAGAGAATAGTCCCTATAAGAACTGCTGACAACTAATTAAAGACATTTTTTAAGGTAGTAGGCAACACTAACAACATTCCATTCACCTGTACTGCATTGGAGTGGATGCAGAAACAGACAGATGTCTTTAAAAAGACAAAACAAAACTGAATATTCCAAAATTTAACCAAAACTAAAGTCTGCACATTTGATTGACAGGTCATCCATGGAAAATACAGCTCATGAACTACCACAGCAATGTATATAAGCTTATACTTGTGGTGAGAAAAAAATAAGATAAGAAATCCAAAATGCATTTTTTTCTTGTCGCCAGAAGCAATATTGAGACGCAGTTCAGTGGATGTTTTACTAGAGAGATTAGATCAGGTCACTTAAAACATGAAATATAAAATGGTTTCCACAGCAAAACTTTAATGTTTCTTTTCTACTCAAATAACACTAACAACAGTGTTCTAGCTCTTTTTAACAGCTGCGCAGGGGTTAGGGCTAGGGTTAGGGTTAGCAGCTGTGCCACCAGGTGAAGTTGAAGTGGAAGTTAAGCATAGAATCCTGATCAGCTGATCAAAATCCATATGTTGATGAAGATCAGGTGATGTTTTATGAGGACATTACAAGCAGCTCTTAAGTGGTCCTTAGCAGTCAGGGGTTAAATTACAGTAAAGCATGTTTGCATATAGAGGAATCAGAAAAACTTGAAAGGCTAAAGTCACCAAAATGTTAAAACACTTTAACAGTAGAGCTCCTTCCACCAGACAGCTGGACATGTTTGCATGCCAGAGGGATGAACCTGGACTCCCTAGTGGGAAAAGAGGTCGGGTTCCTCTCTCGATGGCTGTCATTTCTCAGTGTATTCAATGGTTTTAGTGTCAGCTTAAAAGAGCCTAGAATCCTGCCAAGACTAAGTAACGGATCTCCAGGCATTTACGAAGCATGTGAAATCTTCCTTCATGTTCTCATTCTGCCCTAATTCAATTAGGCTTCTCTCCAAACGAGCCTGGGACCACAGATTCTTCTCTCTCTCTCCCTCTCCCTCTCTCTTTCCTGAAGAGGAGCATCAGACGGTTGCCGGGGTGTCAGGACTAAACTTTCACCTCATTGCTTCGGGATCTCCATATCCTCCCTGCACGCTAACACCCTGATAAGCATCAGATGCTGCAGCGGTCAGCCAAAATCCCATGACATCAGCCAGGCCAAAGAGTCAACTGAGCAGCTCTGCAGCACTCACAAGAAACTGCTGCTATTGGTTGTCTCTTATCAACTGGGATGAAGTCATGCACAAGGCAATGGCAGCGACATTGAACATAAAGATATGCAGTTTAAAAGTACTAACACAACAAAAATAAATCAATTAAATTTGCAGGACAAAAAAAATGACTAACTAGGCTTTAAATCAATGTTGTAGGACCATAAATAAATTCAAGCAGGCCAAATTCAGTAGAAACACTTGTGCTCTTTTTTTGAAGAATCTGAGTAGTAATTAAGATTCTTTCCTTCTTAACAAATACAGCAACAAAGTGACAGGTAAAGTGAACAAAATTGATTATCTTGTTACAGGGCAGTGTTATGCTCCAAAATCATGTGTCCTACCTTACCATGCACCTAAACATTGCTGCAGAGCCCACACCCTATGGAAACACCACTCTCCAGTGTCTGTGGCCTCCACAAGCAGGACAGTGTGCCCTGCCACACAACAAAAACTGTTCAGGAACGGAACGAGGAACTGAGCGAAGAGCCCAAGGTATTGACCCGGCCTCTAAACTGCCATCCATGGGATGCGGCAGAATAAACTTGATCCATGCAGGCCCAACCCTACAACACAAAGGCCCGAAAGTATCCACTGCCAGATTGGGGGGGTGGAGGATCAGCAGCAGACAGTGTTTGCAAAAGTGTTCTAGTAACAACACAGAGAAGGGACAGGTTTTAAAAGCCATGAATATAATAGAATGTTACAATCAGCTGCTTTAGCATGAATAACTGCTCACCTACTGTAGCCATGCCTCTGCTATGCTTCTCTATTCCTGTGTTTTTTCATCATTGTAGATATTGTATTATTTGTTTTAGTGCTCATAGAGAACAGAAACTGAACCTTCTGATTGTTGTGTTGTACTACTGTGTCAATAGTTACTCAGAGTAAAGACAGGGCAGCATTTAGTGCTTTCAGCTAGATAAAAAAAACACATTTCTTTTTTGTTTCCCAGATGTCTAAAAGATTCATTAAAAAGTGAGTCTTTATGAGAAAGGAGGGGGGAATTACACATGCAGTAACTCACAGCAAGTAAAATGCTGCATCTCATTGCTTGGATGTATACAGTATGTGATGTAAACTGCCATTATGAAGCGTAAATCAACATCAGCTTGGAACTGCATGTAAAAAAGAGAACGACATTTACAATAATGTTTGTAAAGTGAGTTAAAATCATATTTGGAGTGTCCTTTTGAGAGATTTGATTAGTCTGATATAATGGCTATTAGGCTGAAATGGTCTTTGTCAAGTCAAGGACTGCAGCCTGTGTGATAGTGAGCCTCAGCAGTAATCCCCACTAAGAGTGACATCCAGAGGAATAGCTACAAAATGCTGGAAGCCCCTCTGACCTTAGCTGACACCCTCTGTTGACCTTGGTTTGACTTTAGAGTGAAGTCTCTGAGCTCTCTAACTGAAGCCCAGCTCCATAACACACATTCTCTCATCCATTTCTCTCTCTTTCATCTCACTCTCCTTTCCCCCATTAAATAGCCTCCCTCCTTCATATTTACAGAGGCTTACAAAACAGGGCCAGGGCACATGGCTGCTGCTCCTTGGATACCCAATCTGTCTGCCACTTATCTGAGGGATTACTGCAGTGAGGGCCAGCTACTGCAGATTAGAGACAAAGGCCAAATTAAAACAGGGCCTATCAACAAACACCGGGACAAGATGACAGGGAGGTGATCCAATTACACTGATAACCCACCGATCCTCCACGTGCTGCAGGAGACACTGGAACAAACAGAGGTAAACAGATATACACCCAGGCACAGCAGCACATGTCGATAAAGATGCATACACATGCATGTGGACGCTTTGGCAAGTGTCTGTCAGCAGACAAACAGAGCTGCATTGCCACACAGCTGTGAAAAATCACAACAGGTTTCTCACTATCCACTGAAATGTCCACTATTGTTACAGTAACAGGGGTACGATCTGTGACATCAGACACAGGTTTCTGCCAGGATTTTTGGGGGCCTGGTTGGGTTTAGACAAAGGGGAGGAAGTCTTGGTTGAGAGGAAGTGGAGCTCTGTTCCACTAATCAAACAAATGCCCCAAGACATACAATGATTTCTGCAACCAAGACACACACTGGAGGTGAAATTTGGGCTCATAATGCACTGACACTGTTGATACTCTAAAAACAGATGATGTGATGCTATACATGATGCATTTATTTCTTTCAAAAGGCCTCGCAATGACAGTATAGAGTACAGCTTCTGACTTTAGTGCAACAGTTGCAGCTGCACTCAAAGTCAGCAGTAGTGGAAAAATAATTCCACTGTTAGACTATCACTGGACTGGTGAATCTGTAGTGCTATGGATATGTTTACCTGTAATGTCACTATACACACCGAGTTTGAACCAGTAATACATAACAGGAGTTTCGGCAGTACCTACAAAACACAGCAGCCACATGAAGTTTGTGGCACACCCATTGTAAACATACGTGTCACAGCTAGTGTCATAACCAATGCACAGCCAAGGCAATCAGTCACCATCGCCACGTCTCAATAAGTCTAACCACCAGCTGATGAGTGAGCTGCTGAGCAACAACAGCACAGACTTGCACCTTAGCAGCCACAACTGACAGTAAAATGACCTTTAGCTGTGGTAACAACCTATGATGACCTACGGTTGCTGTCATAATGCAACTCAAGGGACTGCTAAAGTATTGCAATAGAGCACAAATCTCATTGTGATATAATGTAAACCACTGTAATAAGGACATCAGCCAAAAATGTATTAAAGAGTCATTCATTTTCTCTTATTCCTACATGCAGTAAATAATTTTAAAGAGGTTCCTACAGTAGAGCAAATCCTTTTAAAATATTACTCACGTGTTCATGCTCTGGCCAGGATAAGTGGAAAATTTGTACTTATTGTACTTATTATCATCTCAGCATTTGTAAACCTTTTGTTTTATCACTTCTTGAATACTTTATACCCTATTCTTATTTACTAGAAAGTAAATATGAAACTGATCTCAACACACTCAACTTATTGTCCTCTTAACTTTTTGCTACTCCGAAGGATTTTATAAATTTTTCTTTTTTTTTTTTTTTTTGTGGCTAACAACAATTCCAGGGTGCATTGAAAGAAACACACTGCAAGTAGCCTCTATTTACTTGCAGAAGTTATTGTTTCAGGACTGTTGTTCCTTGCAATGCAACTCTTACTTTGGCTTTGCCATTGAAACACCATAATCAAGAAATAAAACAGAACATCTGCTCTGATGGAATTTCAGCATTCAGTGCATAATTTCAAGTCACTGGAGGTATGTTAACAAGATGCTGAAACACTGACACATAAAGTGGATGCATCAGGACTAAGAAAGTGTTCGCTGAGGGTAAAAGGCGAATGAGATGAGATGACGACAAGATCAGCAATGATGACAGATAGAACGGAAACTAAGAATAGCATAAGGTGAGATAATAGATAATACGGTGTCAAATAAGCAAATTACAGTAATTTATAACGTGGAGCTTCTTAAAAATGAAATAAATTGTCTTTGCCGTTTTTTTTCTCACTACACTATAATGACAGTGTCATATCTTTGACTCCAGCTCTAATGGAAAAGCCACAATCCAGGAACTAGCTAGGAAGTGAGTGACAAGAAAGTATGAGCTCACCGTGGCCCCCACACTGCCCTCAGCGCCAGCAGCAGACAGCCGCCAACCTCCAACTCTCCTCTTGGCCAATCGTGGGCTAGCTCATTACCGCAGCAGCCCCATTGTGTTAATTGAAGCCACGCTAACTACACCGTTCCTCCCGCTCTATAAAAGCAGAAGACTCGTCACCCTCTCTGGCCGCTTCTCCCTCCAGCTACACAGGTAATTGAATTGTGGCAGGTCTCTCAGTAAGCTGGCTTGTTTTAATAACTTCACTAGATTATGTTTAATAAGTGTGCCTTAAACGCTCTTTTCGTCAGGCCAGGGAGGATGAGGAAGGTCAAATGTGATAATAGAAATGAGGAAAAGGGCCATTTTCCTGGCCCTGCTCTAGGGACAGATGTAATCACTGCAGCCTATCACCTTGTCTGTACAGTGTGAGGTTCAACTGTGGGCCATGGTGCTGGAGAAAACATGGAGTTAAGGCAGATCAGCTCCAACACAGAGATGACGTTATTGAGGGGGAAAGAAGACGCTGGTGCTGATTCTACGAGCTTTCCTTGTCTGTACATCTGTTATCATACCAGATGTCATGTCTGCAGTCTGCAGGGTAAATATCCAGCTCTGACTCATAAAAAAGCTGTTGCAGGGGACATTTAACAAGGATTACAATGAAAGGATTCTAAAATTAAAGTTGCAAACGTGACGTGAAACCTATTTTTTTCCCTTTCACTTTGTTTCTCAGTTGTCTAGTTTAAATTCAGAAAGGATGATGTCATCTTCAAACATGGAACTCAGTGCATCTTCGACACACTGTGAGATCTGCGGGCCAAGCTTTGTTAGTCCAGTGCTGAGTTTCACAGGACTTGTGGATGATGCTACAGATAAACACTACAATTACTGCATGGGTCCAGAAGGGAACACAAATCTATTCAGTTGTTTCTGATATATCAAAGAAAAACAAAACATTATATTTCAGTTTGGACCGAGGCAGAGACAGAAAGTGACGCCACTAAAAGGAAAGAAGTTGAGAACAAACGTCATCAGTAACATCAGGGTTGCAAAGTAATTATTGGAACTGATCTCTGCCCTGTGTCTCCCTCATATTGAGCCAGGACCCTCATGTTGACATAAAAATGTTCTTTCGATATTTGTAACATGATGTCAGAACACCTGGGTTACAGATTTAGTGCACAGCATGGTTTTCCATTTAGTTATTGCTGGGACTTTTTGGTTTGAATCAAAATAACTAAAACTGATGCTCATTGAGAAGCAAACATCTCCAGAGTTCTGTGTTGTGTTTCTGAGTCCAATGAAAACAGATTTCTGGCTAGTTTGCCCTCACAGTCAACCAGGGCTCTCATATCAGCACAGAAACGTGTTTTCAATATTAGTAACATGATGCCTCAGAGCCTGATTGACAGATTGAATGCATTTTCAAATTTAAATTGGATGACAAGAGCTCTTTCAATAAAGACATACCTGAGACTGGAGGGGATGAGGAATTAGTTTTTGGGCTATTGATGAAATAGATCATTTAAAGTAAAACTGAGGCATGGAAATGAAAAAGCTGACCATTGTGTCTTTCAGAGCATAGTATCTGATTTGCCCTCTGAATGGGACGGCAGTCAAAATACCCTGAAGTCCTGGTCGCAAGGGAAGTAAGGACTGAAGGCATCTCATATAGTTGCCTCAGCTGCCTTGAACCTGCTGCTATAAACGCACAAGTAGTTTTCCAGGACACGTTTCCAACTTATGAAGCCAGAAGATCCCATAGCCATAGAAAGGCGAGGGGTGCCACGACTTGCTCTAAACGTCAATGGTTTTCCAGAATCAGAAACTACTGGAGAAACCGTTTCCTTCCATTTACACTGAATAGCAAAACCGTGGCGTGCTAACCCACCATCCAAGTATAATACCAAGCATGTGGCTGTGGTCAGTGATTGTATGTGGACTAATCTGCATTTGGTAAATGGCGCTCTATGAGAAGTTACGATGGGTTGTGTTCAAAATAAGGCAGTGGAAGCATGAAAAATATCAGTCTGCACTGAGAAACAGTCACAGATTTCATTGTTAGCACTACTAATGATCACAAAGAAATTCATAAATGACAAATGTGTTTGTTGATATTAATACGACATGTTACAAGCAATAATTTGCCTAATCTGCCTTAAAAATATAAAAACTGATTCATGACGTGGCTAGACAATACATTTTATAAGAACTAGTTCTGAGAGACCGATCTGGCCCTCAGGTAATTTAGATAAAGCTCTGAGATTAAAGTTATACATGAGGTGAGAGGTACGAAGAAGTGTGATAATGTAAAGCAGCCAAAAAGTACATGTACATAATTTACATCTGAGGAACAAAATGCTTTTAGATATCCAGAATCTGTTCCACTCAGGATTTCTGGAGTTCTCATAGTACCTGTTTCTACACACAAACACCAAAACAGGAATTACTGCATATTCCATTTATTTATTTCTTGGCCACTATAATTTCCCAGCTGTGATTGTTTTGACTGACTCTCTGCATTTTAAGATCATCTGAGAGTTCAAAGGTTTAAAGGTCAGACTGGGGTCAAGTCTTATCAGTCTGGGCTGATGGTTTGGTTTCACTGATAGCTACACGCTGCCTTCAGCAGCTCGCTCAGGCTCAGTCATAGTGAAAGGCACGACCAGGACAGGCAGTGCGAATGGGTCAAAGGTGACACCGCTGAACAAATAAGAGATAACGCAGCAAATGGTGTCCTGTGTCAAGTTGGTTCTAGCTTGGAGGTGACAAAAATGAGAGTTACACCTAATTTTAAAAATTTGAAAGCATTTTCAAGGAGAGAGAAGCACTGAGAAACATCCAGAGCAGAGGGGACAAATAAAGAGACTGTTCGGACAGTGAAATAGAGTGGGAGAGACAAATTTGCAGTTGGGGAGCCAGATGTTGGGAAAGAGGGAGAGACAGGCTGCAGACAGAGATGCACGGGGAATGTAAGTATGCTGATCAGCAGTCAGCAAGGCCGTGTGAGCCACGGCGACAGCAGCACCACTGTCACACAGACACCTATTTGCATAATATTGTGTGTTGTCAGAGGAGTGAAGGCTAGTGCAGGTAGTTATCTGTAGGAGCAGGACGTACATGTTACCCTGTGTGAGTTTGTGCGTGTGTGTGTGTGTCTGTGCATCTGGTCTGGCCGCCTCTTCCCGTCACCTCGCTGGACAGGTGGCATCCCCTAGCCCTGTGATTAGCATGTCAACGTCTTAACATGTCGATGGGAGCACTGCTGCAGGCATCTACATTCATATATAAATGTAAATTCAAACCCTCCCCCATCCTCCCACCCTCACACACCTGCACCGCGTTGCCTCTGACAGTTTAGGATTGATTTGGCTGCTTCCCATCCGTGGAGACGGCAGCAGAACGGGCGTCGGATCGCCTTGGACGCCGCCAAACAATCACGAGACGCCTCAAATCGTCAACAGGGACAGGGGAACCGGGGAAAGAAATGTCAATCACAAAATGTCCCAATCAAGAAAACTTTGTATGAAAGCCACCGAGGAAACTTTTGACCCCTTATTTTCTCTTTCATATTCTAATGACGCATCTCTGCAGATGAGTCCTCATCAGGGCTCAGAGGGAAATGACAGGCCTCATCACATTCTAGGAGTGACCACACTGCCAATCCACACACACTGATTTAGAATTGGGCTTGGATTGTGTGGAAACACTTCACACTGACAAAGTCACCACTGATTTTTTGTTTCTCTAAAGGGTGAAGAGGTTTAAATTTTTTTCTTGGCTTAGGCCTTCAGCCTGTTTTACCCCTTTAAACACTTCAAATCAATGTAAAAGCTCTGCCAGGTGGACATGTGAAATGTTAATGTGATAGAAAATGAAGAAAACATCTATTCAAGCTTTGATTACTGTCAAAATACTTCATTCTTTTGGTCATTTTTCAGCTGTTCAAAGCAAATATTGAATCACACAATACTGTACATAACAGTACAGTGACCAACTTTCTTGGGTCATTTATCACACTGTATACTGAAACCTTATACCCTAATTAAAGGATCGTCCTCATATATTATGATTTTCAACCCTCCCATTATTTACCATCATTGTATTTAGCTTAGATGAATAAATGGTTTACCAGCTGATTATATTCTTCTGACATCTTCAAGATGAGACAACTGGCCAGAAGGGAGTGTGAGTCCTGATCAGGACCTTAAGCAATTGTGTAAAAAGGATATTATATTTGAGGATATAAGTACTGAGAGATGTGTGTATGCATTTTATCACTAAAGCTGAACACTCAACCAATCGGAGCCTGTAAGTCGGGCTCGGAACACAACTGTTTTCCTTTAGGAAGCTAATCTAGCTCAGTTATAGACAGTCCAAACAAATGACTGTAAGCATGAATGTACAGGCTGTTGTAAGTCGACTGACAGAATTTTTAAAAGTTATTTATTTTTGTTAATTATGATAATTAAGTCAAAGAGGCACATATGTCTGAAGAAACAAACAATACTAAAAACAATAACAACATGGACGAAAATAGCAATGATTAAATCTATTCGTCCAAGTGATACACTACTACAGTTGACTGAAGCTGACCCTGTTTGTTCTGGATCAAACTGATCTGGTCCTGTCTCCCAAAAATAACGCCCCTATGCTAAACTAAACTGCATTCCCAATTTCGGTTTTATAGAATTAGATTTTTATGGGAATGCATTTTCTGTCACATTACACAGTTTGTGATGCATCATGAATTTATTTAACATCAGCTTGTCTTTGTCATTTGTTTTATTGCTTTACTATTGGTCCTGTCCAGCCAACCAGTCACAACATGTTGTGAAAGGGTTGTATTTTAACCCAAAATGTAATATTTTCCTAAACCTAAACAATCCAAACCAAACAATGAGTGAAAACTAAATGGAATCCTAAGAATAATGGCCCCCTTGGGATGTGGTCTAATCTTCATCATCCCCTCCTACCTCCTTATGCAACTTTGTGACATAAAGAAACCATTCCAACTACATCGCAGTCTTACCTGTCAGTGAGAAAGCATATTTGTTTTGAAGCAAATTAAGGTTTTCTCTAAAAATAATTGCCGTTTCTTAGAAATGTAAATGAGAATGTGGCTCATTTAAGATTTGGGGATATCATATCATATCATTATATTACTGTCCACAAAAACCCAAATGTTTGTTGTCATTGCTTTTCAAGGAGAGGAAACATTTGAGCTGGCGTGATGTTGCTCCAGGACAATGTAGCTGTCCACACAGCACAGGTGACAGTGAGCACAGGTGAGTATAGGCCGGGTGAGTAAGGTGCATTGGAAAGAGCTGGAAGCCACATTTAGCTGCTCCTGTCATTGGTGAGCAACAACACTCCAGTGTGAAGCTAACTCTCCTTTTTTCTTTGATTGGTTCAAACATTTGAGTTTTTGTGGATAGTGATATGAGGCTGTATAGTATACAGTTAAGTTCCAAAATGGGAGTTACGTTTAAATATATGTGGCTAAAACGGAAAAAAAACAAGAGAAGAGTCGACTGCAGGAGTGTCAGTGTGTTGATACTAGTGTTTTTGCATTTACAGATAGCAGAAATAGAATGTGAGTGTGAGGTGAGGAAAGCTGTCAGAGGGTCAATATGGGGCGGTTATGAATGACCTGAAGGTGGTGGTGGGTGGTGGGGGTGGTGGTAGTGTAAGTGGGGTAGTTTATGGGGTGGTGTTGGGGGTTTGCTGAGGTGTCAGGAAGGTGGGAGACAGGAGGTGAAGCTGCCGCGGCCTTTATCTGCTACCGACCTGGACACACATGTTAGTCTCTGAAATTAAAGGCACTTACCATGTGACGTTCCACTGCCTTGGTAAGTCCAGGGTGTATTCTGCACTTTAAAAAAAGAAGAACAAAACACTGAAAATAGATTGTTTCTGACCTCTTGGGGTGTGTATTCACATTTTCCAGTGAAAGGGGAGGGTGGTGTTTGACATCCATATAGAGCCAGACGCATTGCTACATCGACCCTATGGCCACTTTGCTGGACGAGACACTACAGCAGGTACTTAAAAACATTTTCCAAATTTAACAAAATGAATGAAGAAAAACTGCTGTGGGCTGTGTACCCACACAGGACTGACCTTAAAGGCACGTTCAGACTCTTCCTCGATTGGTGAAGTGGCCTTGTCATATCCATCTCAGTTCAACGTCCACATTCTAGGTTTGTTACAAGGTTATTACAGGGGTTTAGACTGTGCTGCATGGTCTTCAACAATACGTGTTAGTTAGGTTTTTTTAATTTAAAAAAGGATACATTGATAACAGTTGATAGATTTTTTTAAATGTAACAA
Organism: Dascyllus trimaculatus; assembly: GCA_024666655.1. NCBI lineage: Eukaryota > Metazoa > Chordata > Actinopteri > Pomacentridae > Dascyllus > Dascyllus trimaculatus. The sequence continues at coordinate 2,721,009 of CM045453.1, read as the reverse complement.
TATTATTTTTATCAGCATGGAAAAAAAAAACTTTTGATTTGGCTTAATATTTTCAGTATTTACATACTTCTATTTTAATTCACTGTTAATAGCAGTGTGATGTGATGACTGGTTATCATAAATGTATCTTGTTCAGTTCGAAAAATAAAACTACACATGAGGGGAATGGAGCAACTCAA